>CM062809.1:908457586-908779139 GCA_031772625.1 Pinus tabuliformis | reverse complement strand
CCAGTCCCAATAGTCAGGCACAAAACACCACCAGTAAGAGAAAAGCCCTTGGAAGTAGCTCAGTGATGGACAGAAGTAGCGAAGAAGATTAGGAACGCACAGAAGCAGCTCAAAGATGCACCAATCCAGGCCACTTCAAGAACATGGAAGAAAATACGAGAGTCAATCAGGATTCAGAAGATGACATGGAGGCGTACAAGTGTCTGATAGTGGAAGAACCTTTGCCTCCTAATGACACTTAGTTGGTCAATGCTTTTCAGGTTCAGTTGGTCAATTCTTTTCAGGTTCTGGGTTCTCGAATCCCAAGACTATGGGTCTATTCTCGTGTTTTTTTTTTGCAATGTTGTTAATTTTGATGATTTTTCAAAAAAATGTTCCACTCTCGCACTACAGGCTATTACCCCTACGTGGGTAGCAAACTCTTATAGTTTTGGATTGGTTTCCCCAGTGCGGGCAATCTCTTTCTAGTCTTTTGTTGTTAAACATGGCATAATTTGGGGCCTGCTCAGTGGAGGCCGATGCCTCCTTTACTACTTGTTAGTGTTGATATCTTCATCCCTCCATCAGTGATCAAATTTCCCTTTTTGCATGCATAGTAGGTGTCCCATCCGATCAGCAGCATTCCATTAAGTCATGGATCAACTGATGGTAGTGGTTCATTGTCAATTTTGCCTCATGCCATTTACCTGCTGACCTATTTTCACATGTTCAAGTCATTTACTGTTATTTTATTTCATTTCATTTACCAAAATCATTTTTAGGGTTTTAGGTCTCATTAGGTCTAGGGTTTGCCACCATGGTCATGAAAAAATCATTAAAAGGTCGGCAGGCACATGAAGAGGTCTGATAAGTTCATCATATATAAATTTCCCTAAAGATATGTTCAATAAGTGATTTTTACCTCAAAACTCTGTTTTGAGGTGAAAACAGAGTTTTTATTTCTATGTACAAAATTTATGTAATTTCAATATTTTTTATATGCAATAAGTTCAAAGCTGCTGCCCTTGCTCACCATGCCAACTCCAGCCACTGCAGACAAAAAACAGAAGCATCAATCCATCAGTCTACCAAGTGATTAAGAAAAGGCAAATGAAATGAAAAACAGAGCTTATGACCAAATGTGACTTTGACATTATAAAAGTGGGTTTGAGATAAGTAAAAATCAAAATTCATCCATATATAAAGTGAAAGGGGTGCCATTTGTCATTTCATTGTGAAAAATACCCTTGGAGAGCAAAAAATCGTGATTTGGAGCAAAGGACATCAAAAACCTTGTTTCCCAAGCAAACTTGCCTAGTGCTACGCATCAGAGGCAGTGCACTATGCATCAGGAGGGCACTGCACATTGGGCTCAGTGCACTGCACATCAGCCCAGAACTTGCTAAATCACTTCAAATCATTCAAAAACCCTAAAAAATGTTGCATTTCCATTCTACAAGTAAGTAATCATCATCATAAATTGAATTTGAGGTCATACCTGTGTTCTTCATGAATCTTGCATGTTAAAAGTGAAACCCTAGCTTGTGTTCACTGTTTTCCATTTCATTGTGCAATTTTCACTCCATCATCACTAAAAGCATCATTTAACCCCTTTAACTCTTTTATTACCCTAAATCACTCCATTTATCCTATTTTCCCATATCCCACTCCCCTAAAACAACTAATTCCCTTTACCAAACCCTAAATCCCTCACTAAACCCTAACTTCTCAAAACTAATCCCTTTATTCCCCAATTTCATTTCCCAAGAGTAAAATCTCTTCATACTCATCACCCTTGTCCTCTTACATTAACATTGTTCACCATATCTTCATCTCATCATTTTCCTAAGACAAGCACCAAGCACCATGGCAAGACACAGTGACTCAAGTTATGAAGAGGAAACACTAAGTGACAGTTCAAGAGAAAAGAATGTACAACCTAGAAGACCTCACAAGGGTGGGAAAATTATTAGAGAGGAACCTATTAGTATTTTGAACTCCTTGTTTTCCCCCTTGCTACGACTTGCTTCAGATACCAATCTTGCTTTGAGTTTTGTGAGATGGTAGAGAGGGTTAAGTATCATCATGAATTAGCAAGGCAATTTGTCATCAACATGCAGGACAATATGGTACACCTTGCTGGCATCAGTTTCACTCTTTCACCAGCCATTATTCCAGAAGCAGCTAGAATGCCAGATGTAGGCGAAAGGTGGAACAAAAGACAAAATATCAGCAAGCAGCAATATGAACCATACATTAAAGCCAAATATCATGGTAAATTGGGTAGGGTGTTTCCTTTCAAGTTTTTGGAGGACTTGTATGTTGCACTTATGAAACTCATAATCAAATACTTCACATGTGAGGGAAGGTTCTCCAGAATCTATGCTTATCATATCAGATTACTTATGCATTTCACCAAGGTTAGAATGATGAGTATTCCATATTTTATTTGCAAAAACATAGAGAGGATGATTGTGCTTGCAAAGAGAAAACCATACCCCCAGTAGCTAAATAGCATTTATCACTTTGTTGTCATCAAGATTATTGTTGTGCATCAGCTCACTCAATTGGGAGTGCCATGGGAAACCTTCATTGCCCATGAGATCTTCAAAGGGCCTCAAAGTTTTCCAGATATTCAGGAGGAAGGTGGACCTTCCGGGCAACAAAGAGAGCATGAAAGCAAAACTAAAGAGATTCACATTCCTGTGTTTATAACTTATGAAAGAGGCACAAGAAGACTCTTTTCAGTTTCCAAACGAGTATTATCTCCACCAGGGGTGGAAGGGGTCTCACTCTCTTCATCGGATAACAGGAAAGTGCTATCTTCACTTTGGGTGAAAGGGGCCTTGCCTTATTCTTCAACAGAAGAGGTACAAGACAAAGGAAAGCAACCATTGCATGATGAAGGGCCTTCTGAAGGCCAAGATAGGGATTTTGTTTTCATTGAGGAAGAGGACACTAATTTGGGCTCCCAAAGCTCAAGACTCAAGGATGTGGTCATACAAGAGAAAGAAATTGAGATCCAAGCCTTATCACTTGACCTTGAAAGGGATAAATGGATCATTAATTATCTTGAGCAACAAAACAAGCAATTGGAGGAAAAACAAAAAATCATGGAGCTGCAAACCATAAGGGACAACCGGCAAGTGGCAAAAGGAAGGAAAATCAAGATAACATCACTAGAGAAAGAAATAGAGGCTGGCCAAGAATAATGGTTGGAAAGAGTGAATATCCACCTTGAGAAGCTGCTTGAAAGGCTAACAAGGAGAAGAACATGTTTCCCCACATGGCTTATCACTACTTTTCCCGGAACAAAATTTGCAAGACAAGGATAAGAAGCCTAAAAACCAAGTTAAGGAGAGCCTTAAAAGTAAAAAAGGAGCAAGATAAACTTAAAATTTTAGCTGAAGCTTCCTTGGGTAGCAAAGCAATTGATAAGCTCATCTATTGCCAATTTTGAAGTAATTTGGAAAAAAATTTGTCATTTCACAAATTTTAATTGCAAAACACAGGTAATTTCATCTGATGTGTAGCACCACTGGCACTGTGCATTGAGATGGTTGGGAATTTTGAAAAATGGATTGAATTTTTGGATTCCTCATGAAAAAATACTAAAACCCAAAAATTTTCATGAAGTTTGGAGGAGATCTGGGTCACCTAAAGGGCAAAAAAGACCTAAAAAATGCCCTCTCTACCACTTTTTGGACCCACAAGAAGTAGTCTTAGGAAAATTGATTTTTGAAGGGGAAAATTGACTCTAAATCCAAAGTTCCAGTTGTCTTGGAAAGTAGAAAGACAAAGCTTTCTATCAAGCCATCTTGGATCTAATTTGGTGAAGGGTAAGACCTTCAAATCAGCCTTGAAGTGGCGTTGTGCATCAAGATCATGGCGCTGCACATGAGGCAAAATTTTTCCAATTTTGCTCAAAAACTCAGATTTTCACCTATTTTTCTACCAGTTTTACTTTTTCTTCTCTCATGGTCAAATTCGTGATGTAATATGATGTAAATTGATGTAAAAATGATTAAAAATAACTTAAGGAAGTAGATACATTAGTTTTAGGTGGTTTTGAACTGAATGAATAAGTTTCCATAGTTTTAGAGGCAAGCTGTTCCACTGCCTATTTTTCAGTTCCTAGTTTAGATCTTGTTGAAACATCTCCTAGACTCATGGATTCGACCCCTGATGGCTAGCATAGGTGGTTTGATGCCTATATCTTGTACTTTCTTAGTCATTTGTCAAGGTTGGACTCTTGTGGATGCATTGAGCACTATTGTACATCACTTCTGCAGTTTGGCAAGGAAATAAACCAGGGTTTTGCAGCATTTTGTGAGATTCTTGTGGTAATGTGAATTAGCATTGTTTTCTTCTTTGTAATTTAGTTTATCTTATGTTTATATGTGCCATCATATCTCTTATTCTGCATAACTAAATGAATCAACTGTAAAAGGTGGAATTCTTTGGTGTTTCAGTGCTCTGCCTTGGGGTTTATTTAGTTTTACATGTTTTCTACTATTTGAGTAGGACTGATGACATTTTCATGCTCTCTCCAACTCCTCACCAGTCTTTAGACTCAACATTCCATTCATTTCAAAGTGCTAAAATGCTTGCCTACCTCGCCCCACAGAAACCTCTGCAAATCTGTGTTGATTTCCCGGACCAAAAGTTTCCTTCCCCATCTAATCCAAAAACCAACCATTAAAATCAATCAATTCCTCTGAGCAAACATACCTAGCCTAAAATTAATATTTATATCAGTCATCTCAAGCCTTCCTTGATATATTTTCATTGAGATTGACAAGGAGAGAGCCCTCCCCTGACCTGATAGGGCTAGCTACCAGGTTAAGCATGGTTTGATGTTACCCTAGACTTGCCTTTCTCAGCCTGAGGTAGATTTAGGCGCTAACACTACTTTTGTTGCATTAATAGAATTAGTCTAATCTAAAAAAAAATGGAAATGGAAAATCGATTTTTTCAATTCAATATTGACCATGAGGTTAAATGTTATTTTAAAAGTACATGACTTTAATATGTCATGGTAAGATAAAATTATATTTACACAATAAGATGGACTTAGTACTTGGGGGTTATGTGTGGGATAAAGTTGAATGTCATTTAAAGAGACATGGTTCCATTCCTTTAAATTAAGATAAATTTTTTTTTTGGTTTTGGAGTAAGATTTATTTATTTTTTAATTAAAATTTGGCTTTCTAAAATGTCTATATATATATATATATTATATATATATATATATATAACAATTAATTATAACTATTTTTATTATAAATTAAGAAATTATATAACTTAAAAGAAAAAATATCACCTATATAAAAAAATATATAAATGAAAAACACGTATAAAAATAAAATTATAAATAAATATTTTTATAAAATAGTAAATAAAATATTTTTATATATAAATTGAAAACTATCTGTAATATATTTACAAATAAAATTTTACATGGTTGTTACTTTGCTTCACCATTGTAAAGTGGTAAAGTGGTGAGGAGGGGTGTTTGAAATTTAGTTCTTTAATTTAAAAAATAGAATATTTTTTAGTCAAATTATTATGGTTGTGTTTCAAATATATTTTTAAATAAATAAATATATTTAGTAACTTTTAAAAATAATGTATATAAGTTCATTTAGTGTAGAATAGATGGTGATGGGGTGTACTGTTAAGACACTTCCTGATGTGAAGGTCATTTGGTCAAAATTCATTTGCCAAAAATCTAGCCATGTTAAGGGTTGGTGTGGCCTAGACAGATCGTGCGTGTTTTTGATTGTTTACACCGAGAGAGGCTCTCTACAACTCACGTAAAAGAATTAATGTTTAAAATTTAACATTTAACATTTTTAATCTAACGTGGGCCCTATCAATCTATCAATCTAAAGAGATTAGTAAACCTCCTTAAAATATAAAGAAAAAATGTAATGTTTAAAATTTAACATTTAACATTTTTAATCTAATGCTGGACCTATCAATCTATCGACCTATCAATCTATCCATCTATCAATCTAAAGAGGTTAGTAAGCCTCTTTAAAATATAAAGAGGTATAATAAATAAATAAATAAACATTATTAAACCTAATATTAGTATCAAAAGATTAATAATATTATTATTAAATTATTTAGTATTCATATAAATATATTATGATAATAATATCATTAAATTTAATAACTTTGGATTAATACAATATTAAATTCGTTATATTTATAATATATATTAATATATCATGATATATACTAACTCTAGATATATATGGGAGGGAAGGACAAACACATAGAGTGATAGAGGTGGAGACATAGGGGGAGTGACAACGGAGAGATGAAGATAATATGAAGGAGAGGGGAGAGGAGGAATGAAGAGAGATAGAGAGGGAGAGGAGTGGGAGAGGTAGAGAAGGGTAACAGAGGGAGAGGAAGACACAAAGATGGAGGGGGAGGGAGAGAAGGAGAGAGGTAGGGAGATAGTGAGAGGATTGGATGATAGAGAGAGATATGAGAGGAGAGAGCGAGGTAGGAGAGAAAGAGAGAGAGAGGAGAGAGGGAGGTAGGAGAGAAAGAGAGAGAGAGGAGAGGGAGAGTGATGGAGAGATGGACTTGTTTGGGTAGAGAGGGATGGAAGAAGAAAGAAATAGACAGTGAGAAGTGGAGGAGAGGGAGTGAGAGTATCTATGTTTAGGGGTGTGATAAAGAGACAAAGAAGGATAGATAGAAGGAATGGGGGAAGAAGGAGGGAGAAGGAGAGGGGGAGGGATATAGTAACATACATGGGGAGAGAGAGATAGAGAGAGTGATGGGGGAAGAGAGAGGATTGGAGGGAAAAGAGAGAGAGAGAGAGAGAGAGAGAGAGAGAGAGAGAGAGAGAGAGAGAGAGAGAGAGAGATATGGGGAAATAGAGGGAGGTAGGAGAGAAGAGAGAGATGAGGAGAGTGATGGAAGAAGAGAGGATTGGAGGGCAAAGAGAGAGAGAGAAATTGTGTGTGTGTTGTGTGTGATGGGGAAAGATAGGTGGAGGTAGGAGAGAAAGGGAGACATAGGAAGTACGAGAAAGTGAACTTGGGAGAGAGGAGGAGAGGGGGAGGGATAGGGAGATGGAGTTGGATTGGGAGAGAGGGAGGGAAGAAGTACATAGAGAGTGAGAAGTGGAGAGAGAGGTAGTGACAAGGGAGAGATGGAGAGAGTGTGTGTATGTTTGGGGGTGAGATAAACAGACAAAGAAGGAGAGATGGAGAGAACTGGGAGAGAACAAGAGAAAAAAGAGGGAGGGATATAGTAACAAAGTTGGAGAGCGAGAGAGAAAGAGAGATAGAGGATGTGTGAGAGTGGACAGAGGGAGGGAAAGACAAATGGAGTTGGAGTGGGAGAGAGAGGGAGGCAAGAAGAAATAAATAGAGAGAGAAAGGTGGAGAGAGAGAGAAGTACTGATAAGGAATATGTAGAGAGGGGAGAGGACAACAAGAGGGAAGAGAGATAGAAGTGGGGGAGAGGGAGAGAAGGTGAAGAGAGAGAGAGAGAGAGAGAGAGAGAGAGAGAGAGAGAGGGGGGGGGGGGATAGATAGATAGATCGGATAAAGGGAGTGTATGTTTTGGGGGTGATATAAAGAGACGAAGGGAGATAGAGATATAGATGGAAAGTGAAGAGAGGGAAGAAGAGAGGGATGGAGAGAGGGAGGGAGGCACAGAGAGATTGAGAGATATGGAGTGAGAGAGCGTGTGTGTATGGGGGGTGAGATAGAGAGACATAGAATGAGAGATGGAGGGATATATATATATATATATCTGGAGAGGGAAGAATATTTATTGCACTAGATGGATTGATTTTATTGTAGATGTTTACTTGTAATGATATTTCATTGCCTGCACTAGATGCATTGATTTCAGTGTAGATGATTTTTAATCCTATTTGATTGCTTGCACTAAATGCATTGATTTGAGTGTAGATGGTGATTTCTAATTCTATTTGATTGCTTGCACTAGATGCGTCGATTTCAATGTAGATGTTGATTTCTAATAATATTTGATTGCTTGCACTAGATACATTGATTTCAATATAGATGATTTCTACGCCTATTTGATTACATGCACTCAATGCATTGATTTTAGTGTAGATGGTGATTTACAATCCTATATGATTTCTTGCACTAGATGCATTGATTTCAGTATAGATGTTGTTTTATAATCCTATTTGCTTACTTGCACTAGATGCATTAATTTGAATGTAAATGTTGACTAGTAATCCTATGTGATTGCTTGCATTAGATGCATTGATTCCAGTGTAAATTTTGTTTTGTAATCTTATTTGATTGCTTGCATTATATGCATTGATTTCAGTGTAGATGTTGATTTATGATTTGATGTAATTGGATGAATGATGGTACATTAATTTTAAAGTGATGGGATTAACATTGTGCATTGATTTCAATGTAAGCACAAAAACTTATTTACAATGTACATTGACTTTTGTGTTATAGTATTTCAACCATTAATATTGGAGAGAAAGAGAGATAGGGTATTATGTTTACTACAATAGCTTGAGCTAAATATTTAATAGTTTACGATTTAACCTATCCTTTTCATATAATCAATATGAAAATATGACAAAAGTAACAAGGGTGACAATAAGAATAGTAGAAGAAAATAGTTTGAGATTAGTCACAATGAAGGCTATTTGTAGTTGACTATATTCTTATTATTCACATTGTCTATCATTCAACACTCTTACATTATCACTTTACATTCAAAATTTGTATTCCATCATTAAAGTTGTTATCAATATTTATCATATCAACAAAATGAGGTAACTAAGAAAATTTAAAATTAAAATGACAAGATCAATCTCACACATATTTAGCATATTTAAAATGATTATATTAATGAGATGAATTTACATATTGTTGATAAAATTAATCTTATGTTCGTTAGATTTTATTTAGCTACACAAGACTAAAACCAGGGTAGATCCATCTTAACTTCGGATCTATCAAGCGTCGAAAGGGATCAGATCCCTTGAGGTGCAAACCTTTCCTCAAGTACTTCACTCAAAAACGAGGTTTGCACCTCGAGAGATTTGATCCATCTCGACGCTTGATAGATTTGGAGTTAAGATTGGTATAGGATGCTATTGACCATTTATCATGATTTCTCAGCCAAAGATTAAGAATCACCTCACTCAGACAACATTATTTTTTTTTTATTTTTATTTTTTTATTTTTTATATATAAATTTAATAATTTAATTTTTAATTTTTAATTTTTATCTAAATTTAATAAATAAACAAATATGTATAAGTATAATAAATATATAAAATATTTACACTGTGCATGCAAAAGTTTTTTTGTATTTTTGAGAATGTGATATACAATTTTTGGTAAAATTATCAATTTTATGTATTTGCTTAAAATATGTTCTAGATATATAAAAATGTTTAGCACCCTAAAACACCTATAAAACACCTATAAAACACATATAAAACACTCAAATTATATAAATTACACAAATAAAATTTAGAATTTCAAAAAGGTGAAACAAAATTGAAAAAAATAGAGAGGTGGTAATAGGCTTATGGGTAGTGCGCCTAGGGCTTGAATTTGGATTCTTCTTTACCCATGAGACAATTTTTTTTGGCATTTTGATTTTGTATGCTTCCCATCAATGTTATGTTTAACGTTTTTTCCTTCGTGATGTTTTCATAATAAATTAACCCTTCAGCAATAAAGGTTTGATTAAAACCTCACCTTTTAATACCATGGGTATGTTAAAAATTTTCGCATACTTATCACAAGGAAAATAAAAATAAAATGACTATAACACAAAAATTACTTAATTGAATACTAAATCTTAATTTGAGATTGAATAATTGACGATTTCATAATAAATTTACCCTTCAGAAGTAAAGGTTTGATTAAAACGTTACCTTTTAATACCATGGGTACGTTAAAAAATTTCACATATTTATCACAAGGAAAATAAAAATAAAATTACTATAACACACAATTTTCTTAATTGAATCCTAAATCTTGATTTGGGATTGAATGAAACACTCACAATAAAATTTCCATAACTCTGAAATGAAATCAAATGTCCTTGACCGAGACATATCATAACATTTGTATATATGAGATATGACTAAGGAGATCTTATGGGACATATAAGATGATTAACAAAGTCAAAATGAAATATATGATCCATGTAATGTGTTCATTTATACCTTAAGCTTGGGCTTGAAGATTATTTTCCATGTATTCTTAAATCATTAGCTTTTGACTTGCTTTGGAGCAAGGCTTTTTGGCACACAGAATTACCTACTAGGAATAAGTTTGCTTTTCTAACCTTTGTATATAAGTCTAGCAAATTGAAGGTGATTCTATGTATTACACAACAAATGTAGTAAAATAAAGGTAGTAGAGATACAATATTTAATAATTTTTCTTAAGAAAAAGGCTTTTTGGCACACATAATTACCTACCATGAATAAGTTTTTTTTTCTAACCTTTATATATAAGCGTAGCAAATAGAAGGTGATTCTGTGTATTATACAAAAAAAAAAAAAAAGGTAGTAGAGATACAATCTTTAATATGTTTTGAAGAAATATTACTTGATAAGACAATACAAATTTTAAACTTTTATTTATAAATATCATTTTAGCAATATTTGGATTTTCAATATTCATAAAGTCAAGATTAGTTTTACATTTTGTTTTTTTTAATAGACAAAGCATTATTATTTATCATGTTTGATTGATATTAAAATATAATTAAGTTATAGAAATGATTTAATGTAATGATTTAATTTTAAGTTATCTATACTTTATATAATTACTATGTAAAAATATATTAAAAAATGAAATTTAATCTATATTAAAAAAACAATTAAATTAATATATATTTAAAATTATTGAAATTGACTTAGCCATATGTATTTTAAATAATAATATGAGTTTAAATTATTTCTAATTAATTATTCAAAATTTAAAAATATTTATAGTTTTTCAAATTAGCTTTTATATTGCATTAAAAATCTTAGTTTTGGTAAATTTGGGATTCTCGAATTCTAATTCCTAAATCCAAATGGGTGCATCAAGTATCTCCACAAAAATGACATACAGGGATGTGCATATAAATCAAAATGCACATATGTCAAAATAATGAAAAATGTTGCATATAAACAAAAAAAATATATAGATGTCTAAATTTTGGGAAACTATACTTTAAAATTTATACAGTTGTACCACATTTGTCAAAAGCCCCATTTTGTGCCTCGAATTTCAAGAAACCCAAACCTTGGAAAATTCCTTGTTATGGCTTCTTCTAGTTTTCTTCTATCATGTTTATGCTCCCTTCCCATTTTTGGACCTTGAAAAATTCTTACAAAGGGATCAATATTTTTATTTCTCCTGCTAATTTTTTATTTTGTAAGTGTTCGGTTAATAATGTAACACCCTCCTCCCACATTTCCCAAAGTTAACTAGTCCATTGGGGTAAACATGTGATGGGATGCTACTATGAGTTGATTCAACTCCCCATGTACAGTTAAGTAAGTGGAGCCAATAAAACACAACCAATCTGACCTTCTTCACATGTTACAGAACCTTGAGGAGCCAACCAACCCTTCCAGGTGACTAATTCCTGAGGTAAATTGAATTTTTACTGACCTAGAGCATCAACTTCTCCCATGACATGGGAATGCATGCATTTGCGACCATCCATTCACTCCCACAACAAGGGCATGTCAGTGACTAGGGGCTTTTTTTGCTATTTCTGAGCCTACGATGCTAGATTTGTGCCACGTTTTCAGGGCTAATTCTCAAGCCATTTCCCAAAACTTCATGAGACTTCCGGAATGAAAATTAGCATCAAAACAATGATGCTAATGCAAATAATTGAACAAATACTTAACATGAACCCCAGTAGCAATGACAAGAATTTCGTCAAATATGTCACAAATATGCATTCTACATGTTATAACAACATATCTGAGCATATGGGTCTCATACTTATGTGAGAATCGCTAAGAAGCAATTTTTCTTTACACACACACACACATGCATACATACATACATACATACATACATACATACATATGTACATGGATATACATATTTGACATTTATGTATATATGTACAAAATAACTAGAAACAATGTAGAGACTGAGAATAAATATAGAAGCTGGAAGAGGTGAACAATACAATTACTTCTAGAAATTTCAACTATAGTTCTATTACCTTTATATACAAAACCATTTTCAGAGAGAAATATGAGTATCCAAACAAAAACGGAAATACATAAACATTCATCAAGGTAAGCATTAATAGAAAGACTATAGACTGTATCCATTTATTGTATTATCAATGTCATCAATTATATGCATATAAAAAATAAGGAATAACTGTAGGAAATATCTCTATATATAAACATATTGATACATATCGAAGAGTTTCAACAAATTCCTGACAGTAGTATCTTTGAAAAGGAAGACCTGTTTATATTAGTCCTCAAGGTTTTATTTTTTTTTCCTGTAAATAACAATTGTGGTTGGTGTTTAAGGGAAAGTATCAATTTAATCAAAGTTACATGGAAATATCATAAGCACAACAGAAAGGAAAATAAGTGAAACTTGTTGAAGCCTTGTTTTAAAAATATTCACTTAGAAATTATCAATACCAGGGCTGACTGAACGTATACATTAAAAAAGACAAGACTCAAAAGTACATATATTTCTCTAAATTTTGTAAGAGTTTGGGCTGAATGGAGAGCTCGTTGGATAAATCCTCGTTGTTGATATAAACCCTAAGTATCAAATCAGCCCAGAAAAGGGTCATGGTCATCAAGGTCGAGTACCCTGGACATGAATAAAGTCTACATAAGAACTTGGTATTTTGAAAAGTCGAGCAGACGCGCCATAAAAAAACCCATAAAAAGACAGCCACTCGTAGGGTTCTTTGTGTGGGATGGAGAAGCTTGCAAAGGAAAAGTAATATTATTAGAACCCTTCGACAAAAGAAATGTCAAAAAAGGGGTTTAATAAGAAACCCATAAATTAGATATAATGAGTAAGAGGAGTCCAAATGAGAACATTACATTATCACAAAGGGTACAAGATGTCACAACCTACTCCTGAAGCCACGATGTATTACTAATTAAAGAAAAAAAGAAAACTTTCAAATTAAATTAAAAGAGGAAAAATTGAGCTAGGGCTTACTCGAGAGGAATTTTTTACCTGTTATGTGGAATGGAAACAATCTTGCATGAGTTAATCGAACATGGGAAAACCTAGTGTGAGGACCTACCTCCTATTGTTTTACCCATCTGGAAAAGATTAATCAAGAAATTAAATCTGAAACAAGAGTGTAAATCATTGTATTTATGTTAGGGTACAACCCTAACCCCCTTATTTATGTAATAGGGTTGAGTCATAGTTATAGTTAGTTAAAGAGTCATTAAAACCCATATTAATAATTGTAAGTGGTTGACCCGCATTTAAAGAAGGGACCATAGTTAGTTGCAAATGGGCCATGGTATTAGATAAATGGTATTAATAAGAACCATGGTACTGACCCATGGTATTGTATGTATGAATCCTATATAAAGGATAGAGACTCCCCTTGAGGAGCGTCGTGTCTTATTTTGTAATTTAGCCCAGCTCTATTGGAGGTTGCCTCCTCGAAGAGGCAAGTGAACAGTTCTTTCCTTTCTGAACAATAAAATACATGTTGTTAGTTCTTATTGTTCTATTTTATGAGTATATTTATTCACATATTTGGTATTTTGGTATCTTCTCATAGGTCAAGAGCATAACAAGTGGTATCAGAGCACTTTCCAGGGCTGGTGGGATCTCCATTTTTAGCAGAATTTTTTTTGGCTAGAGACACGTTCTGGCATCTTTAAATCACGGGATCTATTGTTGAGCACATAAACCTGTGGATTTGGGGAGGCATGCATTTAGGAAATACAAGAGGTGGTCACACTTTTTGGACTCCCTTGTAACCCCTGTGGGTACCCCTTCGAGTAATATCACATTAGACAGAACTGCACATGGATTCTCTTCCAAGTGCCCTAGGCTATCTTGAAACCTCACCATAGATAAACCATTGGCCATCTTGATGCTACAATACACCGAGAATAGAACTCGGGGAGATTACTAGCACATACGATAGGGTAGTTGGGTTGTACGACCAACGGTACAATTGATCTTCCTTGGTTAGTGCCCTGAAATATTGGGTTGAGTACTATTGTTGGACCCTTATGTATATTGTGATTTGTAGCACCTAACACTTCTTGAGACCATAGTTCCCTTGGTATCTCTCTAGATCAAGCATCATCTTTTCCAGATCAGATCTAGCAGGTTGGGTTTTGGCACAGCCACAACAATTAGATCTGCCATTCAGGTCTATCAGATCCTCCATTCAGATCTATTAGATCTGCCATTCAGATCTATCAGATCCTCCATTCAGATCTAGCAGGTTGGGTTGTGTAGTAGTTGCAATAATCAGATCTGCCATTCAGATATAGCAGCAGGGGTTCGATCACTGCCATATTCCTACTCATACTCTGTAGTTGAGGGTTTCACCGACAGATCTTACTATTTGTGTGGCTCCTATACCTGGGCATGATTTTCACAGGACATTCGTAGAATTAACTTTTCTGGGAATCGACGATTGCAATATTCCTAAGCGAGGAGTAAAACTCCTTTCGGAGTAAGAAAAACAAAAAAAAAGTGTCTGATATGCTCCCGAGATGCTTATAGGAGACTTAGCCCATAAGAATCACGTCGACGGGCTGAGTAAGGTGGTACCGTTCACTTGTCAGCATCAAAATTTTGGGTGGTCCCAAATGTTTTTTCACAGAAATGACAAGTGCATCGGATGTGTCCATGGTACAAACCAGAGCTCAAGCTATGGCCAATGAGAAGATAAACACCCTTGAACAAAAGTTGGAGGCATTAATGAAGTAGATCCAATCCTTAAATGACACAATCACCAAGGGAAAGTCGGGGGAACAATTGGGGGCATATGATTTTAATGGAAACCTTGAGGATGAATCTAGCCATTCTCTTCACTTATATGGAAACCACCAACAATGCCAATCTCAACCACCCAAGCTGGACCTGTATAAATTTGATGGCTCTCATCTGGCCATATGGCTAGCAAAAATGGAGTGATATTTCACATATCAGATCAAAGATGATGTGACTAAGCTATGTGTGGGAAGCTTGTACTTGGACCAAGAAATATGGCAATGGTGGTAGTGGCATCAACGCTGCTATGCAAGGCCATTGAATTGGCAGATATTCTCAAAAGCCCTTTTTGATCACTTTGACCATGAATCTAACTTTTTGGGTCGTCTTACTAAGCTCCGATAGACAGGCACAATGCACGAATATATCAAAGAATTTGAAGCATTAGCCTTCCACACAGGAGGTCTAGCAGATGAATTCTACTTGGAATGTTTTATCAGTGGTCTCAAAGACGCCATACAAGCCCACATCCGAATGCACCACCCAGTCACATGGCTGGCATCTTGCAAGACAGCTCAGGAAGTAGAATGCCCGTTAGTGGCCCAGTCGACTCATCCAAATTTCATAGCCAAGGGACGCCCCACCCAAGCTCTGAGCACTACCCAAACATTTAAGGTTCCAAAAGGTGTCACCTGCGGAAATGGCAGAAAGAAGAAAGCAATGAGTGTGTTACTACTGTGATGAGAAATACTCCCCGAGACATAAATTCAAGGAATCCAAATTATTTCAAATTGATGCTACTGATCACAGTTCATCTAAGGAAGCCCCACTATTTGGTGGACTAGAGGAGAAAGATGAGGACAACCAGCTGGACAATGAGCTCCCAGCTACACCTAAAGAATCAATTATCTCACTTCATGATTTGGCAGGAATTTCTTCTCCCCAAACTCTCAAAATCAGAGGTTCTATTAAGCATCACCCTGCAGTAGTCTTGATTGATAGTAGTAGTAGTACGCATAACTTTGTCCATCAAGAGTCCCCGAAGAAGTGCATTGTTTTGTTAGAGAAGTCTCTAATTTCCAGGTCCAGATTGCTGATGGGGGGGAAATGAAATGTGGAGGCCACTGTGAAAACGTCAAACTTCAAATGGGGGCTTATCACCTAAAGACCCACATCTTTGCCATCAACATGGGTGGGTGTGACATTGTCTTGGGTGCTGAATGGCTCCGCACACTCGGCCCAACCACAATGGATTTACAGGAGTTATGTATGAGCTTTAAGCAGAATGACCATGTTATCACTCAATTTTTTTCCTTAGAAGTTATTAAAGAAGGAATGGCCCGCGATAACCATAAACAAATCTTTTAGATTCAGGTACTAGCCAACCTAAGTCCATAGAGGGCTCTCTTTATGATTTAACTTTGTTTTAAAATGATTTCAGGCTAATTCTTAATGTTCAAGGTTGTTTGTTTTGATTGGGTGGTGGAATTAAGAAGACACATGGACAGAGCAAATATTTAGGCCATTGGGCTATGGAGTCAATCAGGAAAGGCTTAACTGGATTTGATTTGTTACTGAGGTAAGAGTCCACAGGGCAGGCCAACAAAACAAGAGAAAATTTGAAGGTTTAAATGAATGGGAAGTCCTAACAAGGGCTAAGGGCAATGAAGAATCTTTAACAACGATTAAGATGAGGAAGGGAAGGATGGCCAGTAGCAAAGGGCAATGAAGAATCCTATACTCTGGACCAAAGAGGGATAAACTACGGGAGTAAGGAGGCAATTAAGAATCTTGAGACCAAGGAAATTTAGTAGAAAACATAAATAAATCAAACAATTAAAACAAATAGCACTTAACTTAATTCTGATGATATCATTCCTTATTTTCTTTAAAGATTTATAAGAAACACATATGAATTTTTCAAAACATAAGGAGAATATAGTATTTAAACATGAGAAAATGATACTTATTTCGTTAGGCCCCTATACTACTAGTGTAACCCCTTATTGTTATTAGTATAACCCACTTATTATATTGATGTACCCATGTAGTGCCCATATTGTTACTATTGTGCCCCATAGAAGCCCACTATTGTTATTATTGTGCCCTTACATTATTATTGTTATGTCGGCTCTGATTATGTTATGACCCCTTAGACTCCTATATATAGAAAGGAGGTCTTTTCATTTGTATCATCCAAGAATTGTTCATTTATGTAATGTAAAGGAGGTTCCCCCTCGAAGAGGCTAAATTCTAAGGGGTGGATTTATCTTTTCTATCTTTTCTTGAGCTGGTTTCATCACATTTGGTATCAGAGCTTTGGATTCTAGGGTTTCGCTGCTCCAAACAGGTCACCGTGGAATTTTCGCTATAACGTTTTTTCTGTGATGTTTCAGAAGTAGCAAAGAAAAACCCATTTGAGACGAAATCACGTTGAACCTTGGGTCCGAATTTCAAAGCTTTTGCGTGATATTTTCGGAGATATGATCTCAGGAAGTTGGTCTTTTTGCAAACTCCTGAATTACACTCAAAACAGGTGACCTGGGGAAAATCGTCATAACTTTCTTTCTGAGCATTGGATTGAAATTTCATAAGAAGGTACAAAAGAGGACGGACTGTAGTTTTCTTTTATATATTTTTCAGAGTCAAAGGTTGAAACAGTGACACGTGGAACTTCATACAAGTTCACTCTACTGAACTAGTCTATAATCAGGTCACTGCGGAATATTGTGCATAACTCTTCCTTGGAGAATCCAATTTGGATCAGACTGGTGGCATTGGAAAGAGGACATAGAGGGCTACTAAAGTTCACAATTTCAGAACTTAAAGATCTAAAAGTACAGAATTACAGTCGTTTCAAGGTCGAGCTCCTAAAATCAAGAAAAAGCAAGATGAGGAAGTTTGATGGCAAGGATCCGGTAAATTGGATACTTCAGATGGAGCAATATTTTGATCTACATGGTGTACAACTGTTACAAAAGGTATGTATTGCATCTTCATATTTAGAACCAGATCAATTTTTATGGTATGAAGGGCTTTGTTCTCGTAAAAAACTTGTTACGTGGTCAATTTTCATGTAGGAAATGATAGCACATTATGAGGATACAAAGAGCAACACCTTCTTTAGAGCAACACCACAACAATTGGAAAGAGTAAAAGGGCTTTGTGACATAATGGAAAGCAAAATTATGGAAACCAGGAAGCATACCTGTCACAACTATAAACATGGAAGTGTTGTTTCTCCCATCCTTCCACAACGTACAAGGGTTACACCACAACAATTGGAAGAAAAAAGAGAAAAAGGGCTTTGTCACAATTGCGATAGCAAATGCACTAAAGGTCATAGGTGTGCTGAGAAGAAATTATTTTACATAGAATATGAAGAGGAGGAAGAAAAGGATCAAGAAACATCAAAAGAAGAGGATATACGCCAGGACACCACCCCAGAGAAAGAAGAAATGAATCAAACCATATCTTGTAAAGCATTGGCAAGAATTACCACTCCTCAAACTCTCAAGATAGAAGGACATATCAAGAATAAAAAGGTGCAAGAAGTGAAAGATCACATCGAGAAAGGAGAAATGAATCCAACGATATCTTGTAATTCATGGGTCGAAATTACCACCCCTCAAACTATCAAGATAGAAGGGCACATCAAGAAGAAAAATGTTCAAGCACTGAAAGATCACATCGAGCATCAAGAAATGAATCCGACCATATCTTGTAAAGGATTGGAAGAAATTACCACTCCTCAAACTCTAGAGATAGAAGGAAATATCAAGAATAAAAAGGTTCAAGCAGTGAAAGATCACATCGAGCATCAACAACAAGTTCTCCAACTTTTAAAGGATAACACCACTTCGGTGCAAAATCAAATGAAACAACAAGTAGATCAACATTGTAGTGAAAAATGTTTTGATGTAGGTGATTAGGTATTTTTACTGCTACATCTCAAGCAAGCTATTTATGAGAAGGAAATGTTGGCAATACTACATGAACTTAAAAAATGGTGACCTTACCGAATGGGAAGACTCTTCAAGGATGAGGATGTGGAAGCATTGTTTTGTGCTATTTCTATTATCCAACCAAATTGGATAAATGAAGCAAGGGATGAATGGAAGAAGGATGAAGAAGTATGGCCACTTATTCAAAAGTTGCAAAAGATCCCAATTCAAATAATATTGCTAGAAATTGAAGAGGAAGGAAAAATCATATTGGAACCTGGAGCAGTCACAGAAACAAGAACCCGACAGCTACGAAATCATTCAATTTTAGAGTATCTCATCAAGTGGAAGAACTTACCCGCTGAAGATTCCACATGGGATGACAATAATTTTATACAGAAGCATCAAGAACTACTCAAGCGTTGAGGACAACACTTTTTGAAGGAGAGGGGCATGTTAGGCCCCTATACTACAAGTGTAACCCCTTATTGTTATTAGTATAACCCACTTATTATATTGATGTACCCATGTAGTGCCCATATTGTTACTATTGTGCCCCATAGAAGCCCACTATTGTTATTATTCTGCCCTTACATTATTATTGTTATGTCGGCTCTGATTATGTTATGACCCCTTAGACTCCTATATATAGAAAGGAGGTCTTTTCATTTGTATCATCCAAGAATTGTTCATTTATGTAATGTAAAGGAGGTTTCCCCCTTGAAGAGGCTAAATTCTAAGGCGTGGATTTATCTTTTCTATCTTTTCTTGAGCTGGTTTCATAACATATTTATTTCAATTGTGCACAAGAATCGAGTGAAATGTCCTCAGCTTTATTTCCTAATCCAGTAAACCAGTCCAGTCTTGAGTACAATAGATCCTTAGCTTAAAAAAAAATGTCTCCAAAAATTATTTCTAATCCACCCTAATTACTTCAACTTGTGAAGTATTTATACAAAATTTGATACAAAATATCTCATAACTATATGAGAATTAATCTAGGAAAAAAAAATATCTTCAACACGAAGATAGAGACAGATGGAAAACTGTTTACTTGCTATCCATTTTTTGTGTATGTGCTGGCTCTTGGAATTTGGATTTGGCTCTTGCAGTTGCCTTGGTAGTTATGTGTTGGATTCACACTTATCTTTAACCTACTGATACTCTTTACCTATGCCGATTAATCCCGGATTACCTGTTTCCACCTGGCAGTTATCATTACCTTCTAGATTTAATATAGTAACTTATAGTGGAAACTGTAGGTATTATAGTCTTAGGAGTGGTGGCTAGCTCACTCTACTTAGACTATATCACATTTTCCAATTCTTTCTCAAATTTTTTGAATTGATCATTCAACTTATGGACTAGGTCCATAAGTTCTTCCTCCTTTTGTTTTTCTATAACTTTAGCAGTTTGAGGATGGTGAAGAGGAGGGATCTTGAGTTGCTTCGTCAGTGCAAC
Source organism: Pinus tabuliformis (assembly GCA_031772625.1). Classification (NCBI taxonomy): domain Eukaryota; kingdom Viridiplantae; phylum Streptophyta; class Pinopsida; order Pinales; family Pinaceae; genus Pinus; species Pinus tabuliformis. Next base: position 908,758,795 of record CM062809.1, on the reverse strand, counting down.
TATATCATCATTTTTCTTCTTTATTAATTGCTCTACTGCTTGGACATCCTTGGGATCATGTCCTAGCTCTATGATTAAGTCCTCTAAGGACTTAATTCTAGTGTCTCTAGCCTGAGATGAGGCCTTTTCAAATTGAAGTTGTGCTGATGTGTTATTTAGTGAGTTTTGCAGTTGATGAGATATGATTGCTTTGTTGGTCAACATGGAGTAGACCTTTTTACATGTCTGCTTATGCAGCTCTATTTGATCAATTGGGTGAATATCCTTTGCAAAAACTTCAAAATCAGTTTTCAAATAGTCAACCATTGATCTTGGTTGTTGCACAGTTGGCTTCACAAAACTCATTTGCATCTTGCCTTCCTTTATGTCAAAGGTTGACATCAGCCTTGTCTAGTTGGTTGGAGCCATTCTGAGATAATGATCATAGGTTTGAACCTTTAGTTTCTCATTCCTTGCTTTGATCTCTTTATACTTTTCTTTGATATCTTGGCTTTGACCAGAAGGAGCCCTGAAGGAAGATACCTCTATGCTTTGTTGCCTTTCTAATACCTGGAACTATGAGGTGGATGGTGAAACTCCTAAAGGGATATTATGCCCACTTTATGTCCTTTCTGCCACTGTGTTTCCTGCTATTTCCTCAGTGTACTCTTGTTCTGCATATGGGTTTAACCTTTTCCCTTTAGCAAAAGATTGATCAATAGGCCTACAGGAAGGAGAGGCCTCCTCTCTATCTCTTTTAAGATTTATTTCCTCATTGAGAGGAGTATGTAAAACAGGAGGATTCCTAATGATTTGTTCTGGTTGAGCAAGCTCCTCTGATATTTCAAGTTGTTTGGATCTTCTTGTTGTTCTGAAAGCTCCTATTATTTTGATGGCTCCGCTTGCTCTGATGATCCTGGTTGGCCTAATGGCCCTGCTTGCTTCGAAGTTTTTCCACTATGTTCCTGTGACTTCCTGTGAGATAGAGTTTCTCTATGCACCTGTACAAATAAACCTTCATCAAGCCTCCTATCTAAATCCATGAATACATTGTCAACTACAACCTATGTACTATCTTGATCTACTGATGTGTTTTCCCTCCATTCAGATTGATTGCCATATTGTTCACTTTCTGGGATCCTATGTTGGATGTAAGGAGATAGCTTATCTTTCTACCTCCTATCACAAATAAAGTTGTGGGGATCATAGGTCCATATGAAACTTTGTTTTAATCTCAACCTTTGGAGGATTTCGCCTGTCTCTTTTCCTGCTTCTCTATTGTTACAAATGAATGGTCCAAGATGATCCTTTATTCTTAGTTGGGCCTTCTTCTTGGCCTTAACAAAATGCAGCTCATTAGAATTTATCATTTTCCTCTAGTACTCCAAAGCAAATAATCTCATGGGGAAGTACTTTGACATTTTGTAAGGTGGCAACTCACATCCATAGATTCTGACCTCTGTATGGTTTCGGTACAAGTACCAATCGCCTACTTTGTATTGTTTTGACAACTGTAGGATCCTCCTGATGTCTGCATTGATTCTACGAGGAGGGCTTCTTAGCAGCATGGTAGCCACTCAATGTACAAATAGATCAATGAAATTTGTATATGGGTAGGGATAATTAGACATGTGGATAAGAGGGGTCAAGAAGACAACAGATCTAGGATTCCCTTTGGTATCAAGTTTTTGGGCAAAGAAAGGAAACTTATCAGTCTGATAGTAAAGAAATAAATGGTATAGGACTAATGAATATTTGAATACTCTTTCATTTTCCAATCTCAGAAACTGATCATGCATCTTATCTTAGATGAATTTTACATAATCAAATTTGACTGCAGGAGGCTGGCGAGGTGTAAAAATAGACATGTAGGAAAAAATGATATCATCTACATATTAATTAATGGTAAAATCTAAAATAAATGATATCATTGATACGATATATTTGCCCAGATCATAAAAGTAGGATGAAATGTAAGGAGGGGGGTCCTTTCGCATGTATTTATCTTGAATAACGAAATTCTGGAAGATTTGAGTACCTATGGAACTAGATAGCTTGGAAAATCTATCAAGAAAGTTAGCAATCGTAAGGGGGGTAAGGTTTTCACCAGTTTGTAACTGTAACATCTCATTTATGGATTCTGCAGTGATAGTGATCTAGGGATTCTGATTTAGTGATTCTGATCTAGGGACATTACAACTCTCATGATAGGGTCATAGTCTGCATGACAGTAATGAAAAATTTCCGGGAAGACATGAACACAGTGGAATTGATATTTGGGTAGGTTTTATTCCCAGAGGCCTATCTTATCTGCATGGTTCAGGTAGTTATCTTGGTGTCTGCAATGCAATTTCAGAGGGGATTCTTCAAAGGTGAGGTATTTAATCTAAAAATCTTTGTTAGCCAGGGGAAGATGGTTTGAATCTCTAAGGGGAGTAGTAATTGCCATGGGGAGGTACTTTGGAATTTTGTAAGGTGGCAACTCACTTCCACAGATTTTCATCTCTGTATAGTTTTGGTACAAGTACCAATCCACTACTTTGCACTGTTTTGACAACTACAGGATCCTCCCAATGTCTGCACTAATTCTAGGAGGAGGGCTTCCTAGCAACATGGTAGCCACTGGGTGTACAAATAGATAAATGAAATCCTTATATGGGTAGGGAGAATTAGACAAGTGGAATAGAGGGGTATAGAAGATGACAGATCTAGGATTCCCTTTGGTATCAAGTTTTTGGACAAAGAAGGGAAACTTATCAGTCTGATACCAAAGAAATAAATGGTATAGGAATGCTGAATATTTGAATACTCTTTCATTTTCCAATCTCAGAAATTGATCATGCATCTTATCTAAGATGAATTTTGCATAATCAAATTTGACTGTAGGAGGCTGTCTAGGGGTAAAAATTGACATGTAGGAAAAAATGATATCATCTACATATTCATTAGTGGTAAAACCTAAAATATATGATATCATTGATGTGATATCTTTGCCCAAATCAGAAAAGTAGCATGACATGTAAGGAGGGGGGTCCTTTGGCATGTATTTTTATTCAATAACGAAATTTTGGAGGATTTGAGCACTTCTAAAGCTAGATAGCTTGGAAAATCTGTCAATCAAGTCAGCAATGGTAAGGGGGGTAAGGTTTTCACCAGGTTGTAACTGTAACATCTCATTGATGGATTCTGCAGTGATAGTGAATAGGAATTCTTGATCTATGGACATTACAGCTCTCATGACAGGGTTATAGTTTTGGATGACAGTAGTGAAAAATTTCCGGGAAGACATGAACATAGGCGAATTGATATTTGGGAAGGTTTGATTCCCAGAGGCCTATCTTATCTGCATCGTTCAGGTAGTTATCTCGGTGTCTGTAATGCAATTTCAGAGGGGATTCTTCAAAGGTGAGGTATTTAATCTAAAAATCTTTTTCAACCAGGGGAAGATGGTCTAAATCTCTATAGGGAGTAGTAATTGGCATGAAATTCAAATCAATTGGGGCTTCCATCTTTGGTTCTTGTGGATTCAAAGACGGGGAAAAAGGATTTTTAGGGAAATTGGACACAATTGGTCTATTTCAAAGTGTTTCGGGACTATCAGACAGCTTAGCTTACTAAATTACTAAAGTTTTAAAGCAATCTAGCTTAGGCTAGGCACAAAAACAGGGTTTCTTAGTCGAAAATAGGATAAATACCTAGTTTCAGTTTTTTGAATAGTAAAATGGTGGTTGTGCACTATTTGCAGGAAGGGCATAGGTCTGCATAGTGGTCTAGAGTTCAGTAGCTATAGAAGGTTGATGATTGGTAGCAGGTTTACGACTTGAACGTACTCTGTGTTTGCATGGAGAACAAAAGGTTCTTTTCTTGGTAAAAAACGAAAATAATGAGTATTTTTGGATTATCTAGAAAGTCAATGACTTTGGCAGGTATAATGGAAAACGACAGCTAGCACCAACTGACAGAGGTGACATTTTGTCGTGTAGTGGAGGTGGTAAGCGGAGACGGTAAGTGGAATTTATTGCACCGCTTTTGGGGACTTGGCGGTATTCGGAGAGGACCGCTCGATGCCATTAATCAGATGACATGTAGCAGAGGGATGAATAGTAAAACCACTCATGTGCGATGGGTAAAGGTCGGCATTGGAGGCTGCTCGATATGAGCGACAACTGTTAGATCTGAAGGGGTTAGATCTTATGGTGATCGGGAGCATGACTTGATCGGGGAGTTAATGGAGGGGCTCGACAAGAATTTAATTACGAGTTAGAGTGGCTTAATGACGTTAGGGGCGATGTGATTGGAGGAAGGGTTATTAATTAATCATAGTTTGATCAATTAATCTCTCTTTGTAAGGCGAATGGTTATGGCTCTTAATTAGTCGCAACTCGACTAATTAATCTATTTAATTATTTATTATTATGGTTTATTTTTCAAACCATCGGGGTGGGATATTTACCATATGGGATTTTAATTAACAAATTGCGCTATGTATGATATATTTGAAATTTATACGTCCATCATAAATTAATCTTAATGCTTTTTTTATGGGTTTTTATGTAAACAAAGGGGGTCTTAGGTTAGGTTTATTACTTTTCGTAGGAAAATGATGATTTCACCTTAGGAAAAGGGATTTTTAGGTGAGATGGATGTTCATGGAGGGAGTGAATTTTTGTAAGGGGGTTGTAGTACTTAAACCTTTTAGTTATTGGGTTGAGGTTCTGATCCCTCCAGAAGTCAGAGAAATGCTCTGAGCCCCTTTAACTTAAAGTTTTAGCCACGTTTATTTTTGCTTGTGGGAAATTAGTGAAAATGTAAAATGAATAGGGGGAAATTAACCACTTGACTTTGTAACTGTTCCATTGTCATCCACACTTTAAGAAATTTGATGATGAAAGTAAATGACAAGATAAATCATCATAATTTTGCAACCATCCAACTACTTACCCATCTACTCATCCTACCATTTTTTCTACTTTTTATTAGGGTGCACTTAAACTGGCAAACCCTTATCAAACTTTTCCTTTCCTTTTACAATAGAAATCTATCTAAGTCTATCCTTATTACATCCAAGGGCTCAGATTAAACTTTTAAGCTCCTTTTTTATTTACTCTACCTATCTACTTGTCTACGAAGATTAAACAGTTTGGTCAGATTTTATTCTCTATCTCTAAGCATGAAATTGAAAACATGGAAAAAACAAGATTAAATGTTTGGTTACCGTGGATTATGGCATAACAACACTTTGCACACAATCATTATTGTGCAAAAAGTAAAATAGTAGTGGCATTTGGACTTGCATACTTTCATGGTCTTTTTCTTTTTCCTTGAGGTTCATTTTTCATATTTTTTTACCTTTTTCATTCTTTTTGTCCTTTGATTTTTCTTTTAGTACATACCCTCTTTACATTTTTTAATTTTTTGATTTTTTTTTACAAATATGGAAAACATTTGTAGAAAGCAAAGGTATGTACATATTACAGATTTAATCTCATCCATTCATATATTATGACACCTATTGGTATAGGAACATAACAATGGCTCCACTTGGGGATGGAATTTCCTAGCGAAATGTCAAGAACTAGTAGATTAATGGCCTTCTGAATTTCTGTTTTTTTACTCTCGAACTTCCATTTTTACTTTGCTTCTTTATTAACATTTATTGATAGTAAAACTTTAAAGCTTAGGGCCTTCTCTTCGGTCTTCAAATCCAAAGTTCACCATCTAATCCACACTGAACTTTATGAAGGATATAGTATGTACAAGTAATTTGTGGAATCAATGACTGGGATCTATATAGTGTTTAAGCATTCGACCATTTATTGGTCCTCCTTCTACTTCTGTAGCATCCAATTCTTTAAGGAAATAGGCATTATTGCCTCTGAAAGCATAAATAATGTAAGAACCTTTCCATAGGAATTCAAACTTCCCATGTTTCCCTTTATCTTCCCTTCTTGAGTCTCGTTTCAGTACTTTGTCTCCTAGATAGAAATCTTCTGCCTTAGTTCTTTTGTCAAATGCTTTCTTAATTTTCTCCTGCACCACTTGGGATCTAATGTAGACTTGTTCTCTAGTTTGCTGCAAATGAATAGTCTGGTTGATCCTTCTTTTAATGTCATTGGGCTCAATGTATGCTTCTTAGCGTAATTTCATTACTAGAGTTCCCAAAGAAGATGGGAAGAAAGCCTCCATTCCATAGACTAGCTGATAGGGGCTTGTGCCAATAGATTTCTTTGTGGTCTGTCTGTCTTACCAAAAAGTATTCACCAGTTTCTTATTCCAAGTCTTCTTATTGTCTTCCAATAATTTTTTGATAATATTCATTAAGCTCTTATTGGATGATTCTGCAAGTCCATTTCCCTAGGGATAGTAGGCTATGGAATGGCCAAGGGTTATGTGATACTTGTGGCAAAAGTCAATCATCGTTTTTGACTTAAAGGTTGCAACATTGTCTATAATGAATTTAGTGGGACAACTGAATCTAGATAGAATGTTGGTCTCAATGAAACCTATTATGACAATATTGGTGGTTTGTCTTAAGGGTATGGCTTCTATCCATTTTGTAAAATAATCTATGGTAGTTAAGATCCATCTATGTTGGGTAGAGGAAGGGGAATGAATTTCACCAATGAAGTCAAGACCCCACTACTAAAATGGTGTTTCAGTAGATATAGGTTTCAAAGGTAATGGCAGTAATTTTCTTTTTCCTTCAAAAAATTGACATTTGTGGCATGAGGTTACAAATTTTTTCACATCAGCAAATAGAGTGGGCCAGTAAAACCAAACCCTCAAGATATTATATGATGTTGTCTTCCAATAGAGATGTCTCCCACAGTCACCTACATGAAACTCTTTCAAAATTTTATCAAATTCCTCTTTTAGTAAACAATTCAACAATATGCCTTCATGATTCTTCCAAAATAAGGCATTATCAATTATGCAAAACTTTGAAGATTTCATCTTTAAAAACATACTTTTAGTTCTGGATAGCTCTGGAGGAGATTGAAGGTTTTGTAGAGCATATATTATGTCAGTGTACCATGGTGAATCTATAAAGGCCTGGCTGTTTTGTGGAGTCGTCATCTCCTCTTCGTTATCTAGTTCTGCAATCAAGTTTATATCTAGGGCCTGGTAGTTTGATTCAACCATTAGCTTAGCCAAACCTTGGCCTTTGATCAATTTGGTAGCTCTAATTTCTCAATCATACTCTAATATTGTAGCTATCCACTTTCCTCTTTTTCCATCAGGTCCATTCTGAGTTAAAATGTCTTTAACCACAACATTGGGAACATAAGCTACTATATGGGAGTACAAAATATAAACTCTGAAATCTTCTATGGCTCTAACCAAAGAAAAAGTCTATTTCTCCATTATGTTATACTTTAAAGGTTCATCTCTCAATGCTTTACTGAAGAAGGCTATTGGCTGTTTAAAACCATGATTGTTTTTCTGTAGAAGGACTGTAGCAATGGTGTGATCTGAAGCGAAAGAAAATATGAGAAATTCCCTATCAAACTTTGGATTGATGAGGATTGGCATTTTTGTTAAGGCTAAATTTATATCTTCAAATGAAATTTTAGCCTCTAGAGTCCATTTAACAGTCGAATATTTCTTTAACATGTTGTTTAGTAATCTAATTAACTCAGCTAAATTGGAGATAAATCTCCTCAAAAAGTTTATCTTTCTTAGAAATGCTTGAAGTCCTTTGATATTCTTGGGATGCAGTATTTGCAAAATAACTTCAATTCTTGTTGGGTCAATCTTGATACAATCTTTGGAGATAATGTGGCCTAAAAATTTCCTTTCTTCAAACCCAAATAAAGATTTTTTAGGATTGAGAGAAATTCCATATTTTCTACATTTAATAAAGATCTGCCTAAGATGATCCAGGTGTTGTTGATCTGAATTAGAGAATACTGTGAGGTCATCTAGGTAAATTATTAGAAAGTCATGGATTTCTTTAGCAAAGGTTATGTCCATTGCTCTTTGAAAGGTGGCCCCTGCATTTCTTAACCCAAATGGAATTTTCACACACATGAAACTGCCCCATGGAGTTGTGAATGCAGTCTTTGCCTGATCATTTGGGTGGACTAGGATTTGGTTATAACCAGAGAACCCATCTAGCAGTGAGATTCTGGAGGAACCCACTACCCTCTGTAATATGTGATCCATTTTGGGAAGAGGATAGTTATCTTTAAGTGAAACTTTATTCAGATTTCTAATATCAACAAACAACCTAATTTCACCCATTTTCTTTCTAGTGGGTAGCAAATTGGAATCTCAGTCTGAGAACCTAATAGGTGCAATAATCCCAACTTCATACATTCTTTTGATCTCCTTTTCAATATAAGGCAGTAGAACAAGGTTAATTCTTCTAAGCTTCTGTCTAAAGGGCTTTTGATATTCTTTTAATGGAATAGTGTGTTGTATTATGCTAGTATCATAGGATTTTAGGTCTTCATAACTCTAGGCGAAAACATCCTAGAATTCTTTCAGTAGTTCCATATATTTCAATTTTTCATTGGGAGGTAATGATTTTGACAGCTTTATTAGTTTGTGATTATCTTCAAATCCTATATTACATTCCTTAATGTCTGACTTCAAAGGTTCCATTTTAGGTTTTTTGGGAATATCTTTTGAATCGAATAAGTCCTCCAAAGGAGTTAATCCTTTGGGCAGAAAATTGTCTTTAAGGTTTATGACTTTAGTTTCTTCATCAATGACTTCATCAATTTCCATCTGTTTTAAGTTTTGAATATTTGATTTAGTAAACTTTGTAGGGTGAAATCTATCTATCTGATCACCTTCTAGTTTGTTAATTTCTACTTTATCAGAGAAATCAAAATCTATTGTTATGTCTATGTCTATGTTGGTATTTACAAATTCATTATCTAAAGTTAAAAAATTATTAATATGTTGATCATTCTCAAATGCTTGCCAGTTATTTGAATTGTTAGGAATAGAAGGTCTCTGCCTAACCTCAGTAGTGTAATGATGGTTGGGCAGAAAGGGCAGCTTACAAGTACTAGAAAACATGGCTAAGCTATGAGCCTGCATGTTGTGTTTTCTTGGAATGACAACAAGTTTTTTTTCTAAAAATGTATTTAGTATCTCTATGACTATTACTCTATAAAATCCTAATCTAGGATCCCTAGTCATATACAAATCATTAATTTTTTTAATCTCTAACTAAGAATCTCCCATGATAGAGACTCTAATGGCTCCTAAACTTTTAAAAAGTTTCAGACCTAACATAAGTGCTTCATATTCGGCCATATTATTTGTACATTTAAAGTTCAAGCTGTAGGCATGGCCTTCTGATTAATCGTTTTCTAAGTTGTAAATCCATACACCTGCTCTTGCACCTAATTTGTTGACTGACCCATCAAATTCAAGATGCCACAGGATTTCATGCTCGTAATTTTCATCTGAGGCAGTTGAATCTTTCTTGACTGAGGTATCTCGATCATCTTTCTTATCTGATGTTTCATGAATTTGGACATTTTGATTTTCCTTTAATACTGCAATTTCTTTTGGTTATGCTATTATACTACTTGAAGTTTTTTCTTGATCAATTTTAGCATTGTGAAATATGAAGGAATAAATATGAGAGTGTACTGAATATATGGGAAAATTCTGAGGACTTTCCTAGGAATTCGCTACATACTTCATTAGAGTTTCCCTATATATTTTCTTGGGATGTCCAAAGGATGAAATGGTAGCATAGGACGTGTCCAATTGCAGAGAACCTTGGAGTTTGGCACCCCAGGATCTAGACAACAACATGCCATACTTGGGTGGTATGTCATCAACAACCATAAGTATGGTGTTGGCAAGGTACTGAACTAGGGAAACACAAAAATATTTTATGAGACCTAAGCATTTAACCTGGCTTGAATCAAAGGAAAAGAGATCCTTATAAGGCTTGGTGATATCAAAGTTAAGCTTTTCCATTACAGACTTAGGCATAAGATTATGTGAGGCTCTAGAGTCCAGCATGGCATTGTGTAGGATTTTGTTGTGGATGTTAAGACTGATGTAGAAGGGTGGTATCCATCCTTCAACTGGCTTTCCATTAACATCTCGTCTGAAAATTAACTCAGGCTGGTCATCAAAAAGATTCACAGAGTCTTCATTTTCAACAAAGTTCAAATATTTACTAATTTGAGATCTATAAGTTTCATGTTTAACCAATTCTATCAAAGGCACTAAAATTTTGAGTTTGGCCACCTCTGCTCCCAAATTGAAAGGAAGAGGGGATTTATCTGTTTGAAAATTTAGAATTTTATAGCCAAAGTTCTGAGTAGTATGTTTTTCTTTTACATTGTTAGGAATTTCTTTATCCAGATTTTCTAATATGATTTCTGGAGACTGTTCCTTTGAGAGGGACTGAAGTGGAAGGCTTCTCATTGGAAGGTTGGTTATTTGTTACATCTTCAATGGTGGGACTAGGAGGATTTTCATGTGGTTTAGGAAGGATTTGTAAGGTTTTTGTAACTTGAGGATTCTAATCTGTAGCTTTTACTTTCTTAGGCTGGTTAGGTATTTCTTTTTTGTTATGATCATGAACATCAGTGTTCTTCTTACTTCATAAGTTGTACTGCTTATGAACTTCGAAAATAGTAGATTCATACCCTTGCTTATAGTCGAAACATTCTCCTGTTTGAGTTTGTAACTGTTGAAGCATGTATAATTCTTGATCATCCTAAGTTAGAAAAACAGTTTCTTCATCATCTAGGCCCATAAGGTTGATCCGAGTGTCTATCTCAGGGTCTTCTTGGTGGGAAGTCTCAACATAATTTTCTTGGAAAGGTGGCCTAATGTTCTGATCAGGACCATTTTTACCAGTAATTTGGTTCTGGTTTTTCCTAAAGTTTACATTCCTTACTAGATTAGCTTGCTGGCTATCCCAATGAGGTTTCCTTTCAATGAATTCTATTATATCCATCAACCTTTCCATTCCTTTAGCTAAAGCATCCATTTTCTAATCAAAGGGTGAAGATTAATCTTTCAAAGGTATTCCTCTCTCATTTCTAACTCGAGCCCTTTTAGATAGCAGATTAGCTTCTACGCTAACATCTAGCTACACTTTTCATATCTTCAAGTGTAGGGGGATTTCTTTCTCTAAGTTGAAAAGCCATATTCATGTCAATTCCATCTAGAAACTTAATCAAGGCTAAACCAAGAGGAGGCCTAAGGTCTAGAGGGATTGCATTGTATATGTTGTTAAACCTCGTACAGTAGTCTTGAACAGTTTCATTTGGTCCCCTTTTAAGGCTTTCATATTAAGATAGAATTTGAAGGGTGTTCTTCTTCTTCTCCCACATATTAAGGAATTGTTGGTAAAGGACTTCTAAACTATCTATGCTCCAAGGGGGAAAATATCTAAACCATGTTCTCACCTCTCCAAAAATACTTTGGACAAAGATTCTCATTCCTATGTTAATCTCATGCAGTTCAAAATAATCGGTCATTTTCTTAGTGTGTTGTTGTGTTGTGTATGTTCCAATGCCATCATATGTGGTAATTTTACTTTGATAATCTGCTGGAAAACACCTTGAGGTGTAGGCATTATGAGGGGAGCATATCTGAGTGCCATATCTCTAAGCTATACAGGATTGAGAACAGGTGCTGGGGTAACTGGGGGATTTAGGACAACAAAGGGAGTTGACGTAATAGGGGTGATAGGTGTTTGAGGGGTAGTGATAGGATGATGAGGGATTGAAGGTATGAATGGAGATGAGGTTGAGGGATGATCTTAAGAGGTGTGGAGAAATGATGGTGAGCTAAAAGATGTTGAAGCTATTTTAGAAAGTTCAGTGTGTCTATCAGTGGTAAGGGGTGTCTGAGGGGAATTCAGTAGATTTGTGATCAATTGACAAGTTAGCTCGTTTTCTTTAAAGTTCTCTGAGGAATTATGGATCTGGGACTAGGTCTAGTAGATCATTATCAAATGTGGTTCTAAATAGAGAGAGACCAAAATACTCATCGAAAGGGATGTCTTCAAGGAACAACCACTTAGCAGGGCATGAATGGGATCTAAAAACAGGTCTAGGGCTTATTGAACTTTCTTGTCTTCTGATTATTCCTGGAATAAGGTTGGGATTTTCAAACACAGGGGGAGGATTTGGATCAGGGTCGGCCCTGGTATAGTGAGTTCTCCCTGAAGCCAGATTTCAAGCTTTTTATGATTTTTTAAATTTTTATGAACTTTTTTTTTAAGAAATAACTTCTAATAACCCTTTACGATGATTAGAAATAAATATTTCAATTCCTCAAAGGTTTATTAAAGCTAAGGGTTTTGAATCCCCGATATGGTCGCCACTATGTTATCACTCAAGTTTCTTCCTTAGAAGTTATTAAAGAAGGAATGGCTTGAGGTAACCATAAACCAATATTGTAGATTGAGGTCCTAGCCAACCTAAGTCTAGAGAGGGTTATCTCTTTATGATTTAACTTTGTTTGAAAATGATTTCAGGCTAGTTCTTAATGTTCAGGGTTGTTTGTTTTGATTGGGTGGTGGAATTAAGAAGACAGATGGGCAGAGAAAATATTTAGGCCATTGGGCTATGGAGTCAATCAATAAAGGTTTAACTGGATTTGATCTATTACCGAGGTAAGAGTCCACAGGGTAGGCCAACACAAAAAGAGAAAATTTGAAGGTTTAAATGAATGGGAAGTCCAAAACCAGGGCTAAGGGCAATGAAGAATCCTTAACAGGGATTAAGATGAGGAAGGCAAGGATGGCCAACAGGAAAGGGAAATGAAGAATCCTATAATATGGCCCAAAGAGGGATAAACTACGAGAGTAAGGAGGCAATTAAGAATCTCCAGACCAGGGCAATTTAGTAGAAAACATAAATAAAGCAAATAGTTAAAACAGATAGCACTTAAGCTAATTCTGATGATATCATTCCTTGTTTTCTTTAAAGATTTATAAAAAACACATATGAATTTTTCATAACATAAAGAGAATACAGTATTTAAACATGAGAAAATGATACTTATTTGTTCCAATTATGCACAAGAATCATGTGAAATTTCCTCAGCTTTGTTTCATAATCTAGTAAACCAGTCCAGTCTTGAGTACAATACCTCCCTAGCTTAAAACAAAATGTCTCCAGAAATGTTTTTTAATCCATCCTAATTACTTCAACTTGTGAAGTATTTATACAAAAGTTGATACAAAATATCTCATAACTATATGAGAATTAATCTAGGAAACAAAAAATATCTTCAAAATGAAGATAGAGAGAGATGGAAAATTGTTTACTTATTATCCCTTTTTTGTGTATGTGCTGGCTGCTGGAATTTGGATTTGGATCTTGCAGTTGCCTTGGTAGTTATGTGTTGGATTCACTCTTATCTTTAACCTACTGATACTCTTTACCTGTATTGATTAATCCTGGATTACCTATTTTCACCTGGCAGTTATCATTACCTTCTAGATTTACTATAGTAACTTATAGTAAATCTTTAGAACTAGTCCACCATTCATTATCTGGTAATATTATTCTAATCATTTTCCTATAGAATTCATCGGATTTTGTATATTTGGCAAAATTGGGTTTGCTGGTGAACAAGTGTTTGATTTCATGTTCTATATAGAACAAATTCTCAAGGTCGTCATAAAGTACCTTTCCTGTAGGTAATGATTTTACTCCTGAAGAACTAGCTTGGCTCATGGACTGTTTCTGCAATCTATCAATGTAATCTTCTTGTGGCATTAATTTGTCATGTATGACTAGAGGACTAGGAAGTCCTTTTTCTCTCAAAATTCCATATTTTAACATGAAGCTATCGATGTTTGCTTGAATGCTTTGACATCTTTTCTCCAAATTAAGCATCAAGTTCCTTTTAGTAAGAACCTTCTTAATCTCAATAATAGTTGCCATTCTGTCTTCAATTTCTAGTTCATCCAGCTAGTGCCTATTTCTACTATTCAAAAACTCTATCAACTAATTTTCTTCCTGAGGCTTGTTTCCCAATTCCTCCTTTTTCTTCTGTATGACTTTCATGGTTGTTTTGACTAATTCAGTTTGTTCAAAAATAAACTAAATGGAATGTCAAATATCATTGATGGAATCAATGATATTGGTTCATAGTATATCCTTGATATCTCCCAATGGCTTTTCTACTGTCAAATCCTTTTCAAGGTTTCTTATTCTTTCCACCATCCTTTGTTATTTTCGTGCTTCTTCTTTATTCTGAATCTGTGCAAGTTCACAATTTGTTTCCAGACTTGTTACTTGGTCTCTGAGCTTCTTTAGTTCTATGGCCTGGATGCTCATTTGTTCCATAGCCTTAACCAATTCATCTGTTCTTTTTGTTGTTTTCCCTGTATTGGTTGATGTACCTGTGGTTGAAGTAGTACCTACTATTGGCAATGTTGTTGCTGGTGGAACTGTTGGTGCCAAGGAGGCTTCCAGAGTGGAGGGTACTGCAGTGGAAACTGTGGGTATTACAGTCTGAGGAGTGGTGGCGAGCTCACTCTGCTTAGACTGTGTCACATTTTCCAATTTTTTCTCAGTTTCTTTATATGATCATTCAACTTAAGGACTAGGTGCATAAGTTATTCCTGCTTTTGTTTTTCTATAACTTCAGCAGTTTGAGGATGGTGAAGAGGTGGGATATTGAGTTGCTTCTTCAGTGCAACTATATCATCATTTTTCTTCTTTATTAATTGCTTTACTTCTTTGACATCCTTGGGATCATGTCCCAGCTCTACGATTAAGTCCTCTAAGGACTTAATTCTAGTGTCTTTGGCCTGAGATGAGACCTTTTCCAATTGAAGTTGTGCTCATGTGTTATTTAATGAGTTTTGCAGTTGATGAGCTATGATTTCTTTGTTCGTGAACGTGGAGTAGACCATTTCACATGTCGGCTTATGTAGCTCTATTTGATCAATTGAGTGAATATCCTTTTCCAAAACATCAAAATTAGTTTACAAATACTCAACCATTGATTCTTGTTGTTGTATAGTTGGCTTAAGAAAAGTCATTTGCATCTTGCCTTCCTTTATGTCAAAGGTTGACATCAACCTTTTCTAGTTGGTTGGAGCCATTTTGAGATAATTATAATAGGTTTAAATCTTTAGTTTCTCATTCCTTGGTTTGATATCTTTATACTTTTCTTTTATATCCTAGCTCTGACCAGAAGGAACCCTAAAGGAAGATACCTCTGTGTTCTATTGCCTTTCTAATACCTGGAACTGTGAGGTGGATGGTGAACCTTTTGGAGGGATAGTGTGCCCACTTTCTGTCCTTTTTGCCACTATGTTGCCTATAGTTTCCTCAGCGTACTCTTGTTATGCATATGGGTTTAACCTATGCCTTCTAGAAAATTTTTGACCAATAGGTCTGCTAGAAGGAGTGGCCCCCTCTCTGTCTCTTTTAAAGTTTCTTTACTCATTGAGAGGAATCTGTAAAATAGGAGGATTGCTCATGATTTGTTCTGGTTGAGCAAGCTGCTATGAGATTTCAGTTTGTTCATATTCTTCTTGTTGTTCTGAAAGCTCGTATTGGTTTGATGGCTCTGCTTGTTCTGATGATCCTAGTTGGCCTGATGGCCCTGCTTGCTTTGAAGTCTGTCCACTATGTTCCTATGACTACCTTTGAGATGGAGTTTCTCCAGGCACCTGTACAAATAAACCTTCATTAATTCTCCTATCTAAATCCATCAATACATTGTGAAATGCAACATGTGTACTATCTTGATCTACTAATGTGTTTTCCCTTTATTCAAAATGATTGGCATACTTTTCAATTTCTGGGATCCATGGTGGATGTAAGGAGAAAGCTTATTTTTCTGACTGCTATCACAAATAAAGTTGTGTGGATCATAGGTCCATATGAAACTTTGTTTTAATATCAACCTTTGGAGGATTTCGTCTACCTCTTTTCCTACTTCTATATTGTTACAAATGAATGGTCCAAGATAATATTTTATTCTTAGTTGGGCCTTCTTCTCGGCCTGAACAAAATGCACCTCATGAGAATTTATCATTTTCCTGTAGTACTCCAGACAAAATAATCTCATGGGGAAGTAATTTGGCATTTTGTAAGGTGGCAACTCACATCCATAGATTCTAATCTATGTATGGTGTTGGTACAAGTACCAATCCCCTACATTGTATTATTTTGACAACTGCAGGATCCTCCTGATGTCTGCACTGATTCTGGGAGGAGGGCTTCCTAGCAACATGGTAGCCACTTGGTGTACAAATAGATCAATGAAATCTGTATATGGGTAGGGATAATTAGACATGTGGAACAGAGGGGTCCAAAAGACGAAAGATCTAGGATTCCCTTTGGTATCAATTTTTTCGACAGAGAAGGGAAACTTATCAGTCTGATAGTATAGAAATAAATGGTACAGGATTGCTGAATATTTGAATACTCTTTCATTTTCCATTCTCAGAAGCTGATCATGCATCTTATCTAAGATGAATTTTTCATAATCAAATTTGATTGCAGGAGGCTAGCCAGGGGTAAAAATAGACATGTAGGCAAAAATGATATCATCTACATATTCATTAGTGGTAAAACCTAATCTGCATGATATCATTGATGTGTTATCTTTGCCCAGATCAGAAAAGTACGATGACATTTAAGGAGGGGGGTCCTTTGGCATATATTTTTCTTCAATAATGAAAGTCTGGAGGATTTGAGTACTTCTGGAACTAGATAGCTTGGAAAACCTTTCAAGAAAGTCAGCAATGGTAAGGGGGGTAAGGTTTTCACTAGGTTGTAACTGTAACATCTCATTTATGGATTCTACAGTGATAGTGAATAGGACTTTCTAATTTTGGGACATTACAACTCTCATGATGGGGTCATAGTTTGCATGATAGTAGTGAAAAATTTCCAGGAAGACATGAACACAAGGGAATTGATATTTGGGCAAGTTTTATTCCCATAGCCCTCTCTTATCTGCATGGTTCAAGTAGTTATCTCAGTGTCTGCAATGCAATTTTAGAGGGTATTCTTCAAAGGTGAGGTATTTAATTTGAAAATCTTTGTTAGCCAGGGGAATATGGTCTAAATCTCTATGGGGAGTAGTAATTGGCATGGAATTCGAAGCAATTGGGGCTTCCATCTTTGGTTCTTGTGGATTCAACGATGGGGGCAAAGGATTTTCTGGGGAATTGGACCCAATTGGTCTATTTCAAAGTGTTTCAGGACCATCAGAGAGCTTAGCTTACTAAATTACTTAAGTTTTAAAGAAATTTAGCTCATGCTAGGCATGGAAATAGGGTTTCTCAGTCGAAAATAGGATAAATACCTTGTTTTAGTTGTTTGAACGGTAAAATGGTGGTTGTGCACTATTTGCAGGAAGCACACAGGCCTGCACAGTGGTCTGGAGTTTAGTGACTGTAGAAGGTTTACGGTTGGTAGTAGGTTGATGACTCGAACATACTCTGTGTTTTCATGGAGAACAGAAGGTTCTTTTCTTGGTAAAAAATGAAAACAATGAGTATTTTTGGTTTATCTAAAAAGTCAATGATTTTGGCTGGTATAATGGAAAATAACAGCTAGCGCCAACTAATGGAGGTGATGTTTTGTTGTGTAGTGGAGGTGGTAAGTGGAGGCAGTAAGCGGAATTTATCACAGTGCTTTTGGGGACTTGGCGGTATTGGGAGAGGACCGCTTGATGCCATTCATTGGGCAACACATAGCAGAGGGATGAATAGTAAAACTGCTCACGTCGGGCGGGTAAAGATTGGCAATGGAGGTCGTTATGAGTGACAGTCGTTAGATTTGAAGGGGTCAGATCGTACGATGATCGGGAGAATGACTTGATCGGGGAGTTAATGGAGGGGCTCGACAAGAATTTAATTACGAGTTAGAGTGGCTTAATGACGTCAGGGGTGATGTGATTGGAGGAAGGGTTCTTAATTAATCACGGTTTGATAAATTAATCCCTCTTTGTAAGGCAAAGGGTTATGGCCCTTAATTAGTCACAACTCGACTAATTAATCCATTTAATTATTTATTATTATGGTTTATTTTTCAAACCATCGGGACGGGATATTTAGCATATGGGATTTTAATTAACTATACGGGAAAATGATTTTATTTCTCAGGAGTTAAATATAATAAAAGTTAAAGTTAATATGAAATAGAAGCCAAAAAACAAATTGCGATAAGTATGATATATTTGACATTTATACGTCCATCATAACTTAGGCTTAATGCTTTTTTATGGGTTTTTATGTAAACAAAGGGGGTCTTAGGTTAGGTTTATTACTTTTCCTAGGTAAATGATGATTTCACCTTAGGAAAAGGGATTTTTAGGTTAGATGGATGTTCATGGAGGGAGTGAATGTTTTTAAGGCGGTTGTAGTACTTAAACCTTATAGTTATTGGGCCGAGGGTCTGGTCCCTCTAGAAGTCAGAGAAATGCTTTGAACCCCTTTAACATAAATTTTTAGGAACTTTGATTTTTTCTTGTTGGAAACTAGTGAAAAATTAAAATGAATGGGGGGGAATTAACCACTTGACTTTGTAACAGTTCCATTTTCATACACACTTTAAGCAATTTGATGATGAAAGTAAATGACAAGATAAATCACCATAATTCTGCAACCATCCAACTACTTACCCATCTACTCATGCTACCATTTCTTCCATTTTTTATTAGGGTTCACTTAAACTGGAAAACCCTTATCAAACTTTTCTTTTCCTTTTATAATAGAAATCTATCTAAGTCTATCCTTATTAAATCCAAGGGCTTAGATTAAACTATTGAGCTCCTTTTTTATTTACTCTACCTATCTACTTATCTACAAAGATTAAACACTTTGGTTAGATTTTATTCTCTATCTCTAAGCATGAAATTGAAAACATGGAATAACCAAGAGTAAATTGTTTGGTTACCATGGATTGTGGCATAAAAACACTTTACACATAATCATTATTGTGTAGAAAGTAAAATAGTAGTGGCATTTGGACTTCCACACTTTCATGGTCTTTTTCTTTTTCCTTGAGATTCATTTTTCATCTTTTTTTACATTTTTTATTCTATTTGTACTTTGATTTTTATTTTAGGACATACCCTCTTTACATTTTTTTATTTTTTGATTTTTTTTTACAAATATGGAAAACATTTGCAGAAAGCAAATTTATGTACATATTACAGATTTAATCTCATCCATTCATATATTATGACACCTATTGGTATGGGAACATAACAGATCACATGCATACCCTCCGCGGACTCCAGGCAGGTGCTTCTTCTATCATCAGCTTGCATAGGATGGAAAAATTGTTAAAAAAGGGCCACCATGGATTAATAGCCCAATTTAATGCCATCCAAGCCTTCGAACCCACTTCTCTTCATATTCATCCTGAGATGCAATAGGTCTTAAACAACCATCTACAGGTCTTTGACAAGCCTCATGAGCTTCCACCCTCGAGAGGGGAACATGATAATAGCATGACTTTTGTCCTAGGGGCACAACCACCAAATGTGCGCCCATATAGATATCCTTTCACCCAAAAGAATGAAATTGAAAAATCATCAAGGAACTCCTAGAAGCCGGTGTGATTCATCCTGGCATTAGTCCTTATTCATCGCCTGTAGTCATGGTGCTCAAGAAAGATGGGGAATGGTGTATGTGTCCAGACTTCAGGGCCCTCAACAGGCTGATGGTCAAAGATAAATTTCCTATCCCAGTTGTTGATGATTTTCTGGATGAACAAAATGGGGCTCAATTCTTTACTAATCTTGATCTTCGCTCGGGTTATCACCAAATTTGCATGAAAGAAGTAGACATTCCAAAGACTACTTTCCGAACTCATGAAGGCCATTATGAATTCATGGTCATTCCATTTGGTCCCTGTAATGCCCCATCCAATTTTTAGAGCCTCATGAATCACCTTCTCAAACCATATCTCAGAAAAATTATCCTTGTTTTCTTTGATGACATCCTCATCTACATCCTCACCTGGGAGAAACATCTTCAACATGTAGATCTGCTCTTGCAACTGCTCCGGAAGCATAAATTATTTGTCAAATTGTCCTAGTGTTGTTTTGGCATGGAAGAAGTTGAGTATTTGGGCCACATTGTGGGGTGTGAAGGTGTCAGGATGGATCCCAAAAAGATCCAGGTAATGCAGGATTGGCCTCAACCAAAGACCTTGAAGAGTTTGAGAGGTGTTTTGGGTCACACCGGCTACTATCGCAAATTTGTCTCCAATTATGGTCGCATTACTAGACCCCTCACTCACCTTCTCAAGAAAAATTCATTCCTCTGGAATGATGAAGCACAATAGGCATTTATAGCTCTCAAACATGCCATGTGTTCCACTCCCGTATTGGCACTACCCGACTTCACCAAATCTTTTGTGATTGAATGTGATTATTTAGGTATGGGTATTGGGGTTGTCTTAATGTAGGAATGTTGACCATTGGCCTTCACTAGCCAACAACTAAGTGGGACAAATCTAGGACAATCTACCTATGAGAAGAAGATGATGGTCATCTTACATGTAGTGGATACCTGGCGACCATACTTATTGGGGCGGCGTTTCCAAATCTACATAGACCATCAAAGCCTTAAATATTTTTTGGAGCAGCGCTTATCCTCGCCACAAAAAAATAAATGGCTAGCCAAAATGTTGGGATATGATTATGAGATAATTTACAAGAAAGGGAATGAAAATGTTGTAGCATATGCTTTATCACACCAATTTGAGGAGGAAAGCACCCTGCTAGCAATCTCTCTTCCCATTGCAGAGTGGATTGAAGAGGCTCACCAAGAATGGTTCTCACATCCTTTGCTCTCCCAATTCATTAATAAATTGCCAGCAGATCCAAATTCCACAGCAGGCTACTCTTGGCAAGATGGGATTCTTTGCTACAAGGACAAAGTATTGATCTCACCAACATCCACACTCAAAAGTCACATTTTGGCAGAGTTTCACTCATCTCCCACTGCAGGCCATTCAGGCTTTCAGAAGACTTATGTTCGCACTTGACGTTCATTCTTCTGGATAGGCATGAAAAAGGACATTCTCACTTTTGTAGATGAGTGTGATGTGTTTCAGTGCCACAAATTAGAAACAATCAAATCCTTAGGCACCTTACAGCCATTGCCCATCCTTGTTCCAATCTAGTCAGAGGTTTCTATGGATTTCATTACTAGTCTTCTGAATTCAGAAAATAAGTCAGTCATCATGGTGGTTGTGGAAAGACTTTATAAGTATGCTCATTTTTGCTCCCTACCCCACCCTTTTACACCTGCTTTGGTGGCTCAATCTTTCATGGACCAGATCTTCAAACTGCATGGCATGCCCACTTCCACTGTGTCTGATCGTGACCTGATCTTCACCAGTAACATTTGGCAGGAACTCTTCAGGCTACAAGGTACCCAACTACAACTTAGTAATTCCTACCATCCCCAAACTAATTGTCAAACTAAAGGAGTCAACAAATGTCTGGAGACCTACCTCTGGTGTTTCACTTCAGAAAAGCAACATCTATGGGTACAGTGGTTACCTATAGCTGAATGCTGGTATAATACTAACTATCATGCCACCACCAAGATGACTCCATATGAAGCAGTTTATGGTCAACTCCCTCCTTCACCTATTTCTTATATCCAGGGATGCTCGAAGGTACAAGCAATGTATCAACTCCTACAGAACCGTGCAACCATGCTTTCCCACGTCAAAGAGAATCTCCATCATCCTCAAAATCACATGAAGCAACATGAAGACCAACATCGTTTAGAGCACCAATTTCAAGAAGGGGATCAGGTATTCTTGAGGCTACAACCATATAAACAAACATCACTCAAAGACAAGGGTTGTCAGAAATTATCTCCAAAATTCTACAGACCGTATCAAATACTTTAGTGCATCAGAGAGGTAGCCTACAAGACAACCTTGCCACCCACTGCAAAAATCCATCCTATCTTCCATGTCTCATGCCTCAAGAAAGTGGTTGGGAACCATTACGGATTTCAAACTAGGCTACCGGAATTGGATGAAGAAGGTTCAATCTAGCTCCAACCTAAACAGGTTCTTGACACACGCGAACGACACCTACATGGCCGCACGATCAAGGGAGTCCTCGTCAAGTGGAAAGACACCTCTCCAGAAGATGCGACTTGGGAACCAACCATTGTTCTTCAGCAGTTTCCACAGCTTCAGCCTTGAGGACAAGGCTATTTTTATGGGGGAGGGCATGTTAGGGTCCAACCCTAACCCCCTTATTTATGTAATAGGGTCGATTCATATTTATAGTTAGTTAAAGAGTCAATAAAGCCCATATTAATAATTGTAAGTGGTTGAGCCGCATTTAAATAAGGGACCACAGTTAGTTGCAAATGGGCCATGGTATTGGATAGATGGTATTAATAAGAACCATGGTACTAACCCATGTTATTGCATGTATGAATCATATATAAAGGATAGAGATTCCCCTTGAGGATCATCGTGTCTTATTTTGTAATTGAGCCCAACTCTATTGGAGGTTGCCTCCTCGAAGAGGAAAGTGAACATTTCTTTCCTTTCTGAATAATAAAATGCATGCTATTATTTCTTATTGTTATGTGTTCTAGGTATATTTCTTCACATATTTCGTATTCTGGTATCTTCTTGCAGGTCAAGAGCATAAAAATTTACATGGAGGGAAATTTAAATAGACATATAACTTCAATGAGGTGATAAAGAATTAAACCATGCAAATTTCTGCAGAATGTCTAAAAATAGGCTAACCTATAGAAGTCCAAAATCATGTGGTCGCTACCATATTTTCCTAACAAATCCATGGAATCCCAACGTACTAAAAAATATAAAGAGTCGACTCTCATAAAGTATAGAATCATATAAGAGCATACCAAAGGAAATGGGGTTGCAAAGCTCGGTTTGGAACATAAGAGAATGCAAATGGAATTGGAGTGACGAAGAGGGTGTAGGTAGTTACTCTAAACTAACCCCAAATCCCCTCTTCTATTGATCAAAAACCTAAAAAGCAGGGACTGTTGATTCTAAGACATGTCATAATGCATAGTGACAGATGACCAACCCTTCAATTACATGGCGTTCACATGGGCTGAAAGCCAACATGTTTCCACTCATATACAACATCACATGATGCCCTTCAATACCCAGAAACTTTGGAGCGATCACATTGATATTTAATATCAAGTTCTATGAACTGGGGCGATGTATAATATAGCATATCAAACCTTATATATGTTTTTTCTTGAACCCTTAATACCTTCTGGTAGACCATATGATAGATCGATGAAACTATGAATGCAACCATGATAATATGAGGACGTCGTGAGGAAGTGACAATGTTAACAATCATTCGGAAAGTAAATAATTTTTTGTAACCAAAGACAATAGAAATGTACTAAGTGTTAAAGTGAGTCCCCTTGTAACATACATTTTTTAAAAGGTCTAGAAAGCCAATCTTTTAAATACAAAATAATAGATCTATGTTATTGAATTTGTTGAAAAGGTATATATCTATATTAAGGAAGAAAAGGATATATATATATATATATATATATATATATATATATATATATATATATAGTCACGAGCAAAAGTCCAACATGGAAATAAGATAAGTAGATCTAGATGACATCCGATCAAAATTTTATGGCAAGGAAAATTACCACCTCGTGATTTATTCTGAATGAAAATATAAAAAAATTAAGAGCTTTCCATTCCTTAGTTTTCCTTGAGACAAAATTGGATACGTCCTTATAAGACTCCTTGTTTGCAAAAATTTTAAAAATTACATGTCCTTTTGCTCTATTATAAAGAAAAAAAATTATGAGGGATAGTACAAGTGGTATCCATGAATCACTTAGTGAATTTTTTGTGTCTATATATAGCTCTCGCACAAAAAAATCAATTTTGGCACAAAAAATTTAAAACTGGTTATTTTTATCTGAGGAAATTTTTTTAGGATTTTGTGCCTTTAAATAGACTACATTAGAGAAGAATACAATGGAAAAAATCCATGGCTTGTGAAAATCGTGAGTCAAATTTTTTACATAATCTTTTTTATTATTATCCCAGAGGAACTCAATAGCCTGCATGACACATAGCTACTAGTAAACCTCTAGGGATCTATGACCTGTCCTCCTCTTCATAAACCATGACATAATCAAGGGGATTTGAACCTTGGATTTGACATGTTCTATAACTAGGCAAAGGCTTACTGACCACATAAGAGTTATTGATTGCAAATGAGGAAATGGTCAACTTATTTAAAATTGTTGGATATTCCATAGCCACCATCAAAGCCATGAATGCTTTGTGGTGCCAAATGGAAAGAACTTGACAAAAATTGTAATTTGGATTAAAAAAAATTTCAATTTCCTTTCACATTCCTCATATTTCCAAATCAAAATGCACCTTAACTATGTGGTATACAAGTAGGCTAACATAGCTTCAGACATTGAGATTGGAATACTATTGTAAAATGGGAGTAACACTACATGTTATATCCCATAGCTCTAAGTTTAAATTCATGTTTTCACATATCATTTATTCTCTCATGAGTGAGAAAATGGTTCATCATTCCAATTGCATACGTTTGGGAGATTGAAGGATTCTTTTTAGTACCTTAAGAATGAGTTCATTAATTTTGATTGTGGCTATTGAAGGATCCCATTATATTATGTGTTTCATCAATGGGATAAGAAAGTGTGTAGGTGTTAGAATTGGGCAACAACAAATCCTAGTTTTGGTGGGGATAGCATCCTTGGTATGCTTGTTAATTCTCTTAAACATCCCATAAACATTGTCTATGGAAGCTTAGGGATGGATTACATCCATAAAGATTTGGTATAAGAGGATTTTTCTATGTTTTTGGGAATCAATGAGAACTTATATAATATATGTCTCCATTCATTGATTCTTTACTCTCCATTCCCTTTCATAAACATATAATTTTTTCATTTTGGGGTAGGCACATCACTCGATTGGTTTGATAAAGTATAAGTGAAGGAGTTTGTCCATATTTAACTAACACCTTCCCTTCTCTCAATCACTTATTTTCATTTGTTTGATATCTTTAATTTTCATCCCTTCTGGTTTTTCCATCTTTTATTTTATATCTTCTAAAACCTAGAATCATTAGCCAACAATTGAGGAAGGCTATTTCAGTAAGTTTGTGTGCAAATGCACATAATGAGATAGGTTTATATTGATACTTCTCTAGTTTATGGTAAGTCTAAATATTTCTTGTATTCAAATATTTTTATATACTTTTTATTTGGTTCTATTTGTAATTCGTTCTTAGATTCATGAACTATTAAAACTTTTAATGAAATTTCATGGAAGTATATAAGTTTTCATTTCTTAACCCTGTTCAAGTTCTTTCATACTCTACAAATCCCAAAAAAGGTTTCTCTTTAGAAACCATAATCAAAAGGGTTTCCTTGTTAGGGACTCAGGTCATCTCTATTAGATAGAAAATCATCCCAACATGAACAAAAGTGATAAATGAATCAAAAAGAATTTTGATAAGTTACAAAGAGCTAATTAATTTTAATAAGAAGACTCTTCTGTGAGACTACTCTAAGATCAATGAATTGGATCACCATTGTGTCATGTAGCATGATGACATTATGAGTTTGTTGATTTAATAAAATCAAAGGATTGGTTTATTGGAAGTTGAGGACTTGGTTACAGAGTTGGCATTAAAACTTCAAAAAGACAATATGTCATTAGTCTCAGATAATCAAGTCAAGAATATTAGACCATGTACTCAATGGGGAAGAGACTTGCTTCTATGAGGAGGACAAGATAGGGTGTAAACTCACCCTCTTTCTTTCTTTTGATTTTTATTTAGAGGAATCGACTGTACTCAATGGACTATAACCTCGAGGTGAAACACATAGCCCCAACATGCAGCACATGAGTAAACTTGGGGGATTTGAACTTGGAACCTCTTAGAACATAATACTTCACTTTCACAAACATTGCCAGTTGAGTTGTCTCGGTGGGGGTGGTGATAGGGTGTACCCTTTTAATATTGATACTATTATTTTTCAATATTCTCTAGAGATACTTTATTAAATATGAGTTTTTCTTTTCTTAAATAATTTTTTCTTCACCCTTTAACTTTATTATTATAATTTATCTTTTTACGTGTTTATAACTCATTCACCCTCTAACTTTTTCTAGATGTTTTTTTTATAATATTAATTTTATTGTTTATTTTAATATAAATTTTAAGTTTAATATAACGTTCTAATTTATTATAATATTATTTAATTTCATAACCATTGAAATTTACTGTTGCATATTTACTATAATTATGTGGTTTGTTCATCTAACTATCCATATTTTTTATTTTTTTTGGATGATGAACATGAGTAGGGGTTTGAAACTAGTGGATCCTAAAACATTGATATGTTTTATCCTCAAGAGTTTTTATTTAATCATGTATCACAAAGGCTCAATTCTTAGGAGTTTTTCTTTTATTATCCCATAAAAGAAGGTTTACTAATTACATATGTTTGCAATCCCATGGTTGGCTTACATTTAATAGAAGATCTAATGCATCAGCTTGAGTATGTATAGTAAGAAAATTGATTCTTGGATTGGCATGGATACACAGCATGTGAGGAAGTGAAATTGGAAGAAATTTTGAGGAGTTAAATACTAGGTAGGACACTGAAGCCAGAAGAGCAAGAGTGTTGAGATCTACAACAATATGAGATAGTGTTGGGGATGACTAATTTTGGAACCAAATGGCTTATGATTATTTTACACTGGTGTTCGAAGTTTAATCCATGGCACTTTAGTGGTGACCAAGTTGTCTAGAAATTGTGGAGCGACTATCATTGTTTTGAGTGCGTTTTAACATCCATGGGTTCTCACTATAAAATGGTTTTGTTATATTATTATTTGGTTAGTTTTATCACTTGTTGCTTAGAAAGGCACTCTACAACTAAGTATTTGTTAGATGTCACGTAAACAACAGACTATGGGGTAGATTTCACGTAAATATGTAAACCTAAATGTAAATACAATAGTAAACATTTAGAATGTAATGTTTAATGTTTAACATTTAACATTTTTAATTTAGCTTTATTTAAAAATCAATCCAATTATTATTATGTATAAATACAATATAAATTTAAAATATAAAGATGATTACGAACACTCAAGAGGTATGGTAAATAAATAAAACCTCTTTTTATATTTACTCCATAAACCTCTTTATATTTAAGAGAACTCAAAAAAGAGATTTTATTTATAGGCCAAATACCATTTTAACACTATGGGAAAAATACCATGGGCCAAATACCATATTTATAAAAGAGGTATGGTAAATAAATAAATATAAAAGAGGTATAAAGAGGTATAGTAAATAAATAAAAATATATCAAATAAGATTAGAAATCAACATCTAATTATACCAAGGCTATGGACCATATACTATGGTAAATAAATAAAAATATAAATAAACTAGAGATACGGTAAATACATAAAACCTATTTTTATATTTACTCCATAATGGACTTTATATTTACTAACACTTAAAAAATAGGTTTTATTTTAGGTGAAGCCTATGGGCCAAGTACCATGGGCCAAATTATTATTAATACCATGCAAAAAAATCATTATTAACCTTAATATTAATATTAAAAGATTATTATTATTAATATTATTAAATTTAATAGCTTTGGATTAATATAATATTAAATTTGTTGTATTATAATATACATTAATATATCATGATATATATTAACTCTAGATATATATGGGAGGGAAGAACAAAGACATAGAGTGATAGAGGTGGATAGATAGGGGGAGTGACAAGGGAGAGATAGAGATAAAATGAAGGAGAATGGAGAAGAGGAATGATGAGAGGGAGAGGGAGAGGAGTGATTTTCACCTCGAGAGATTTGATCCCTCTCCACACTTAATAGATCTAGATTAAATGGATCTAGGCTCGTTACATGTAGTGTTCCATAAACCATAGATCTGAAATATAAATTATGTTTACAAATATTATAAATAAATTAAATTAAAGAGACAAGTAAGATGAGATATGTGAAATATGCCCTTATATTATGATAATCATGGATGTGTTGGCAACATAGTTTTTATCCATTTTTAGGAACCTATTTGGATTTATCTTTGGTTGTTCACCCAATATTTCATTAGGACTGAGAAAGTCTTAGGGGTGAGGGAGAGATTGGACCTTCATTTTGAGCCTTTACTACTCTCAGAAGTGTAGATTTTTTCCCTTTTTACTCCCTCTTAGAGCCTATTACCATTCCCCTTTTGTCAAAATAATTTGCATTATGGTCATTACCTGCATTATAAAGGACATTGTTTTTTTAGATAAGATTTTATTTTAATTTTAAAAGGGACCCATGTTAACTAGATACACATATAGCTAATATTACTTTATAGAATGTGTCTTTCCATGCAATAATATATTGTTTTAATTTTAGTTCATTTTTTTAAAGTTGATATAAAATTATGTTATTTCACATAAACATCCAAATACTTTTTTTATGTTTTAGAGTGAGAATAAAATATTTTTAGCCCATTCTCTGAGTTATGATGTGAACACCCAATCCACCAAGCATAATGAGAGGAGTGAGATTATTGATATTTGTAATGCATTCAATTAAAACTAACCAAATAGGTATTTCATTTTTGTTTTTAATTATAGCCAACATTATTGTGCATTTAAAAAATAATTTTCAATTTTTATTTTAAAAAATGCTTGTCAACTTTAAATTGAGCACAAAAAAATTACACATCTCCCTCATACAAAAAATGTAAAATACATATTTAAATACAACAATAATTTTTAAACCATTCATAAAACAAATTTCAAATTTTATAAAAAATTAATATTTAAAATAATATTAGCTTTCTAAATTAATAATTATATATATTTTAAAAATATAAAAATAATTTAAATAAAATTTCTAGAATCATTATTAAGTCATTGCAATATTAATAACAAATAAATTTATAAATAACATTAATATTTATAACTTCATTTTCAAATCTAAGTTCTGTAGGGATCATTTTTTCAATTTGGAATAAAATTCCAATCAATAAACAATTGTGCATTTGTCGCTTTTCACCGGGAGGACCAGCGGAATGTTGTTGTTGATAGCTTGAATTCAATCCCAATCCTCTAGTTTCTTGTTAGATGGCGTAGGGACAATGAAGTTTTCTGACAAAAACTTCTGATTATCAATGTCGATGTTTGTCTCTATAAACTGAAAGCGAGAGGTGGGTCCAAACAGCCACATAAGTACGCTGTGAGAACCTGCAATCGGGATAAGGGTTGCTCGTAAATTATGTGATAAATATTTAATATGGATTTGTCTATGAAAGATATTACCCTCGAGCCCCGGATGCGGGTGTTAGCACGTCTGGCAGGGAAAGGCCACATGCCAAGCATGTGACGCCTCGTGTTCAATTAAGGTATTCATCGCCTCCTGCCGTCGAGGAATGAAGAACAGATACGCGAGCTCAGTGCATTCAATGCAACATAAGATGAAGTGCTGTGGTCGCAGAGAGCAGTTATGGAGGGCAGTTATCGAGAGAATTCTGAAAGGATTAAGATGGGTGAAGGATTATTGCAGGCCCATTCGCAAGGTAAGGTTCAAGCAGTGCAGGCTCTTGAGGGCAATCTTCTTGTGGGAAATCTTCTCCTTCAGGCTTCAGCTCCTGCTGTCACAGACAGCCATCAAGAAGCCAAGGGACATCTCAAGTTCGAATTCCCTGTTGGTTGTTGTTTATGCGCTATTAAGCTTCATCCCAGATCTGTTGGGAGGGGTCTCAATTACGTGGGGGGGCGACTCAAGCAGGGTAAATCTTCATCTGACGTTCTGCTCCACGCCACCAGCATCACGACAAATATGGTCAGACCAAGGCAAAGGTTGCTCATTCAGGGAGGCTCCACTTGTGGAGGCTCTTCGCGACACCCTGCTGCGGAATCCCACCACCACTGCTGCTGTTTTTATTGCCACAGAAGGGCAGGGGCCACTCCCATACAAGTTAGTCAATTTATGGATTCGGGCAGTCCCAGTGTTGGACCACCCCCGCTGCCAGCGTTTGGAACTGCCATTTTCACCCTTGGCAGCTCGAGGAATAATGCCCGCATCAATGCACACATCTCAGTCCTATTCATTGAGGACTCTCAGGAAGATGAAGGCGGTTCGAGCAGCAAGGAGGCACTCCCAGAAGAACAACCGGAAACTATTGAGGAAGAGCCAGAGGGAGTACCTGAGCAGATTCCCATCCAACCTCAGAAGAAGGAGGCGTCAAACTCCAAAAATGCCGAAGTGGAAGAGTGGGAAGGCCGCCCTGAAGGATACGGGTGGTATAGAATTCCCGAGGAGGAGCCAGAGGAATAGCATCCAGCGGCACGCTCCGTCATCCTCCTCTTTTGCTCAGGTCCGGTATAAGTCTTCAGTCTCCGTCTGCGTCGGGTATAGGCCAAGTGTCTCTGTCTGGGTCTCTCTAGTTCTTAAATATGTTTATGTATGCCATAGTCCTGCTAGCAGGACTCGTAATCATGCTGTCATAGGTCCTCTGTCGCCCCTGCGAGGGAAAAATCTTGGTTTTTGTTCCGAAGCCCCTGCGTGGGATGCTTTTGCATGGTCTGATTACAATTTTGTGTTTTGTCATGGGTTGGAAGAGGTTATGTCTGGTAACGCTGCCCCAGCGAGGGCTAATACTGAGTTGTGAACTGCTACCCAAAGAGCCACAGTCGGCCTTGGACAACCTGTCTTTCTGATTGTAATGTTTTCCTATACATAATATAATAGAATAGTATAGCTTTAACGAGAAAAAAAAAAAGATATTACCCTCGAGAAAAAACATACAATCGATGGGCAAATAATAACTGGGTTTTGCAAAGATAATGTGGGCTTAAAGGTTTAGCCTCCAAGGGCATCAACATCTTCCCATTGCCCAAACAGTGTTTGAGTCAATTATATTTGCGATGGTGAAAAAAGTAATTGGGTGGGCACGATTACATAACTATTGGACAAAACTCCATTTTGGCCAACTCTACTTAGTTTTATGTATCAATTCACATGTATAAATATGTGGGGTCAAATGGCACTACTTATCTATTTAACTTGAAAAGGTGAGTTGTCTTTAATGTATGAAGTTAGTAAAAGCATTTCTCTAGTCTATTTATTTGGGGTAAAGGGACAAAGTAAGTTCTCTGGTGTATTTATTTGGTGTGTTTATTTGGGGGAAAGGGACAAAGTAAAATAGTGGAATGAAACATATATGAGACTATGTGATTGTAAGAGAGTGTTAGAGGATGTTTGTGAAGTTTCACATAGAATTTAGAATAGGAAATAAGTATAAGTGGTGTGGTGGTATTCAAGGTTTATCATTAATAATGATTTATAATGACATATAGTGACTTTCACTATTTCACATGAGCAACTATGATAAACTTTAGCATTTGTCACAAAAAAATTGAAGGGCACCAAAGGTTTCATTGTTGTTACATTGAAGGTCAATCATGAATAATGATTATAATGATGGATATTGAACATCACCATCTCATATGAACATCAACAATTTATTGTAATGGACCCTTCATGCTCATTATTATTGATGCATATATATGAGGACGGTTCATTGTCTATTATCGTTATGTTGGTGAGGGTAGAAAAATGTCACCATAAGCTCCCTCGTGATAGTCAAAATAGTCTTTGTCACAAAAAATTGAATGACACCAAAGGGCGCATTGCCAAAATGATAAGTGTTGTGGTGATATTCAAAGTCTATCATGAATAGTGATAATTATAATGGCATATAGTGGCTCTTACCATTTCATATGAACAACAAAAAAAACTACGGTGATGGACCTTTCATGGCCATCACTATTGATGCATATGCATGGGAGTCTTAGTTGACCATCAAGATTTCATATTTTGGTGGGATAGAAAAATGTTTTTGTCATTCCATATGAATACATATGAATATAAGGCACGATGAAATTAGACTACTAACCTCTTACTTGTAGAAAAGGCGCTTTTCCATTGAATTAGAACCTTTTAAAAAATTAAACTTAAAAGCTTTATAAATTGTAAATTCTACAATTTTCAATTAATTATAAAAAATGTAAATTAAAGTATAGTAAACCCTTAAATATAGTGATTAGAATAGATACTTTTCTATTAAATTAGCATACTTGAAAAATTTGAACTCAAAAATTTTATAAATGGTAAATTCTACCAATTTCAATTAATTATAAAAAAATGTAAAATAAATTACGGTAAATGATTAAGTATAGTAAAATATATGTTGTTCGAAAATGCTTAGGTATAACCCACGGTGGCATGTGGAGTTTGTGTACAAGCATTGGGGTGATGATGATTGTGAATTGGTCACAATAGCACATTAAAGTTAATATATATATGTTTTATGCTGTCGTTTTTGTCTTGTGAATGCAACCTATTTACTTTTCAGCTACTTACTGGTTATATAACAGAAACAGTAAGTGGTTTTGTTTATTTAATCCGAATAACCCAAAAAAAGGTTCTTCCGTTCAAAAAACAACTTTCAAACCAAAAGAGAATACTAGTTAGTGCATGAATTGCACATATAAAAAGTTTAACCTCTACCTTGGGAACTAGGTTGTTTCTAAACCATAACAGAATATGGCGTAGAACATGAATTACACGGCTAAAATATTTAGCATTAGCATTGTGAAATACGTTGTTTTGTGTATTAGTGGTGTAGCAATAATTGAAGATGGGATGTGCATAATGCCATCGAGACATACACCGTAAAGTCAACACAACACAAATATTCAATAGTAGCGTAATTATATTAAAAATATAATAAATCAAACCAAAAATATGCGATTACATCCGGACTTCTCAATATATTTTGGTAGAGAGCGTGATTATTCGTGGGTACCAACTATATCAAAAATGCAATAAACTAAACACGAAATATATGGCCTTGCTTTATATATTTCGGTTTAGAAGCACACTAATTTTCTGCGATAAACAAACTGTAGGAATATATCTAAACTTTTAGGACTTGATTGCTTCAATAACTTTAGTTAAACTGCCGTTCCTCCTCCACGATTTTAGAGATAGAAAAATCGGCTGCTTGGAGTAGATCATTCCATTGTTATTGGGTCCTTTCACCACCTCCCGGTAAACAATTCAACATAAGAGAATCTAAAACATTGGCAGATCCTATCATGTCGGTGCCTTCCGTTAAATCCAAGATAGCCTCAGATAGTATAAACTTTCCTTTGTCCGGAAGAGGGAGGTGGCAGTTGTTCAGTAGCTTGATGCAGTCTTCGTCGTTCCAACTATGTAGAAAATTCTTTCATGGGCAAATCCAAAATATACTCTTATAGGTAAATAAAGTACTAATATGTTGCATATATATATTACCAAATTATAATTAAAAAGACTTATAATTATATTAATAAATATATAATTATTATTATGTAGTTATTAGCTACCACATAATTGTGAAAGATAAATAAATATTATTAATAATAATTAAACATGGTTTTATATGAATTATTTTGCAAATTGAAATATATATATAATAGTCATTGGTGGTTAGTTATATAATTATTAATAATAAAAAATAATTATTTTTTCAAAAAAATATATTTAATAATTACTAATGTAATTAATCTATAAATGTATATTAACTTCATGAGTGTACATTAATCTCATTAATAAATATGTTTTCTATACTCCCCATATTGATAAATATAGTTTACTAATTAATAAATATACTGAATTTATATCTTTCCTCACCAACCAGTTCAATGCATTCGTTGCTGGAAGAGCCTCGGTTGACTATAATGCCACCTTTATTCTTTACCTTTCAATAGAGTGGACAAAGTTGTCCAGTTGGAATTCATGCAATCCAAATTCTCTAACTTTCATCATAGTGGGCAGAGTTGTGAGTTCAATGCACTTGTTGCTGGAAGAACCTCGGTTGACTATAATGCCATCCAAATTCTTTACCTTTCATTAGAGTGGACAATGCCATCCAAATTCTAGTTGACTAATTAATAAATATACTTAATTTATATTTTTCCTCACCAACCAGTTCAATGCATTCGTTGCTGGAAGAGCCTCGGTTGACTATAATGCCACCTTTATTCTTTACCTTTCAATAGAGTGGACAAAGTTTTCCAGTTGGAATTCATGCAATCCAAATTCTCTAACTTTCATCATAGTGGGCAGAGTTGTGAGTTCAATGCACTTGTTGCTGGAAGAACCTCGGTTGACTATAATGCCATTCAAATTCTTTACCTTTCATTAGAGTGGACAATGCCATCCAAATTCTTTACCTTTCACTATAGTGGACAAAGTTGTGCACTTGGAATTTGAATTGGGTAATATCAAGTTTAATTTGAATTATGAAAAATTTATTAAAAAAATTTCAATTAAGAAAAAAGCTATATTCTTAAAATTGGTTCATATTTTTAATAATCTCTTATAATCCGTTGTATCAATATTTTTTTTTTTTTTGCTTTTCCTATATCCATCTGAGTGATAAGCATATCCAATCATTTGATATCTTTCCTCACCAATCAGTTCAATACATTCGTTGCTGGAAGAGCCTCCGTTGACTATAATGCCATCCAAATTCTTTACCTTTCAATAGAGTGGACAAAGTTGTCCTGTTGGAATTCATGCAATCCAAATTCTTTAACTTTCATTATAGTGGGCAAAGTTGTGAGTTCAATGCATTTGTTGCCGGAAGAACCTCGGTTGACTATAATGCCATCCAAATTCTTTACTTTTCATTAGAGTGGACAATGCCATCGAAATTCTTTACCTTTCATTATAGTGGACAAAGTTGTCCACTTGGAATTTGAATGGGGTAATATCAAGTTTATTTGAATTAAGAAATTTTCAATTAAAAAAAAGACAATATACTCTTAAAATTGGTTCATATTTTTAATATTCTTTTATAATCCGTTATATCATCTTTTTGTTTTTTTAAATTTATAAACTTTCGCTATATCCATGTGATTTATACGCATATTTAACTTGTTTATTGTATTGATACATGTATTTCCGTCAGGGTTTTGAATATTAATAAAGTTTAAGAAAAATACAATTCAAAATAACAAGCAATATATTGTTAAAATTGGTTAATATTTTTAATAATCTGTTATATTAATTTTTTCGTTTTGTAAAATTTATAAAATTTTGCTCTATCCATCAGATTGATACGTATATTTGACTTGGTTATTTGATTGATACATGTATTTCCGTCATGGTCACGGTTTTGAATATTAATAAAGTTTAAGAAAAACTCATTTCAAAAAAATTAGTGAAATACTCTTAAAATTGGTTCATATTTTTAATATTTTTTCATGATCGATTATAATTTCTTTTTGTAATTTGAAAACTTTTTCTCTATTCATCTGATTGATACGTATATTCGACTTGGTTATTTGATTGATACATGTATTTCTGTCACGGTTTTGAATATTAATAAAGTTTCAAAAAATCCAATTAAAAAAAAAAAAAGCAATATATGATTAAAATGAATTTATATTTTAAATTTTTTTATAATGTGTTATATTATTTTTTTGTTTTTTTTTTAATTTATAATTTTTTTTTATATCCATGTGATTGTGTTGATGGTGTTGGATTCGCCAATATGTAAGGGGATTTCCGTGGTAAAAAATTTCAATTAGACCTCAGATTGTTTGCTGTAGGAGTCTCAGCAGTGGGTCATAAGGTAATGCCTTGATCCCGATGTCACACAGAGGCAAGTAAGATAACTCTGTGTGTAGCAAGGGTGCGACTGATGTAGTGAGTCAGGGAATGAGTATGAGAGGTTCCAACACTTCAAAGGGAGAGGAAGGTGAAGGTGAGTTCCAGGTTGAAAGGAATCAATCTCAACTCGGCTAGGAACACACAACACAAAGGACATGCACAACTTCCAGCAGAATAGTCAACACAGATGTGACAATCACAACATACAAGGGAATATTACATGAACGACACTCACGGATCAGTCCGAGACGAGTGTGCAGTTGATATAACAAGGTTCAGAGAAAATTTTGTTTGATGTCAGTCAGAGCAGTCGACACAAATGGTGACAACATTAACAACATATGCAAGAAATCAACAACAAGATTCATATAATTGCATACAAATCAATTCATATACAAGTACGTAAGTTAAACAACATATATCATTAAGGCAACCAGATCAGTCCAACTACAATAACAACATATGCATGAAAATGTGCTTGCTTTTATTATATAAAGAAGTTTAAGTCACAATCATACAATACACCATGTAAATCTGCTAACCCCATCATTGGAACATTATAGCCACATCCGCCTACTCCTCCAAAAAGATGTATTAGCTCCGTGCAATGAAGATGTTAAGACACATTACAATATTGTCCAAGCCTTCTTTAAGATAGTCTTAGTAGAAGCTTGGCTGACCAAAAGCCCCGTATAATGAGTTATGAGAGACTATTTATAGCAAAGGGTGGGGTGACCCTTGACATTCCCCTTTCTGACAGTTCAATTACTCTCATGACTCTTCACCTACGTTATGATTGTTACATCCAATTGTTGATACTCGACTTACACTTGAAATGACTCAACATTACAATGCACATGTACTCATGTGAGACAACATGGCTTGAGCAAGCCTTGCAAGACATCACTAACAATTGGTCCGTTGTGGTGAGACCAACTCTTTGACATGGTTGTGATGGTGAAGCTAGTGAGTTGATGCCAAGCTTGGTCGTCCATGATGGTGTGCATGTACCTCATGGTGACATATTACTGAAGCAGACTCTTTCCTTTGTTGCTACTGGTGCATTGGTTTGGCCCCTTCATCCAACTCATCTGCTAACATACGCATGGTTTTCTTAGGTACGACTGAACTAGCAACAAACTGATGCATAATGTTTGTGTTGATATTCAAGTGTGTGTTGGTGGTCATGCACATCAACTTGTCGAAGTGCATGTTCAACCGTAGTTGGATTTGCTTCTTGTCTTCGCCTTGGTGAGTGTGTTGAATGGGTTGGATTGCATGCGGGCACTCAACGACATGCATGTTTTTGGATCCTTTGCTTGAGATCAACAACACTGCTCACCATGTTTGCTATATGTCAACTGTTGGGATGGATCCTTAACTTGTACTAGCGCAGTTTCATCCGTGAGTGCATGTTGTGCCCACTGTTGTTCATGTTCCTGTTGAAACTCATTGGACTATCTGTGCAACTTCATGTTCTTCCTGAGTTGCTGCTAAAACGCATACAACTCTTTCATTGTTCCATATTCTGCCTTCGCGCGATCTTCATGATGTGTCGTCACTTCATAGCCCGAGTCTCCAAAGTTTCCTTTATTATCAGTGGATCTGTTTGATCTTACAACTTCCCGCCTCTATGTTGTTAAATAACTTCCTCTTGCATTCGTTACATTCAGTATGTTGCCTTCAATTTTTGTTCATGATGTTGATTATTGTCATGCTATTGGTTGATTTCCTTGTCCACGAACAACTTGATGTCTTCGTGAGTAGGTAAGCCCATGGACGCTTGATCGACTTCATCCCCAAGTGTGTTTTGAACTATGTCGTCATCTCTGCTCTATTGGAGACAATTGTACCTGTATTTCTAAGAGGCAAATAAACACCTGTGATACCTGGAGACATGGCAACACTCATAGCAAGAAATCTATCAGTCAAAAACCAAAGTGAACACGAGAACTGACTTGCAACATACCTGGGCGAATGATCATGAAGGTAGCACAATTTCGGCCGGGAGATCAAGAGACCGATTGCTAAGACTACACAAGGCACAGTCCAAGCTACTGGGAGACTGACTGACTATTGGAATTACAAAATGTGCAATCCATTTGGGCAGTTAGATGTTGGGATTATGCAATGCACGATTCTATTCTAGCTGGGAAAGACTGCTGGCCTAGGGATAGATTTGCGCAAATTTTTGGGCCAGGCAGCCATTGACCTCAAGAAATCTACAAATCTGGAGAGGAAGGTGAGCCTTCCTTCTCCAGATTGCATAATGCAGCCTTGCTGAAGGCAGAGACCGGGCCAAGGTTAGACCGACTTGCCAACGATCAACTGAGGGCATGTAAGTTGATGAAATGCATGGTGACACTAAGTGATAGCATAAGTGATTAATAGTGCATGCAAAACATGAATGAAATATTCAGAAAGTAGATCAACATACATATGGGTGAGGTAGTTTTCCGGTTTGGTGAACATCCATGCAAAACAGTTTCATGCATGCGACAAAAGTGAGATAGCAACGAAAACTGAAACAAAGCTAGGACAAGCTATTAAACATGTAAATGACAACAAGAGTTCAAAGGAATCAAGAAAACAATGCTCACACAAGCGAATACACAAAGAGGGACAAAAATGTAGCACAAGGCATGGGAGGCGAGCTTACCCCATAACAACTAAGTTAAACCCTGGATGTGATGTGGGATATCAGAGCTACAACATTGATGTGAGGAATGAGATCTACAACATCTGGTTGATGAGTTTTGATAACATCGAGGTTTTGATGCACATGCCACAAATCTAAGGGAGGCGACACATGGAGGGAGGTTGCTAAATTGTTCCTTGCATGTAACCTCCAACTTCTAAACATAAATCCATGAAACAAGGGATGCCTTTGCATGCTTGCTTAGGAGAGACAACCCATGCATGCAAGTTTATTTTTCTTAGTCCTGGAGGGAACCGTCCATTGAGCTGCACATGCAAGAGACTACTTGACTTCTGGAGAAAAATGTGCATTCCTAACTATAAGTTGGGCTGACTGCCCAAGGGGATTGCGCAATTTTTGGGCCTAGCAGCTGACTGCTTCCCATATTTGTTAAAATCCTAGGTAGAACTGCATGTTGATGGGAAAAATTGTGAAAATCCTGCTAGGAGGGTTTTCTAGCAGGATTGCACAATCCTTGAACCTAGCAGGTTATCAAAGGGAATTGCGCAATTCTTGGAGGGGAGGTTAGTTTCCCTCCAGAAATGCACAAATTTTACTGAGAAGCTATATAGCCTGCAGTTGGACCAAGTCCAGGTTAGCAGCTTCTGAAGGGAAAAGATCAAAATGTGATCGATAGGCTGCTTTTGAGCAAGAAATACACTAAGGCTTGAGGATTTAACGAAGCAAGGGAAGATGCTGTGAAGGTTGGTAGGGAGGCTCTAAACCAGGCTAAGGAAAAATTTTGGAGGGTGGTTGTAGTTGCTACAACACTTGGTGACACACTGGTAGAACTCTAGTTCTCTGAATGGACCTTGTTTGTGAAAAGCAAGTCTAACACCTCTCGAAGTATTGTTCAGATATCAGCTCGGCTTGGCTTAACACTAGCTTGATTGTAAGATGTAGCAGCTGCCAGACTCTTGGTCAATTGACACACATTCCAAGCCAAGGAAACACAGTTTTTTTTATTGGCGTTGAGGGGTATATAAGTGCATATGAAATATAGTCTTCAGAGTTTAACTTTTATCCCTGGTGTTGCTCCACTATCGGCAGGCCTAGACAGTACCTTGTTGGAGTTACATAGGAACATAAGCATGGCTCCACTACCAGCGAACTTGGTTAGTACCCCAGCGGAGTTACTTTCATAACCTCCCTGTGTAGGAAGCCTTTCTCTTCTTTCACCTTATTCATTTTTCATTTTTCATTTTTTGACTTTTCATTTTTTTTAATTTTTTTCTTTCTCACTATGCATAGCACTTATTCATTTCAGAGGCGGAAAATGGAGCCCAACTTATTGAGAGCGAAAGAGTTTGTTCTAGCAGAGAAGTAGTTTAATGTATCTCTGATGTGCCTGTTAAGGTTTTCCCCCTCACCTTACTCTACTTGACTGAGCTAACAAGGGTTAACCCAAAAGCAATCGAGTAGAGAAGGTGACACTAGTTAGCGAGAAAGTGGTGTGTTTACACCAAGGTTCACTTCAAAGAGTATGTATTTCCCTTCGACGTATCATGGAATAAGATTAACAGGCTCATCATACAAAGGCAAGATGACAGATATCCAAGTTGTGATAGTTGTACAAACACTTTTGTACTTCACGTAGCTCATTTCATGAGCCACACATGGTTTCATGCAAACTATCCTATGGACAAAACAAGTGAACGTACTAACAATCAACAAAGTAAAGAAAGAGAATAAGCGAAAATGAAAGCAAAATAGGTAAACAAACAAGCAAGCAAACAAAAAAGCAAATAAATCATGTAAGCAAACAAGCATGCAAGCAAACAACTGGAAGCAAACACTACTCCTACTCCTACACTAACAGTGCAATGGCTTGATCACGTGAAGTGATACTTACAATGTATCCACTAGCGCATTAGTAGCGCCATGTGGGTGAAGGCTTGTTCCATGAGTAACCTAGTTGTGTAGACCAACATACAAGAAATATATAACAGTGAAGACAACCACGCTTCGTGTTTCAATGTGCCCATGGGACATAAGTGAGTGCATGTGCATGACGGACAGTCTGTGGCCTTATCATGGTGTTGTGTGACACTACGTGCAAATTTGAAGCACAAGCACACTCTTGACTGTGACTTGCAAGAAAACGAAAGAAACAAAGATAAATTTCGTCACGAATGAGTGCTTGCAATATAAGACTCCAATGCATGAACAATGGGATTGTGCAGTTCGAGTGGAGGAAGTGTGATCTGAGTGTTAGGTTGATATTGAGTGCATATAGATGAGTGACGAGGAGCCTTGATTGTTTGAAAAATTTCCTGATCGGAGGTGAAAACAACCTCAAGACAGTGAGGGCTTGAAATAACCATCAGCTCGGGCTGAAGTGCCTCGATGGTATGTGGGGTTTCAACTTCATTGACAGATGGATCTTTGTAGACTAGTGACTTAGACGAATTAATGACGAGTGAATATACATCGTGATCAGATGATAAGTTGAAGAGATCGCGACAACCAAGATCAAAAAATTCAAGATGTTGGTCAGCATCCTCATGATTTGACGAATCACATAGAGGGGTAGATGAGAAGGAAGGATGTTCACCCTCTGTTTTTTTGGAAAGAGCAGATGAAAAATTAAGTGGACTTTCAATGAATGATTGGACCTCTCCGTTGTTGGATGATGGGATAACATAAGGTGTGTCCTGTGAAAGATCAACAATGGGTGTATCCGTAGATGAAGAAACACATGAAAAATCATGGATGGGAGGTTCACCAACGATGTTAGGGAAGAACGGAGGGGGCTTGGATAGAAGGGAGTCATCCTTCACTGAGTGTTGATTCTCAAGCTCCCACTCATACTCTTCATGAATGACAACACATCTTGGTTGTGCAGCACCAACTCCGTTAGTGGGTTGTTCCTCATTCACAACAAGTGGAGAGTCTAGAATGGAAAAAAACAAGACAACATCATCGAAAGGAACATCAAGGTGTGAAGACGAAGGTTGAAAAAAGGAATGCATATGAGAACTCGAAGGACTCACAACCAAATATAAGAAAAAATTGTGTGGAGTGATGTTGGGGGGGTATAAAGGTTGAATAGTTGTGTGAACATGATCCTCAACATCACTGGGCAATGGTAGAACTCTTGAATGAGAGGGAGGCAGACAGTTTGTTAAGGCAATGCCTACTCCCACATGAGATTGTGCGGTTCCCTCAATTAAGAATGTTGAGCGAGGTTTGATATCAAGGTTCCTCTTGGGACAGGCTGATTTCTTAAGATAGTACTCAAACAGATCCTAGAGATAAGCGAACATCATTTGGCTCCTCAGAGTTTGAAACTCTAAGTCACGGAAGCGCTGCCAAAAATCAATAACGGATTCATGCAGAGCCCTCCGTTGTTGTAACAATTTACGGTCAAGATGGTTTGGATAAAAACTATGGAACATGTCTTCAATAAGATCACAAAAATGCTCACATGAGTGCACAGTGTTAGACGGTATGCTAAGCACCCAACTAAATGGAGATTTGTGAAGTTTGTATGCGAGCAGCAACCCGACATGTTCATCAGTAAACTCATCTTCCTCATAAATCATCAAAAGAAAGTTATGTAAGTGCTCAGGCCAGGCCACTTCGCCTTCACCATCATACGTGTGAAGGGAAAAGAGATTGAAAAGCTTCCTCGATATGGAGACATATTCATGATTCAAAAAACACCTCGAGGGAAGAAGAATGGAAGACTCCATGAGAGATATGAAAAGATTCAAAATTGGATAAAAGGACGTTTCTTGTCAATCAGACCCTCCTTCTGGCACTAGAAATGTTGACGGTGCTGGACCCGCCAACATGTCAAGGGGATCTGCCGAGTAAAAATTCCTAATTTGACCTCAAACTGTTTGGTGTAGGAGTCCCAAGAGTGGGTCGTAAGGTAATGCCTTGACCACGATGTTGCATAGCGGCAAGTAAGATAACTCTTTCAGTAGCAAGGGTGTGACTGATGATGTGAGTCAAGGAATGAGTATGAGAGGTTCCAACACT
Source organism: Pinus tabuliformis (assembly GCA_031772625.1). NCBI lineage: Eukaryota > Viridiplantae > Streptophyta > Pinopsida > Pinales > Pinaceae > Pinus > Pinus tabuliformis. Next base: position 908,716,376 of record CM062809.1, on the reverse strand, counting down.
TTAAAGGAGAGGAAGGGGAAGGTGAGTTCTAGGTTGGAAGGGATCAATTCCAACTCGGTTAGGAACACACAACACAAAAGACATGCATAGCTTCTGGCAAAACAGTCGACACAGATGCGACAGTCACAACATACAAGGGAGGATAGCATGAACAACACTCACGGATCAGTCCGAGACGAGTGTGAAGATTGATATAACAAGTTTCAGAGAAAGGTATGATTGATGTCTGACAGAGTGGTTGACACACATAGTGACAACATTAACAACATATGCAACACATTAACAACAAGATTCATATAATTTCATACAAACCAGTTCATATACAGGTACATAAGTTAAACAACATATATTATTAAGGCAACTGGAGAAGTCCAACTACAATAACAACATATGCATGAAAATGTGCTGGCTTTTATTATATAAATAAGTGTAAGTCACAATCATACAATACACCATGTAAACCTGCGAGTCCCATCCCTGGAATGTTACAACCGCAACCGCCTGCTTCGCTAAAGAGATGTACTAGATCCGTGCAGTGGAGAAGCCGAGATGCGTTACAATACTATCAAAGCCTTCTTCAAGATAGTCTTAGTAGAAAATTGGCTGACCAAAAGCCCCATACAATGAGTTATCAGGGACTATTTATAGCAAAGGGTGGGGTGACCCTTAACATTCCCCTTTGTGAAAGATCAACTATCCTCATGACTCTTCACTTACTCTATGACTGTTACATCCAATTGTTAACACTTGAATTACACTTGCATGACTCAACATTACAATGCACATGTACTCATGTGAGACAACATGGCTTGAGCAAGCCTTGCAAGACATCACTGACACTCAGTTCATTGTGGTGAGAGCAACTCTTTGACATGCTTGTGATGGTGAAGTTGGTGAGCCGATACCAAGCCTGGTCATTTGTGATGGTGTGCATAAACCTCATGGTGATATCTTCCTTAAGCAAACTCTTGTTTCCGTTATAATAGGAGCATTGGTCCGGCTCCTCCATCCAACTCGTCTGTTAACATGTGCATGGTCTTCTTGGGTATGGTTGAACCAATAACACAATGATGCATAGTGTCCGTGCTGATCTTAAAGTGTGTGTTCGTGGTCATGCACATCAACTTGCGAAAGTGCATGTTTAGCCCCAGTTGGACTTGCTTCTTGTCTTCGCCTTGGTGAGTGTGTTGAATGGGTTGGATTGCATGTGTGCACTCAACGACATGCATGTTTCTAGATCCTTTGCTTGATATCAACAACACTACTCACCATGTTTTCTTTGTGTCAGCTGTTGAGATGGATCCTTAAATTGTACTAGTGTAGTTTCATTTGTGAGTGCATTTTCCGCCCAATGATGTTTCTGTTCCTGCTGCAACTCATTGGACTATCTGTGCAGCTTCATGTTCTTCCTTAGTTGCTACTTCAGCACACACAACTCCTTCTTTGTTCCATCTTCTGCATTTGTGTGATCTTCATGATGCGTCGTCACTTCATAGCCCGAGTCTCCATAGTTGCTTCATTATCGGTGGATCTACTTGATCTTGCAACTTTACTCTGCCTCTATGTGATCAACAAACTTCCTCTTGCATTCACTGCATTCGCTGCATTCATTATGCTACCTTTAGCTGTTGTTCCTGATGCTACTCACTGTGTTGTTGCTTCTTGATGTCCTTGTCCATGAATATCTTGATTTCTTTGTGAGTAGGTAATCCCATGGACACTTGATCGACTGCATCCCCAAGCGTGCTTTGAATGGTGTCTTCGTCTCTGCTCTTTTGGAGACCATTGTACCTATATTGTTGAGAAGCAAATGAACCCCTGTGATACCTGGAGACATGGAAACACTCATAGCAACAAATCTGTTAGTTGAAAACCAAAATGAAGAAGAGAAATGACTTGAAACATACCTGGGTGAATGATCACGAAGGTTGCGCAATTTGGGCGGGAGGTCGGGAGATCGACTGCCAAGTGTGCACAAGGCATAATGTGACTTGCTGAGAGACTGACTAACTACTGTAACTACAAAATGTGCAATCCAGTTGGGTAGTTGGCTAATGGGATTGTGCAATGCGGAATTTTAGCTGGGAAAGATTGCTGGCCTAGGGACAGATTTGCACAAATTTTTGGGCCAAGGAGCCACTGGCCTCCACTAATGCGCAATTCAGTCTAGGAGACCAGTGGGATGCCAGAATGCACAAATATAGAGAGGAAGGTGAGCCTTTTTTCTCTAGGTTGAGTAATGCAGCCTTGGTGAAGGCAGAGACTAGGCCAAGGTTGGTCCGACTCATTAACACGCAACTAGAAGCAAGTAAGTTGATGAAATGAATGGCAACACTAAGTGATAGTGGAAGTGATTAACAATGCATGTAAAGCATGACTGAAAGATTCAACAAATATATCAACATTCATGTGGGTGAGGCAGTTCGCCAGTTGGGCGAACTTCCGTGCAAAATAGTTTCATGCATGCGTCAGTAGTGAGATAGAAATGAAAACTGAAACAGAGCTAGGAAAAGCTAGTATACATGTAAATGACAACAAGAGTTCAAATAAATCAAGAAAATAGAACTCAAACAAGTGAATACACAAAAAGAGACAAAAATGCAGCATAAGGAATGAGAAGCGAGCTTACCAAAAAACAACTAACCTAAATGTGTTGACTACTCGTAGATGTGATGTGGGATGTCATAGCTACAAGGTTGATGTGAGGAATGAGCTCTGTAGCATCTGGTTGATTATTTTTTATAAAATCGAGGTTGTGACGCGTATGCCACAAATCTAGGTGAAGTAACACTTGAGGGAGGTTTCTAAATTGTTCCTTGCATGTAACATCCAACTATTAAACGTAGATCCCTGAAACAAGGGATGCCTTTGCATACTGCCTTGCATGCATGCAAGTCTGTTTCGTTGAGTCCCAGAGGGAAATAATCAACTCAAGTGCACATGCAAGAGACTGGTTGATTGTAGGAGGAAAATGCGCATTCCTGACTGTATGTTGGGATGACTGCCCAAGGGGATTGCACAATTTGTAGGTCCAGCAGCTGACTACTTCCCAGATTTGTGTATATCCTAGGTTGAACTTTCTATTGATGTGAAAACTTGCGCAAATATTGCTGGGAGGGTTGGCTGACAAGATTTCGTAATCCTGGAGCCCAGTAGGCTAGCAGAGGGAATTGCGCGATTTCTAGAGAGAAGGCTAGTTTTCCTCTAGAAATGCGCAAATTTCAGTAGGAAGCTGCTCAACCTTTAGTTGGACCAAGTCTGAGTGAGAAGCCTGTGAAGGGAAGAGATCAAACTGTGATCAATAAGCTACCTTTGAGCAAGAAAGATACTGAAGCTTGAGGACTTGACAAAGCAAGGAAAGCTACTGTGAAGGTTGGTAGTGAGGCTCCAAAACATGGTAAGGAAAATTTTTGGAGGGTGGTTGTAGTCGTTAAAACAGATTTATACATATTTGATTTGGTTATTATATTGATACATGTATTTCTGTCACGGTTTTGAATATTAATAAAGTTTTAGTGACTTTGAATAATTCGTATTTCATATATGCAAAAAAACCAAGAACCTGAAAGACAATTTTTGGTTGAATTTCTTGAAGATATAAGGCAAAATTTCAAGCATGTTTTTCGATTCTCAAATTTTCAATGAAGTTATGATATCGAAATTGGTATTATAGATACTAATAGATTTTTATGGTCTCGTGGAAATTTAAATTGGTTCTTATTTTTAATATTCTTTTATAATCCGTTTTTCGAGAGAAAAATATGATTCTTTTATAATCCGTTATACTGCTGCATGTTCTCATATCCATGCCATCAATTATTATCATCCTCACTTCATCGCAATTGCGCCCACTCTCCCAGGGTTTTCCTAATTCCATTTCGCCACAAATTCTTTATATGTCTTTTTGCGTTCCATTTTCCTAATTAATAGAATAAACCCACTATCTCGGGGTTTCCTAATTCCATTTAGCCACGAATTATTTATATGTATTTTTGCAATCCATTTTCATAATTCAACAAATAAACTGTGACTTCAATGTATAAATCCTGTACAATTTCAAAATACATTGATTTATATTTAGATAGCCTACCCATATTTACTTATCTCATTATTTTTCCATTTTTCCACGTTGTTCTAATGGTACCCTCAGTAGAAGCGACTTTTATGAAGGTGAGAGATAATGTTCGTTAATCTGGCGGATCTTATTAGCATGTAAATTACGTCGAGCTTTTCTTGATTGCACATTGTTTAGGCTTGTTGACATGGCTAGAAGGACCTATTTGTCTCAATTGATGTCTGTTTACATAAATGGATAAACCCATCTGGTTGTTGAACTCGGAAAACTGGTCGGTTGCAATCTGTAGCATGGTCCGCCTTGTGTCTTTTTAGTGTATTGCACAACATGCATCCGTTCAACCACGGTTCAATTTTTTCACGAGCTCCCTTCTGACGTAATTAAAGAACTCAGTACCTCTCATTTGAAATTTGAAATTTGAACACCTCACGTGCCACATGAATGTTTGGCAGGCCGGCTATTAAAGCACGCAGTGCCTCTCATTTGAAATTTGAAGACCCCACGGGCCACATGAATAACTGGCAGGCTGGCCTTCTAGAACTATGTTTTTAAGCTAGCTGGTAACCATAGTGTGAAGATATTTTGGGTTTTATTGCAAAAGCTTGGGCAAGCTCTTTCATTATTGCCAAGAATTGCAAATACAATGTGTGGCCTAAATAATGCAAATAAGGGTTTCCATTTCGTCCAATAGTCTTCGAGTGAAAATGAAAGCGCTTCTTCACACCAAAAAATGTATATGGTGGAAACATATTTGAGAAGTTGGTGTTTCCATTGTTGAGGAGAGAGCTCTGGCTATGTAGCAGGCATCCTCCAGACAGTCTGTATGTTCGATACAACTATTATTCCCACCCTGTGGACCTGCAAAGATGCATGCAACGAAAGTACTGAATACAAAGTCTCCGAGGAAATTTGCATATACAACCAGAAGTGAGTCCTCTCATGGCGCGACTGCTAATGGATTTCAGAGTTGCAACAAAACACATGAGACAATGCAGCTGTGGCTCAGTTCTGTCGTGATACTGTGAATACAATGAGGCATTTCCATGGAGGATGTCAGGTTGGGGTTGTGGTTAACCAGAACTATATGGAATTGATAGTCTCAAGATCATGGATGGCTCAACACACACCACCACCATGATGCACCATGATGCTTGCATGTATAATTTTCTTAATATTTTTTTATATATAACAAGGTTAACCATAGCGGTTTTTTTAATTGTTATAAATTGTGATATGTATGCAGATATATGAGAATGAAGATTGAAGATTCTAAGGTTCTTTGAGAAATATTCTGAAGAGAGGGACATTCACATTGCTTCATGTAATTGCCTTAGTTAAAGACTCTGGAAAGTTTTGTTAGGTGTAGTCCTGGGCAAGTTACTTGGCTGGTAGGTCGATATAATGTTAGGAAAGCTAGACTATAAATAGTGTTACCGTGTATTCTAGCATTAACTATAAATAATGTTACCATGTAGTGTAGCGTTAACTATAAATAACTTTATTACCTATATTTTCTTTTTTTCTAATCTTGACGTTATAGAAATTTTATTCCGTTTATTGTTTTTTCAAAATTTTCATAAATTAATATTGATGTTATTGTAATTTTATCAAAAATTTCATAATGTCCATATTTTCCGAAGAAATCACATACAAAACAAAGGGTGGACGCTTTTCGAATCTAGATCTAGGTTCATCATCAAGACCGGGATGAGGAGCAAGATCATTTAGATTCATCATTAGGACGAGGACGAGAAAGAAAATCAACCGACCAAAATATATAAAAATCTCATAGATACAATGGTAAATTCCCAACGGTTAAATATTTCATTTTTTTATGAACGTTAAAGAACCAAAGCATATAGAAAAGATACATAAAAAAAATTATATATATATATTTGAATTTGAATTTGATTTTTTTTTAACATTATATATATATATATATATATATATATATATGTTTAAAAAAAATTACTTGAATATATAAGAAGGAAACTAATGAAGGAAAAAATAAAGAGAAGAGATCCATGAGATACTTAACTTCCATCAATGATCCTTATTAAGAGTTTTACTCTTCTTTTCAATTTCAATGGCTTCTCTTAATCTTTGGTGATGGAATTGATCAACTCTTGTGAGGACCTTAAAATCCTCTAAGAAAATATGGTGTTTTGTTAATTCAACATGTTTGGCTAGAGTAGAGGAGCCGGTCCTACAGTGCCTAAGGTTCACTGGGCCTAAGGCCCACTCTGTGCTCCTGAATCCTTTGTGAAATGGAATGACCAATCTCACCGATGTAGGGGGTTCCACAAGGACACCTAATTAAATAAACACCTTTCATGAATCTGTGATCAATAGGGTCTGAAAGATCTTAAAGAGCTATGAATGGTTTTAAAAGGTCCAAAGGTGGAACCAACCTTTTGCTTCTTAAGGATTCTAGCAATTTTGTTAGTTGTCCCTTGGATAAAGGGAAGCTTGACGTTAGAGGCCACCTTAATGATAAATAAATTATAAAAAAAAATCAAATAATATATATATATATATATATATATATATATATATATATATATATATATATATATTAAAAAAATAAAAATAAAATGAAATGAAATATTTCACCATTGGGAATTTACTGTTTGCATCTTTGGATTTATATAAATTTTCGGCAGTTGATCTTGCTCCTCATCCTGATCATGATGATGAACCTAGATCTAAGCTCTAAATGCATCGACCTTTTGTTATCTATGTGATTTCTTCAAAAAATATGAACATTATATCATGAATTACAGAAGGATAAAATTAGAGAAAAAATATTCATAAATTAATATTGAAATTATTGAAATTTTATGAAAAACTTATTAGTTTTCATTTTCTAAATATTTAAGAATGTTTTTGAAATCTCGTCAATATTATAAAATATAATATTATATTATTTTACAAAATCTATTATTTTCTTTTTCAATATTATCTTAAAGTATATAATATTTTTTTAATAATTTGTTATTAAAAATATTTTTATTTTCAGATTTTAAAAGATTATTATTTTGATAATATATATATATATATATATATATATATATATATATATATATATATATATATAAAATAAAAAAAAATGTAATTTTTTAAATATTATTTTGATGTTTAAAAAGAAGTGCAAATTTTTAATAAAAATTAATAGAAAAGGGAAACCAATTTTTTCAATTCATTATTGACCATGAGGTTAAATGCTATTTTAAAAGTACATGATATTAGTATGTCATGGTAAGATAAAATTATAAAAAGTACATGATATTAGTATGTCATGGTAAGATAAAATTATATTTTCACAATAAATGGACTTCTTACTTGGGATTATGTGGGGAATAAAGTTGAATGTCATTTCGAGACAAATGGTTCCATTACTTTAAATTAAGATAAAATTATTTTTTGGACTTGGAATAATATTTATTTATTTTTTAATTAAAATTTTGGATATTATATATATATATATATATATATATATATATATATATATATAAAATAATATTTATAATTACTTTTACTTAATTAAAAAATTAGATTTTCAAAAAGTGAATAAATAACTTATTATCCTAGAAGAATAAGAAAAAATAAATATGTAATTATATATTAATATATTTTTTCTTAAATGAGATATATATAACTTAAAAAAATATCGCTTATTAAATGAAAAGAACATGTGAAAATAAAATTATAAATAAATGTTTTTATAAATAAATAAATAAAACCTATTTAAAAATAAAATAAAAAATAGATATTTTTATAAAATAGTAAATAATATATTTTTATATATCAATTGAAAACTATCTGTAATATATTTACAAATAAAATTTTAAACAGTTGTTACTTTGCTTCACCATTGTAAAAATAGTGAAGAGTAGTGTGTTAAGATATGCGGACATGTGTGGAATTTAATTCTTTAATTTAAAAATTACAATATTTTTTAGTCAAATTATTATTGTTGTGCTTTAAATATATTTTAAATAAATAAATATATTTAGTATTTTTTAGAAACAATTTATATAAGTTCATTGAGTGTAAAATAGATAGTGATGGGGTGTACTATTAAGACATTTTCTAATGTGAAGGTCATTCGCTCAAAATTCATGGGCCAAAAATCTAGCCATGTTAAGTGTTGGTGTGGCCCAGAGAGATCCTTGGGTGTTTCTGATTGTTTATTACGCCTAGAGAGGCTCTCTACAGCCCAATGTGGGGGTGGGGGTAGATCTCACGTAAAAAAGTTAATGTTTAAAATTTAAAATGTAACATTTAACATTTTTAGGTCCTATCAATCTATTAATCTAAAAAGATTATTAAACCTCCTTAAAATATAAAGAAATCATGCAATTTTTAAAATTTAACATTTAACATTTTTAATCTAATGTCAGCCTTATCAATCTATCAATCTAAAGAGGCTAGTAAACCTCTTTAAAATATAAGAGAGAACGACATGGGGAGGGATATAGTAACATACTTGGGGAGAGAGAGAGAGAGAGAGAGAGAGAGAGAGAGGATTGGAGGGAAGAGAGAGAGAGAGAGAGAGAGAACTGGAGGGAAAAGAGAGAGAGAGAGAGAGAGAGAGAGAGAGAGAGAGGACTGGAGGGAAAAGAGAGAGAGAGAGAGAGAGAGAGGGAGAGAGAGAGAGAGGGAGTGAGAAAGAAGATGGAGAGAGAGGGAGAGAGGACAACTGGAGGGAAGAGAGATAGAAGCAGGGGGGAGAGAGAGAGAGAGAGAGAGAGAGAGAGAGAGAGAGATTGGAGAAAGGGAGTGTATTTTTTGGTGGTGATATAAAGAGACAAAGGGAGATAGATATATAGATGGAAAGTGAAGAGAGGGAAGAAGAGAGAGATGGAGAGAGGGAGGGATGCACAAAGAGATTGATAAATATGGAGTGAGAGAGAATGTGTGTTTAAGGGGGTGAGATAGAGAGACATAGAATGAGAGATGGAAGGATTATATATATATATATATATATATGGAGGGGAGAGAGAGAGAAGAATATTTCTTCCACTAGATGCATTGATTTCAATGTAGATTATTTTTAATCCTATTTGATGCTTGCACTAAATGCATTGATTTTAGTGTAGATGGTGATTTCTAATCTTATTTGATTGCTTGCACTAGATGCATTGATTTCAATGTAGATATTGATTTCTAATAATATTTGATTGCTTGCACTAGATCCATTGATTTCAATGTAGATGATTTCTAAGCCTATTTAATTTCTTGCACTAAATGCATTGATTTCATTGTAGATGGTGATTTCTAATCCTATATGATTGCTTGCACTAGATGCATTGATTTCAATATAGGTGTTGGTTTATAATCCTATTTGCTTACTTGCACTAAATGCATTGATTTGAATGTAAATGTTGATTGCTAATCCTATGTGATTGTTTGCATTAGATGCATTGGTTTCAGTGCAAATGTTGTTTTCTAATCTTATTTTATTGATTGCATTAGATGCATTGATTTAGTGTAGATGCTGATTTATTATTTGATGTAATTGGATGTATGATGGTACATTAATTTTAAAATGATGGGATTAACATTATGCACTGATTTCACTGTAAACACAATAACTTATTGACAATTTATATTGGCTTTTGTGTTATAGTATTTCAACCATTAATATTGGAGAGAAAAAGAGAAAAGTTATGATGTTTACTACAATAGCCTGAGATTGATATTTAAATGGTTTACAATTTAACCTGTCCTTTTTCATATAATCATTATGAAAATATAACAAAAGTAATAAGGGTGACAATAAGAATAGTAGAAGAAAATAGTTTGATATTAGTCACAATGAAGGCTATTTGTAATTGACTATATTCTTATTATTCACATTTTCTATCACTACACTCTTACATTGTCACTTTACATTCAAATTTTTTATTCCATCATTAAAGTTATTATCAATAAATATCATGTCAACAAACTGAGGTAACTAAGAAAATTTAAAATTAAAATGACAAGATTAATCGCAGACATATTTAGCATATTTAAAATGATTTTGTTAATGATAAAATTAATCATATATTCATTAAATTTTCTTTAGCAAGGTAGATCCATCTTAAGTTTGGATCTACCAAGCATCAAAAGGGATTAGATTTCTTGAGGTGCAAACCTTTCCTCAAGTTTTACACTCATTTTTGCACTCAAAAAAGAGGTTTACACCTGGAGAGATTTGATCCCTCTCCAGACTTGATAGATCTACATTTAAGATTGATGTAGGTTGCTATTGACCATTTATCGTGATTTCTCAGCCAAAGATTAAGTGCCATCTCACTCACACAACTTAAATATATATATATATATATATATATATATATATATATATATATATATACATCAACATTTAATAATTTTTTTTTTTTTTTTTATCTAAATTTAATAAATAAACAAATAATAATTTATAAGTAAAATAAATATATAAAATATTTACACTGGGCATGCAGAAGTTGTTTGTATTTTTGAGAATGTGATATACAATTTTTGGTAAAATTATCAATTTTATTTATTTGTTTAAAATATGTTCTAGATATATAAAAAGGTTTAGCACCCTAAAACACATGTAAAACACTCAAATTATACAAATTACATAAAATAGCATTTAGAATTTCAAAAAGGTGAAACAAAATTGAAAAAAAATAGAGAGGGTGGTAATAATGTCATGTTCCCAAAATAAATTCATATATTAAATAAAAATAATAATTTAATTAAACCATACGGCTCATACCCCTAACTAAACTTGTTCGTGACCATGACTGTGCGATTTAATCTTTCCGCACAATGGAATAATACTATAGTTGGTTTACGGTATATGGTCGAACCTTGGATATGATATCTAACGTTTAAGTTTAATGATCGCCATGAGTTGGTCGATGGTCGGAAAGTTTAGCCGCATCCCTTTCCGGCGCCAGGTGGTTGACAGAATTAAATTGTTCTTACCAGCACATTGCCAGGTGGCATGGCTCACCCGCGTGGCCATGTGACTCCTTGGGTTCTACGTTCTTGGTCTTCCCGCCCTGGTCTCCCGCTCATTTTTGACGGTGGAGATCTGTTGTCCACATCCGAGGGTTCATATGCGTTCAAGGGTTTTGGGGTTTTCATAACCCTTCGGGTCACACCTCCGGTTCATTTGGTATGCGAGAAGGTCTCGCGGCACTTCTCTGTTTGCTCAACCCGTGATCGATTCCTTCCACCACTAAGCCGGCTCCTCCTCTGCACCGAGGTGTCAAGGTTACTACAACCACAATTTGCACAGGTATCTCCTCTATTCGCTGCTTAACTACGGATTCCTGTTTTGCTTCGCCGTTTAACATATGCTGCGCATTTTGTTTCGATTCAGGGTTTTTGATTGTATTACTACTGTTGAGAACTCATACTAATTCATGGCTTATCTATTGTGGTGTGCAGGCAGAACATTGCTACAGCCTTCCCACTGTTCATAGGATGGCCGAGCCACCATCCATTGAACCTTCCAGGTGAGCCATCAACCCTTAGCTGGGTGCAAGACCTGGGGTTTGCTCCGCACTAATAAATCACATGCTCTGTTCATGCCGTTCCTCTTATTCTTGAGTGTTAGATGGAAATTTGCCAGAGGAGTCCCTCATGGCGCTCGTGTTCATTTGTCTTCAGGGTTATGCTTTCGACCCATTCTGCCAAGTTATGAATCGCGACCATCTTTCCATACTTGGATTTGTGCAACAATTTAGTTAATCAAAGGGCAACTTGTTTTATTGTGTTTCCGGCATTTATGCCCGGTTGTATTTATATATATACTTATGAACAATGGTGATTTCTCGGCCTCTGAGTCGACCCGACTGGACAGAGTTTAACTTTGGGTGAATGAACGCTCATTACCCTTTGTTTTCCAATGTTTATATATATGTCTATGATTTGCACTTCAGACCTTCGTCTTTGTTTATTATGGAACTGTATTATTTTCTTACCGGCCCTACCGGAATGTTTACAACATACTATTTGTTAATGTCCTAATGTTTACAGCGTGCTATTTAGAAATGTTCTTACAGTTCCGTTTGATATGCTCTTCTCCTGAATGGTATGAAGATATTGTTTCATTTACCATACTCGGTAGAGTCCGTTCCAAATAATGGTCGGTTTCCATTTTTCAATGCACCGTTAATCTCGATTGTGCAGTGATATTGGGTGTTGCTTTCATTAGTTATAGGGTTGGACTAAATCATGTGTAGGGTTTTTCCGTCACAGTATATGCATATGTTATTACTTGTCGATGTATGATTACACCTACAACAATGTATGCAACCGTGTACCAACGGCTGGATGCGCTCGTTCTGGTATGGTTTACTGTTTAGCATCATTCGGTTATTTTGTTGATTGTTAACAGTTACATCGTGTACCTTAGCTGGTTTAATCTGGCTCTGTGATACACGACACCTCATGCAGTTCTGATGCCTTAACCCTCGACTCAGGGGTTCGTTGTATGTTCGCTTGTTGTAACCATTAATTACGCCCCTGCTCGGGTTTGAATGGAAATAGTTTTTTTTAAGTTTGATTAGTTCATGGCACCGGAATCAATAACGTATTCCTCAAGTCGCTTCCTTTCTTTCTGGGTGCTAAGCCATTTAGATAATCACTATGATGTACTGTTCTGAATGAAATTTTACAGTTCTTTTATTGGTCTCTCTGAACCGCACTGGTATCTCTGTACTTTTATATACTTCTGGGTATTATGTCAGATAGTCTCTATGCGCTTACTTAACCTATATCATTCTGTCGTTTCAACACGAATGTTCTTCTGTCATAAATTTGTTAAGCATTATAACATCTAAGAGAGATTTAGAATGTGATTACTGTACATAACATTCTGTCATTTCAACACGCATGTTCTTCTGCCATAAATTTGTTAAGCATTATATCATCTAAGAGAGATTTAGAATGTGATTACTGTACATTTACTCTGTAATACAGTTTATATTCTAGCTAATCTTTTGTGGTAAACTCGTACCTGGTTCGCCAGATATATGAATAGGTACTCCAGAAGTTCACCTGCATTCCATGCTTGCTCTTATCCACCCAACCTTGAGATCCATCATCACTTTGGATTCTCCCCCCGAGCTATCTTGCAGGCCTACAACCCTCAACAAGATTCATGCACTTTGTGCCTGGTTATCTGGTCCTTACCAGACTTAACCAGTTTCTTGTTTTTTTTTCCTTTTCTTTTGGAATCCTCCTGTCTGTCTCTACAGCACAGGGGTCCCCCTTCCCAGGACTTTTCCTGTGTGAAAGGGTAGTTTCTTCAGTTTCATAACTGATTTCTTTTTTTAAAAAAAAAATCCTCCTCCCAGAGGCTGCCAGCATTTCAAGAAATATATATACTTTCCAATATATTTAATTTTTCCAATAGGATAATGTCATTATAGTTTTTTTTTTTTTTTTAAAGAAAATAAAAGAACAACAACTTTCAAATCTGTTTCTTACCACAGTAAAATTCCCACATTTACATTTTTCTCGGGGTCATCACATCTCCCCCTCCTGTGATTGGACATCGTCCCGATGTCTATTTCCCTAAACAAGTCCGGATAGGCTTTTTTAATGAGTTCCTCGTCCTCCCAAGTAGCCTCATCAGGCCCATAGTGCTGCCACAACACTTTAACTTGGGTAATAACTCGCTTCCGCAGCCGCACTTCTCTCCGGTCGAGGATGCTCTGTGGTTCGACCAGAACCTCGCCTTCCGGCTCGACCTGCAAACAACAACACTTTCAGTCACTTTCTGTCAAGCATAAACGCTTAACTAAAACAACCAGATTAATTCTTACCCGAACATCTTGCCACTTGATCACATGTTTAGGGTCGTACACATATTTTTTTAGAACAGAAATGTGGAAAACATTGTGAATCCTAATATGACTTGGCAGGGCGAGTTGGTAAGCCACCGGCCCCACTCTTGCCAAGATCTGAAAAGGCCCAAAATACCGAGGAGCAAGTTTGGCACACCCACTCCATTGCAGTGTGCTCCTTCTGGCTTGGATCCTCACAAACACATGGTCACCAACCTGATATTCTTTGAACCTTCTCCTTCGGTCTGCAAAACTTTTTTGTCTATCCTGTGCAGCCTTTAAATTGGTACGCACTCTTTTCACCATGTCTTCCATCTCTTTAAGCATTTCTGGACCCAAACTTAGTTTATCCTCAGGTCCACCCCAACTTGAGGGTGTGCGGCATTTCCGCCCATACAAGACCTCAAAGGGGCTTAGCTGTGTCGACGTATGATATCCATTATTATATGCGAATTCAACCAGGTGTAAATACTCCTCCCATTGGTTTGGTTTCAGCATTACACATGCTCTCAACATATCCTCCACTACCTGGTTCACTCGTTCGGTTTGACCATCGGTCTGGGGATGATAGGCCGTGCTAAAGTTCAGCTGTGTTCCTAACTCAGCAAACAACGTTCTCCAAAAAGTGGACGTGAACTTTACATCACGATCTGATATGATTATTTTCGGCAGTCCATGCAGTCTAAACACGTTCTGCATAAAAAGGTGAGCAATTTGCACAGCCTTATAAGTGGACTGCACAGGTATGAAGTGTGCTGCCTTACTCAACTTATCAACCACCACCATAATGGAATCATTGTTTTTCCTTGTCCGTGGCAATCCAGTTATAAAATCCATGGAAATAGTTTCCCATTTCCACTCTGGAATAGGTAAAGGTTGTAGCAGCCCGGCCGGATGCAAATGCTCTGCTTTAATCTGCTGACACTCCAAGCACCGCGCCAAATACTCAGCTACATTCTTCTTCATTCCTGGCCAATAATATTCTTTCCTAAGTGCAGTGACCATCTTTTGGTATCCTGGGTGTCCGGTGTAGTGGCTGATGTGAAATTCGTCCAAAATCAGATTCCTAAGGCCATTCTGGTTAGGTACGTACAACCTTTTATTAAAATACAGCATTCCGGCACCATCTAATGTATATCCTTGCTGTGTTTTTCCATTAAAAGGTTGTTGTACCTGCTGTTTTATTTGCTGGTATTCAGCATCTTGATCTGCTGCTGTTTTTATTTGCTCAAACAAGGAATTCCGCCACTTGCTGATCGAAAGTTCACACAAGCACTGTACCTTTCGACTTAACGCATCAGCCACCCGGTTCTCCTTACCTTTTAAGTGTTTAATTTCGAAATCGAATCCACTTAGGAAATCTGCCCAACGAGCTTGCCTTGTATTCAAGGTAGGTTGGCTGAAATAATTTGTCAAGCTGTGATGATCCGTTAATAACAGAAATCTTCTCCCCAGGAGATAGTGTCGCCACATTTTCAGCGCATGTATAACAGCTGTCAACTCTAAGTCATAAGCAGAGTATTTCTGCTCATGATCTTTTAGTTTTCTTGATTCATACGCAATTACTTTCCCTTCCTGCATCAATACTCCTCCCACACCCTCCTTACTTGCGTCAGTACATACCACGTAATCCTTATTAGGATCAGCTATACTCAAAATGGGTGCGGTGGTAAGTAAATGTTTCAATTGTTCAAAGCTCCGCTGACACTCTGATGTCCACCTAAATACCTTCCCTTTTTTTTGTAAGGAGGTGATAGGGTATGCTATCCTCGAGAAACCTTCCACAAATCTTCTATAATAGCCAGCTAGCCCCATAAAGGACCTGATATCAGCTACATCTTTGGGTACGGGCCATTCCATTATAGTCTTTATCTTCTCAGGGTCCACTGCAATCCCTTCTTTGGTAATTACATGGCCTAAATATTGGATTTCTTCCTTGAAGAAGTCACACTTACTAAACTTAGCGTATAGCTGATGTTCTCGGAGAGTTTGCAGCACTACTCTAAGGTGTTCCTCGTGTTCCTCCCTGGAACGAGAATATACCAAAATATCATCGATAAATATCAGCACGAATTTATCCAAGAACCTGTGAAACACGTTGTTCATCAAACACATAAAGGTGGCAGGTGCATTGGTCAAACCAAAAGGTAGCACCACAAACTCGTAGTGCCCATAGCGCGTTCTGAAAGCTGTTTTAGCAATGTCTTCTTCTTTAATCCTAATCTGATGATAACCAGATCGCAAATCGATCTTAGAGAACACTTTCGCCCCCTTCACTTGATCAAAAAGTTCATCAATCCGAGGCAAAGGATATTTATTTTTGATCGTGAGCTTATTCAGCTGACGATAGTCTATGCACATCCGGAGAGTTCCATCTTTCTTCTTGACAAATAACACTGGAGCTCCCCATGGTGATACGCTGGGGCGAATGTAATTCTTATCTAACAGCTCTTGCAGTTGCATTTTTAATTCGGTTAATTCTGGTACGCTCATTCGGTAAGGTGCCCGTGACACTGGTGCTGCCCCTGGTGTTAGTTCTATAGTAAAATCTATATCCCTTTTAGGGGGCAGCCCCGGTATCTCTTCTGGAAAAACATCCGCGAATTCCTGTACCACTGGGATATTGTCCAGTGCAGATGTTTTGTCTTTCTGGTTTGCATAGCCGACTTGAATAGCGTAAATTTGACATTTCTTTTTGAGGCATTTAGCTAGCTGGGATGCCGTAATGGGTCGGATCTGCACGGGGTGCTTGATCCCCTGCAATTCCTGCTGCTTTCCAAGGTCATCTTTGTAGTAGATGGTTTTGGTCTTACAATTTACTAATGACCAGTGTTTTTCCAGCCAATCCATCCCAATCAGGATGTCGTATGAGCCCAATGGAAGTACATTCAGATCCACTACTATTGGCTGTCCTGCTACGGTTAAAGAGCAGTTATTAATTTTTGCCAAGACTCGTCTCTTGGCTCCCGTAGCTAACTGTACCAGCCATGGATTTCTGAATTTTTCAGATTGTAGCTTACACTGTTCTACTATCTTTGGGCTAATATAACTTAAAGTAGCTCCTGGATCAATAAGAACAGCTATAGAAAGATTTGAAATTTTACCTTCAAATTCCACCATAGTCGGCTGGTATTCCGCTTGACGATCATCCAAGGCTGCGTTAATCCTTGGTACGCTACGTGCCACCTCCCCAACGGTCGATGCTTCGTGAATCTGAGATATCTGGTCCACACCCTTCCGCTGCGGGCAGTTCTTAACATAGTGCGGTCCTCCACAGCCCCAACATTGGACTGGAGGTCTGGCCATACCTTCAATGTCCGGCCTGGCAGGCTGTTCGCTTACTCTGGTCTCACTGGCTGGCTTAGCCCGGAAGGTACTTTTTGCTACATTTCTGCTATTCTGTCCTTTGCCAGCACCCTTACTACCGTTACCGCGACTTCCTTTGCTATTCCCAGCAGTTCTGTTACCCCTTCTTTCATTCCATCTTTTATTTGAAATATCTCCTTTCTGTTTATTCTGCTGGTAACAGATTCTCGCTTTACGGATAGCTTCATCCATTGTTCTAGGATTGTCAAACTCAATTCGTTCTCTTATATATAAAGGTAAACTGCTCACAAATCTCTGCACCTTGGCCTTCTCCTCCTTAATATACGACACATAGCGAAGCAGGGAAGTGAAGCGGTTAATAAACTCGTCCATAGACTGTTGTCCTAACCGTAAATCATGGAATTCTCGTGCTTTTTCATCATAGAAACGCTCGGTCAGATATCTCTCCTTGAAGTATTTCTGAAACTTTTCCCATGTTATGATCTGCTCGCTTACTCCTTTAACAATCTTAATTTCTTCCCACCACAGGGTTGCTTTGCCCTGTAGCTGGAAGATGGCCAGCCGTGCCTTCAAATTATGATCATACTCATACAGCTGGAAATACTTGTTCATGTTAATTAACCATGCTTCAGCCGCTTCTTCCTGTTCCCCGTCGAAATGTGGAGGTTTAATTTTTCGAAATTCTCCCTGCAACTCCATCTTCTGTCGTTTTGAGGTCTGTTGTTCCAGTACATTATCAGAATGGTCCTCCTTTTCCTCTGAATTTTCAGGTGCAGTTTGATAATTTCGTTCTTCTGTTACCCTCTGCTGTTCTGCACTGGGATTAGCTAACGGTGGGTTTTGTCTGTCCGACAAACTCTTCAGAATTCTTTCCTGCTCCACCGTCAATCGCGCATTATCTTCTCGTAGACGTGCCATCTCATTTTTCAGCTCTTGAACAGTTTCTAATATCGCAAGGTTTGTACTACGTGTCTCCTCACCAAGCTGTACCCACAGCTCTGGGTTTTCCCGAGGAACGCTGCCAGCTCCCTGCATTTCCTCTGCTTTCTGTTGTTGACTTTTAGCTAATTACTGTTCCTGTATTACACCCCTAATAAATGGGACAAGAAAGATAGTTAGTTGGATTAATTCTCTCTTATATGTATATGGGATAATTATCCATACAACTGAATCATACTGCTCCAGAGGCCACAGTATTGAAACTTTGCTCTGATACCACATTGTCATGTTCCCAAAATAAATTCATATATTAAATAAAAAAAATAATTTAATTAAACCATACGGCTCATACCCCTAACTAAACTTGTTCGTGACCATGACTGTGCGATTTAATCTTTCCGCACAATGGAATAATACTATAGTTGGTTTACGGTATATGGTCGAACCTTGGATATGATATCTAATGTTTAAGTTTAATGATCGCCATGAGTTGGTCGACGGTTGGAAAGTTTAGCCGCATCCCTTTCCGGCGCCAGGTGGTTGACAGAATTAAATTGTTCTTACCAGCACATTGCCAGGTGGCATGGCTCACCCGCGTGGCCATGTGACTCCTTGGGTTCTACGTTCTTGGTCTTCCCGCCCTGGTCTCCCGCTCATTTTTGACGGTGGAGATCTGCTGTCCACATCCGAGGGTTCATATGCGTTCAAGGGTTTTGGGGTTTTCATAACCCTTTGGGTCACACCTCCGGTTCATTTGGTATGCGAGAAGGTCTCGCGGCACTTCTCTGTTTGCTCAACCCGCGATCGATTCCTTCCACCACTAAGCCGGCTCCTCCTCTGCACCGAGGTGTCAAGGTTACTACAGCCACAGTTTGCACAGGTATCTGCTCTATTCGCTGCTTAACTACGGATTCCTGTTTTGCTCCGCCGTTTAACATATGCTGCGCATTTTGTTTCGATTCAGGGTTTTTGATTGTATTACTACTGTTGAGAACTCATACTAATTCATGGCTTATCTATTGTGGTGTGCAGGCGGAACATTGCTACAGCCTTCCCACTGCTCGTAGGATGGCCGAGCCACCATCCATTGAACCTTCCAGGTAAGTCATCAACCCTTAGCTGGGTGCGAGACCTGGGGTTTGCTCCGCACTGATAAATCACATGCTCTGTTCATGCCGTTCCTCTTATTCTTGAGTGTTAGATGGAAATTTGCCAGAGGAGTCCCTCATGGCGCTCGTGTTCGTTTGTCTTCAGGGTTATGCTTTCGACCCATTCTGCCGAGTTATGAATCGCGGCCGTCTATTCCATACTTGGATTTGTGCAGCAATTTAGTTAATCAAAGGGCAACTTGTTTTATTGTGTTTCCGGCATTTATGCCCGGTTGTATTTATATATATACTTATGAACAATGGTGATTTCTCGGCCTCTGAGTCGACCCGACTGGACAGAGTTTAACTCTGGGTGAATGAACGCTCATTACCCTTTTTTTTCCAATGTTTATATATATGTCTATGATTTGCACTTCAGACCTTCGTCTTTGTTTATTATGGAACTGTATTATTTTCTTACCGGCCCTACCGGAATGTTTACAACATACTGTTTGTTAATGTCCTAATGTTTACAGCGTGCTATTTAGAAATGTTCTTACAGTTCCGTTTGATATGCTTTTCTCCTGAATGGTATGAAGATATTATTTCGTTTACCATACTCGGTAGAGTCCGTTCCAAATAATGGTCGGTTTCCATTTTTCAATGCACCGTTAATCTCGGTTGTGCAGTGATATTGGGTGTTGCTTTCAATAGTTACAGGGTTGGACTAAATCATGTTTAGGGTTTTTCCGTCACAGTATATGCATATGTTATTACTTGTCGATGTATGATTACACCTACAGCAATGTATGCGACCGTGTACCAACGGCTGGATGCGCTCGTTCTGGTATGGTTTACTGTTTAGCATCATTCGGTTATTTTGTTGATTGTTAACAGTTACATCGTGTACCTTAGCCGGTTTAATCTGGCTCTGTGATACACGGCACCTCATGCAGTTCTGATGCCTTAACCCTCGACTCAGGGGTTCGTTGTATGTTCGCTTGTTGTAACCATTAATTACGCCCCTGCTCGGGTTTGAATGGAAATAGTTTTTTTTTAAGGTTTGATTAGTTCATGGCACCGGAATCAATAACGTATTCCTCAAGTCGCTTCCTTTCTTTCTGGGTGCTAAGCCATTTAGATAATCACTATGATGTACTGTTCTAAATGAAATTTTACAGTTCTTTTATTGGTCTCTCTGAACCGCACTGGTATCTCTGTACTTTTATATACTTCTGGGTATTATGTCAGATAGTCTCTATGCGCTTACTTAACCTATATCATTCTGTCGTTTCAACACGAATGTTCTTCTGTCATAAATTTTTTAAGCATTATAACATCTAATAGAGATTTACAATGTGATTACTATACAAAACATTCTGTCATTTCAACATGCATGTTCTTCTGCCATAAATTTGTTAAGCATTATATCATCTAAGAGAGATTTAGAATGTGATTACTATACACTTACTCTGTAATACAATTTATATTCTAGCTAATCTTTTGTGGTAAACTCGTACCTGGTTCGCCAGATATATGAATAGGTACTCCAGAAGTACACCTGCATTCCATGCCTGCTCTTATCCACCCAACCTTGAGATCCATCATCACTTTGGATTCTCACCCCGAGCTATCTTGCAGGCCTACAACCCTCAACAAGATTCATGCACTTTGTGCCTGGTTATCTGGTCCTTACCAGACTTAACCAGTTTCTTGTTTTTTTTTTTTTCCTTTTCTTTTGGAATCCTCCTGTCTGTCTCTACAGCACAGGGGTCCCCCTTCCCAGGACTTTTCCTGTGTGAAAGGGTAGTTTCTTCAGTTTCATAACTGATTTTTTATTTTTTTTTTTTAAATCCTCCTCCCAGAGGCTGCCAGCATTTCAAGAAATATATATACTTTCCAATATATTTAATTTTGCCAATAGGATAATGTCTTTATAGTTCTTTATTTTTTCTTAAAGAAAATAAAAGAACAACAACTTTCAAATATGTTTCTTACCACAGTAAAATTCCCACATTTACATTTTTCCCGGGGTCATCACAAATAGGCTTGTGGGTAGAGCATTGAGGGTTGGAATTTGGATTCTTCTTTAACCATGAGACAATTTTTTTTGGAATTTGAGTCTGTATACTTCCCATGAACCTTATGTTTAACATTTTGGCTTTCTAGAGTAATGTTTCATAATAAATTAACCCTTCCACAATAAAGGTTTGATTAAAACCTTACCTTTTAATACCATATATATGTTAAACATTTTCACATATTTATCACAAGGAAAATAAAAATAAAATGACTATAACACACAAATTACTCAATTGAATCCTAAATCTTAACTTGGGATTGAATAAGTGATGTTTTGTAATAAACTTACCCTTCAACAATAAATGTTTGATTAAAACACTACCTTTTAATACCATGGGTATGTTAAAAAAATTCACATATTTATCACAAGGAAAGTAAAAAAAATTTACTATAACACACAAGTTACTTAATTGAATCCTAAATCTTGATTTCGTATCGAATGGAACACTCATAATAAAATTTCCATAACTCTGAAATCAAATGTCCTTGACGGAGACATACCATAGCATTTGTATACATGATATATGACTAAGGAGATCTTATGGCACATATAAGATGATTAACAAAGTCAAAATGAAATAGATGATCCATGTAATGGTATTGATTTATACCTTCAGCTTGGGTTTGAAGATTATTTTCCATATATTCCTCTTAAATCATTAGCTTTTGACCTGCTTTGGAGCAAGGCTTTTTGGCACACAAAATTACGTGCCATGAATAAGTTTGCTTTTCTAACCTTTGTATATAAGCCTAGCAAATAGAAGGTGATTCTATGTATTATACAACAAATGTAGTAAAAGAAAGGCAGTAGAGATACAATCTTCAATCTTTTGTGCCATGAATAAGTTTGCTTTTCTAACCTTTGTATATAAGCCTAGCAAATAGAAGGTGATTCTATGTATTATACAACAAATGTAGTAAAAGAAAGGCAGTAGAGATACAATCTTCAATCTTTTTTTAAGAAAAATTAACTGATAAGACAGTACAAATGTTAAATTTTTATTTATAAATATCATTTTAGCAAATTTTGGATTTTCAATATGTATTTTTCATAAAGTCAAGGTTAGTTTTACATTTTTTTTTTTTTTAAGAAACAAAGTAATATTATTTATTATTTATTATGTTTGATTGATATTAAAATATAATTAAGTTAGAGAAATGATTTAATGCAATGATCTAATTTTAAGTTATTTATATTTTATATAAATATTATGTAAAAATATATTAAAAAATAAAAATTAATCTATATTTAAAAAAACAATTAAATTAATGTATATTTAAAATGATTGAAATTGACTTAGTCATATGTATTTTATATAATAATATGAGTTTAAATGATTTCTAGTTAATGATTCAAAATTTAGAAATATTTATATTTTTTCAAATTAGCTTTTATATTGCATTAAAAATTCTTAGCTTTGGTAAATTTGTGATTCTTGAATTCTAATTCCTAAATGCAAGTGGGTGCGTAAGTATGTCCACAAAAAGGACATGCAAGGATGTGCATATAAATCGAAATATAGATATGTCAAAATAATGAAAAATGTTACATATAAACAAAAAAATATATAGATGTCTAAATTTTGAAAACCTATAGTTTAAAATTTATACACATGTACCACATCTGTCAAAATCCTCATTCTGTGCCTCAAATTTTGAATTCTACAAAAAACTCAAACCTTGGAAAATTACTTGTGATGGCTTCTTCTAGGTTGCTTCTATCTTTTTTTTTTTGTGTAAGTCAAATGTTTATATTATAGCACAAAATATAGTACAAAAAATCTGCTATAGCAGATCAAGAAGCACTGACAGACTAGAAACCAAAAAGCATCAACTGCTCAGAGAGTTCAAAAAGAAACTGCAAAGCGCACACCGCGCAGGGTGGCCCGAGCTAATGCCTAATTACCCAACACTATCAAAACTTGACAATACATGACATCAACATTAAGAAACAAGGGCCGAAGCATGGAAAGAGAAGAAGAAAACAGTGAAGGGGACGACACTTGATGAACTTGCCCATGCGACTGATTGTATCGAGGCCAACCTCCCGAACATGTTTGTCCACTTTGGCTTGCAGGGCTTCGATTGGCTCGTCCTCCTACACTTCTGTTGTGGTCTTCTGCTGATTCATGGGTGCTGGGTTCACTGTGTCCCTCAGGATCCTGATGAGCAAAGTAAGCTTTTTGTTGACTGTTTGAACGGCCTCATGCACTGTTGTGATTCTGCGGTCCAACGAACTGTTGTAGTCAATGATTTTGGCCATTTGTGCCTCCGTCAGGTTCACCTCATTTACGACTTGCTGCTTTTCTTTTTCAATCGATTCTAGGGCTTTAGCAATGAGAGTCTTGATGCGCCAACTCTCTGCCTTAGTTCTGACAAACTGCGTAGCTCTCTTTTAAGGAGTGCTCGGGTCCTTCATCCAGTCCACCTCTTCCGCTACCTCCTCCTCCGTGCGCCCAACTTCCTCTTGTTTAGCCTTGGCTTCTAGCTCGGCTACTTTGCGTTTGTTCTTGCTTGCCGTTCTGGTTTCATACCCTCTCTTCGCATCTTGTAGGTCCTCATTTGCAGTAGCGCAACGACAGTTCGCCGCGTCCCTATCTAGCTCTCTAAGCTCGTCCCAGCTGAAGCAGTTGCCAATGAGGGAGACGTGCTCAACTGTATTTTGAAACACTATGGAGAAAACAGGGTATCTGCTCTCTGTTTTATAGTGCATTCCCTTGTATTTTCTCATGAAGCCTGTCTTAATCTAGCTGGTAGTGGGAGTACTATTGTAATAAATTCGGTTGAGGTTCGCACTAGCCGAACTGCTCCAAGCCGAATGATCTTGAATGTGGCTGACCTTAATCCATGTTGAGTTATGCCATGTGTCCTGTACTTCTGAGCTATTGATATGGTGAATTGTGGTGTTTGATTTATCCCTATTTCCAGCATGTCTGGCCTCCTTGTGCCATAACTCGGGCCAACCCGCTCCTCTCGAAATCATTATTAATGTTGCTGATGTTTTCCCATACGGAACCGTCCCAGGTGTCTCATTTCCTATGCTGCTGATGCGGTGTGCTCTGTGGCGCGATCTGTTATGATCATTCGTCTGGCTGGCCTGCCGCCGCCAAGAATTCCACCGCCAAAATTGTCCTATCATCCAACTCGTTGATATTATTGCTACCGTTGCTGGTATCTTCAAACCTCCGGTGCCGTGACCCGAGACCGTCACCGGCTAGGCTTGATCGGCGTCGATTAAATCCTTCTCTGCCAGCTGTGCGCATGTCGCTTTGAGGATTGGGCAGTCCACCTCCTGCCAACAGCTGTCCCATATTTTGTCCTGGTTGTCTACACCATGGTTTGCCAAGTAGTCTGCCAACCCGTTCGCTTTCCTTCTGACTGTTTGGAACACCAAACCTCTCATTCCTGCTATCAGCTCCGCTATGTTCTCAGTAACCTTAGCCAACCTCCAATGTTTGGTGGCTTTACTGGCTCTGGTCCCTGCTTGTATGCGTTTGGCTGCCGTGATTGCCAAACAGGAGTCCCCTTCAACTATTACATTGCCTTGTCGAATTGTCCTTAAAATTCTCAAACCTTGTTCGAGCGCAGCAAACTCCATTTCATTGTTTGTGCTTTCACCAAGCGCCCTACAGTAGATATGTAAGATTTCTCCGGCCTGATTGTGAATTACGCCTCTGATACCTGCTGTGCCTGGGTTGCCCCTTGATGCCCCGTCAAAATTCAATTTTAGGCCTCCTACAGGCGGGCATTGCCATCTGAGGGCTTGTGACCTGTTTCCCACATTCGGTCGGTTGCTGGATGCTTCCAAATGAAATCTCTTCAGGATACGTAAGTCCTGAGCCGACGGTTTTTCATTCGGTATTTCTTTGCATTTTGTCTGAATGAGTTGTTGGATGTTAATTAAGATTGAGTCTTTGGCACATTCTATGTTTCTGATTTCCTCTTGAAATATCCTTCGATTGCGCTCTTTCCATATCGTCCATAAAATGAAACCTGGGACACATTTCCATATGCTCTCAACTCTTCGAATGCGAGAAAAGTTTTTCGTCCAGTTAATGATAGTTCCTTGAATGGAATCTCTGTCACAATCGGATGCACCTAGAAATCCTTCCATCCAGTGCCAAAGCTGGTTAGCCCACTCACAAGAATTAAAAAGGTGATTCATAGTCTTCGCTGCTTCCGTGCACATTGGGCACCTTGATGGTCCCCTGAATCCTTTTTTTAGTAGGTTTTCCCAAGTCAGTGTTTTCTTTTGCATAAGAAGCCATAAGAAAGTTCTGATCTTCGGCCAGTGAAGGCTGTCTCATACCTTGTCGGACCAGGGCACAATTTC
This sequence comes from Pinus tabuliformis, assembly GCA_031772625.1. Lineage (NCBI taxonomy): Eukaryota > Viridiplantae > Streptophyta > Pinopsida > Pinales > Pinaceae > Pinus > Pinus tabuliformis. The sequence continues at coordinate 908,690,693 of CM062809.1, read as the reverse complement.
AGGTTGCTCTTCCTTCTCTATTACACTCCTGGCTTCTTTCAGGGAGAAATCTTTGTTGCCATTCGGACCCCATCTCAGCTTATCATTCTCTCTGGCAATCCGAATTTTCCTATTGAGGATTTCCTGATTTAAAGCTTGAATGATTTCCTGAATGTTTTCGTTATTGCTTGAGTTGAAAACTGTCCACTCCCTCCATTCTGGGTCTCTATTGATGGGGTTCCAGTATTGATTGACTCTGAATTTGCCCTCATTTTGATTATTTTGCTTTATGGGTAAAAGCTATGGGGATTCCAGTTTAGGGGTTTGCTGCCATGCATCCTCCCAGAAAAGAGCTTGGGTTCCATTTCGTATCTCCCAGAAACTGTGTTCCTGAACTATGCTTCCGTGGTTTTTAGCATGATTCCATATTGGCGAGCCGTCAGGAGCGTCCTGTGTTCTGATAAGGTCTAGAAAGTTACAATTCGGCATATACTTATCCTTCCAATGATTGGCCCAGGGTAGGCTTGTATCAGTGATCCATTTCCACCAGATTTTGGCACCACAGATTCTATTTACCACTGAGGGATCAACCAGATTTAGTCCCCCCCATCCTTAGGTTTACATAATTTCTGCCAAGCAACCAGAGACCATTTTTTCTTGTCATTGTTTCCACTCCATAAAAAGATCATTGGATTATTCTCATTTGATTTAAGATTCCTTTTGGAGCAGGAAGAATTGATAACAGATACTGAGGGATGGCCTGCAAGACAGCTTTGGTGAGTATGAGTCTGCCTGCGAAATTTAGAGCTCTGTTTGTCCAGTGATTGCATTTTATCTCCATACTTGCCAGAACTTTCTCCCAATGAACCTTTTGCAATGGTTTGAGAGTGAGAGGGGCTCCAAGATATCTCGAGGGCAAGGTTCCTATTTTAAACCCCAGAAGCCGAGACAGATGAGACTGGATAGCCTGATGAGTGTTGAAGAAGAATATTGTAGACTTGGAGAAGTTGATCTCCATACTTGAGGCTCTGCTGAACAAAGTGAGAATGTCCCTGTAAGCTAATGCTTCTTTTACTGTTGGAACACCATGTAACATGGTATCATCCACAAACTGTTGATGAGTTGTGGTTGGAATGGATCTAATAGGTTGCAGACCTCTAATTTGACCCTCTGCCTTTTTCTTAGCTATTAATCTACTTAGGCCTTCCATTAAAATGACAAACAAGAACAGGGACAGGGGATCACCCTGTCTGATGCCTCTTCAGGGGCTAAAGGGGGCTGAGGGGGCGCCATTCACAAGGATAGAGTATCTAGGAGATTTTATAACGGCTAAAACCCATTTTATCCATTTCCTACTGAAACCAAATGCTTCTAAAACTGCTTCCAGGTAAGTCCAGCTTACTTTGTCATACGCTTTAGATAGATCTAATTGCATAAGCATTCCAGCTTCTTTTCGCGAATGAAGTGAATGAATCATCTCCTGTGCCAGCAGAATATTGTCTAGAATTTTCCTTCCTTCAACGTAGCTAGATTGCTCCTGCAATATTATGCATGGAAGGATTGATTTCAGCCTGTTGGCTATGACCTTGGAGATGATTTTGTAGATAACATTACAAAGGGCTATGGGCCTGAATTTCTCCGGTTTGTTTGCTTCTTCAACTTTGGGTATGAGAGCAATGAAGGTTGAATTTAGAGATTTTAGGATAGTTTTGGAACGTCTTGAGTCTTCCACGACTTCCCATATATCTTGCTTAACAATGTGCCAGCAGGCTTTGTAGAAGTTAATGGTGAATCCATTCGGTCCTGGTGCGTTGTCGTTGGGCATACTCCGTACTGCCTCCTTCACTTCTTCCAAAGTAATTACTCTTCTTAGGGCCCAATTCTGATCCTCTGTGATGGATTTAGGGATGGCATTAGTGATTTCTTTGATGGATTCCTCTATGTTGATCCCCGGTTCTTGCGTTATAAAGCTGAAGTGATCCGATAAGGAAGCAGATATCTCGTTATGATTTTTGAGGAGTTCTCCCTCACTGTTTTTTAGTTCTAAGATTTTGTTGGCACTTCTATAATCCATGGCTGATCTATGGAAGAACTTAGTATTTTTCTCCCCTTCCTTCAACCATTGAATTCTTGACTTCTGCCTCCATAATGATTCTTCCTGCTTGCATCTGTTATGCCATTGTTGAGTAAGCTCTTTTTCTTGCTCAGAGGTCTCCTCATTTCTGCATCCTGCCGCACCATCCTTTTGAATTTGTTCCAGCTTGTTTTCGAGGATGATTTTCTCCTGAAATATGTTGCCAAACACTGTTTTATTCCAATCTTTTATCCTTGTTTTGATGTTTTTTAATTTCTTTTGAAGATTGAACATTTTGGAGCCCATTTCATCTAGAGGTTCTGACCACCATTTTTCCACCATCGAGAGAAAGTTGGGGTGTTCTATCCAGAACTTTTCGAATCTAAAGGGTTTATTCCTGGGGGTACCCTGAAGCTCGACAGTGAGTGAGATCGGCTAGTGATCCGACCCTCCACTTGGGAGGATGTTCGATTCAACTATTGTTCCATCCATAATTATGCTTTCTGAGACTAAGAAATGATCCAGTCTGGATGATATTAATCTTTCGCCCCCCCTTCTGTTGTTCCAGGTAAATTTACCACTCTTAGGGAATACATATACCATTCTGGCATTTTCAATGAAACTTATGAAAGCCTCCGCAACCCTGTTGAGTTTTCTGAGGCCTCCTTTTTTCTCCAGGAGGGAGGTGATCATGTTGAAATCTCCCCCCAATATATAATTAGAGTCTGGGTGCCTTTCTATGAGTTTGGATAACGAAGCTAGGAAATTTAACTTATCTTCTAACTTCTGAGGGTTGTATATATTGATGCATAGGAAAGATTTGGAGTTACCTGTAGGTTGAGCTTCCAGTGCTATGTAGTGTTTGCTTGCCTCAGCTATTAGAATCTGGATCTCCCTTGTATCCCAAAACGTGGCTAGGCCCCCTTCTCGCCCTTGGCTCTCGATCTCTAAGACTTCAAAGTTTCTCCCGAGCTTGTTGCGTAGGTGTTCTATACTGACTCTATTACATTTGGTCTCTTTTAGAAACAACATATCCGGGTTATATTTCTGCATCTGCCGCTTCAGAATTCTCTGTTTAACCTGGTCATTAATCCCCCTTGCGTTCCATGAGACAATCTTCATAATTAAACATTTAGTTGGAAGGACAGGAAGTCACTTAGCGACTTTATCTTACCTGCGTTAAACAACATCTCACCCAGCTCCTACAGAACTTCGCCATTAGTTTTGCGGCCTCTGCGTCGTTTCTGCCTCGAACCAGAAGTCTTTCCCAGGAGTTCTTTATAATGCGAGCTGCTTCCTTTGACTATACCTAACTTTCTCCTTTGTTTTTCTAGTTCGTCTTTCTGCTGTGCTATGAATAACTCATTAACCTTCTTGATTTCTTCCTCTGGTGCTGCCTCGATCCCTCCGGCTCTCCAGCTCTCTACGATCGCTTGTAGGTCTATTCCTTCCATAGCTAGGGTTTCCTCCAGCTTCAGATCCTCACTCCCCCCTTCACTGGCTAGCATTTCTGTTTCTTCTTCCGTATCTGTTGTTCTTTCCTGCATGTGGATTTCATTGTTAAAATCTCCTTCCTTAGTCCCTTTTCTGGTTGGTACTTCCTGTTCTTCTTGCCCTGCCTCGACATTATGTATATCTTGCTTGTCCTTCGAGTTAGTCTCAAGATCTAGGATCTCAAAAGGGTTACTGAAGTAATTTCTTTCTGTACTGCCTTTGTTAGCTCTTCTTTTGTTGGCTCTCTGCTTGTTCTTTGGTTTAGTGAAATTGTTCTTGTCTTTGTTGTTCTGTATTGTTTCATCTTCTACCTCCTTTCTATTCAGTGTACAGTCCCTTATCAGATGCCCATGCTCGTGGCATTTACGACACCTGAAGGGTATTTGCTCATAGTCTAAGGCTTGAAAGTATTCCTCATCCCTGTATTCGAGCCATAAACCTTCATGCAGTGCGCCGGAGACGTCCAGTTCCACACAAATTCTAGCGTATGAAGTGTATCTTTTCTGCATAGTAGCCTCCGAGGCTTTAACAAAGGTGCCCAACTTATCACCAATTTGTTTTAAGGCGTTCAATCCCCAATAGTCTATTGGGAGAGAGAACAGTCTGATCCATACCGGGACTTGAGTAAACGATTCCTTTTCTGGGACAAAGTTTGGCTTCCAAGGTCTCATATACAAGCCCGCAGCTGCTAGAAAATAAGGACCACCTTCGAATACTCTGTCTTTGTCTTCTAGATTTGTAAAGACTACCGTAAAAAATCCTTTAGCACCCAGATGAAGCTGCACATCCCCTTTTGGCTTCCACTGCTGTCTTATCCATTGGCACAGAGTCCTTTCAGATGGCCAGACTCCCATGAATTTACAAATGATGGCATGTTCCGCCATATGCTCTCTGTAAGCCTGGATTTCAACGTCATTGATTATTACCCTTAGGTTGTCTTTTTTCTTGGGCTTACAGGCATTATTGTTCATAGAGGTCTTGTTGGGGTTCACGCTGGTCTCCCCCTCCTTCTCTGGTTGACCCTCGTTGTTGCTTTTTGGCTCTTTGTCTTCTTCTAGTCGTTCCTCCTCGTTTCCTGAGGGTTGAAGCTTTGCAACTGTTTTGTCTTTAGTGTTCTCTTGGTTCTGCTTCTCTTTATTCCTGACTTCTGAGGTATTGTCTGTCTTGTCAGGTATCATTGGTTTTTTCTCCTTTTTTTTCCTGTTGTTCTGCATCTTGCTGTTCATTCCAACTATTCTGACTCCCTCTTTCAAGTTTTGTTGCTGCTTCTGCATAACAATCTGCTTAAAAGTTGGGGTCCCACTGGACCCCTCTGCTCCCATCCAGTCCGACAGCACTTGCCCCTTTTGAAACAGTGCTGCTAGTCTGAGTCTGTGTTGTTCCAGCACTGTATCAAGCGCTAAACCACATAAACCCTAGCTCTCTTTCTCGCTGCAGCCTCTAGGTTTCTCTTATCATTTTTATGCTCACTTCCCATTTTTGCACCTTCAAAAAATTATTACAAAGGGATCGATATTTTTATTTCTCCTACTAGTTTTTTATTTTGTAAGTTTTCGGTTAATAATGTAACACCCTTCTCCAACATTTACCAAAGTTAACTAGTCCATTAGGGTAAACATGTGACGGGATGCTACTATGAGCTAATTCAACTCCCCATGTATAGTTAAGGAAGTGGAACCAATAAAACACAACCAATCTGACCTTCTGCGCATTTTATAATAGGACCTTTAGGAGCCAACCAACCCTTCTAGGTGACTAACCCCTGAGGTAACTTGAGTTTTTACTGGCCTGGAACATCAACCTCTCCCATGACATGGGCATGCATGCATTTCGAACCCTCTAGTTGCTCCCACAACAAGGGCATGTCAGTGAATGGGGACCTTTTCAGCTAGTTCTGAGCCTGCGACCCCACGTTCTGTGCCACATTCTCAGGGCTAAGTCTCAGGCCACTGCCCAGAACTTCATGAGACTTCCAAAATGAAAATTAACATCAAAGAAATTATGCTAATGCAAATACTTGAACAAATACTTTACATGACCCCTTCTAGCAATGACAAACATTTCGTCAAATATGTCACAAATATGCATTCAACATGTTATAACAACACATCTGAGCATAGGGGTCTCATACTTATGTGAGAGTCACTAAAAAGCATCGTTGCCTTACACACACACACACACACACATACATAAATACATACATACATGAATATACATACTTGACGTTTATGTATATATATGTATAAAATAACAAGAAACAATGCAGAGACTGAGAATAAATATAGAAGCTCGAAGAGGTGAACAATATAATTACTTCTATAAATTTCAACTATAGTTCTATTATATTTATAGACAAAACCCTTTTTAGAGAGAAATATCAGTATTCAAACAAAAAGGGAAGTACACAAACATTCATCAAGGTAAGCATTAGTAGAAATACTATAGACTGTATCCATTTATTGTATTATCAATGGCATCAATTATATGCATATCGAAAATAAGGAATAACTATAGGAAATATATCTATATATAAACATATTGATACATGTCAAAGAGTTTCAACAAATTACTAACAGTAGTATCTTCGAAAACAAAGACTTGTTTATATTAGTCCTCAAGAATGTTTTTTTGTAAATAACAATTGTGGATGGTGTTTAAGGCCAAGTATCAATTTAATCAAAGTTACATCGAAATACTGTAACCAGAATAGAAAGGAAACTATGTGAAATTTTTTGAAGCCTTCTAAAAATATTCACGTAGAAATTTTTGACACCAGGGCTGACTAAACTTATACATTAAAAAAAACAAGACTCAAAAGTACATATATTTCTCTAAATTTTGTAAGCGTTTGGGTGATCCGAATGGAAAATGGCATCAACCCATGGTACTCATCCATCCATATTATTCATCGACCATGGAATTTACCCATGGTATTGTAAATGGCATCCGCCCGTGGTATTGTAAAATCCACCCATGGTATTCATTCACCCATTGAATTTACCCATCGTATTGTAAATGGCATCTGCCCGTGGTATTGTAAAATCCACCCATGGTATTCATTCACCCATGGAATTGACCCGTGGTATTGTAACTGAAAAATACTATAAGTAACAAGTCACATTTTGTAAAAGGACATATTGTCCGCCACAATGTAGCCTTTACAGTTATTATCGGTTTTAATAAAAAAGTTTCTTTGTGGTTTTGCTTATTGGGCATTCTCCTATTTTTCTTCTGGCAATGAATGATCCGAATGGAAAATGGCATCAACCCATGGTACTCATCCATCCATATTATTCATCGACCCATGGAATTTACCCATGGTATTATAAATGGCATCCGCTCGTGGTATTATAAAATCCACCCATGGTATTTATTCACCCATGGAATTTACCCATGGTATTGTAAATGGCATCTGCCCGTGGTATTGTAAAATCCACCCATGGTATTCATTTGCCCATGGAATTGACCCGTGGTATTGTAACTGAAAAATACTATAAGTAACAAGTCACATTTTGTAAAAGGACAGATTGTTCGCCACAATGTAGCCTTTACAGTTATTATCGGTTTTAATAAAAAAGTTTCTTTGTGGTTTTGTTTATTGGGCATTCTCCTATTTTTCTTCTGGCAATGCAAGTTCTCAAATCTGAAAACTTGCATTGCCAGAAGAAAAATAGGAGAATGCCCAATAAACAAAACCACAAAGAAACTTTTTTTATTAAAACCGATAATAACTGTAAAGGCTACATTGTGGCGGACAATCTGTCCTTTTACAAAATGTGACTTGTTACTTATAGTATTTTTCAGTTACAATACCACATGTATTGTAAATACATAAAAATTCCTTTTATATTTACTCCATAATCGATTTTATATTTACGAACACTTAAAAAATAGGTTTTATTTTAGGTGAATCCTATAGGCCAAATACTGTGGGCAAAATTATTATTAATAATATGCAAAAAGATCATCATTAACCCTAATATTAATATTAAAAGATTATTATTATTATTATTAAATCTAATGTTAATGTTAATATATTATAATATTAATATTAATAAATTTAATAACTTTGGATTAATAAAATATTAAATTTGTTATATTATACTATACATTAATATATCATAATTAAATCTATATAGATATGGGAGGAAAGAACAAATACATAGAGTAATAGAGTTGGAGAGATAGGGCGAGTGGCAAGGGAGAGATAGAGATAAAATGAGAGAGAGAGAGAGAGAGAGAGAGGAGTGATTTTCACCTCAAGAGATTTGATCCCTCTCCATGCTTAATAGATCCAGAGTTAAGATGGATCTAGGCAGGTTACATCTAGTTTTCCATAATCCATAGATCTGAAATGTAAATTATGTTTACAAATATTATAAATAAATTAAATTAAAGAGACAAGTAAAATGAGATATGTGAAATATGCCCTTATATTATGATAATCATGGATGTGCTGGCAACATAGATATTATCCACTTTGAGGAACCTATTTGGATTTAACTTTGGTTATTCACTCAATATTGCATGAGGACATGCAAAGTCTTATGGTTGAGGGAGAGATCGGGCTTCATTTTGAGCCTTTACTATTTCTATTCCCTGTTAGAGCCTATTATCATTCCTCTTTTGTCATCGTCATTTGCATTATGGTCATCACATGCATTATAAGGGACATTGTTTTTTTATTTAGATTATATTTTATTTTAATTTTAAAAGGGACACATTTCAATTAGATACACATATAGCTCAAATTGTGTTATAGAATGTGCATTTCCATGCAATAATATCTCTTTTTACTTTTATTTACTTAATCTTTTTTAAAGTTGATATAAAATTATGTTATTTGACATAAACATCGAAATATGTTATTTATGTTTTAGAGTGATAATAAAATATTTTTACCACATTTTCTGAGTTATGATGTGAACACCCAATCCACCGAGCATAATGAGAGGAGTGAGATTATTGATATTTATAATGTTTTTAATTCAAACTAACCAGATATATATTTCATTTTTGTTTTTAATTATAGTCAACATTAATATGCATTTAAAAAATAATTTTCAATTTTAATTTTAAAAAATACATATCAACTTTAAGTTGAGCACAAAAAAATTACACATCTTCCTCATAAAAAAATTTAAAATACATATTTAAATACAACAATAATTTTTAAACCATTCATAAAACAAATTTCAAATTTTATAAAAAGTTAATATTTAAAATAATATTAGCTTTCTAAATTAATAATTATATATATATTTTTAAAATATAAAATTTAAATAAAATTTCTAAAATCACTATTAACCCATTGCAATATTAATAACAAATAAATTTACAAATAATACTAATATTTATAACTTCATTTTCAAATCTAACTTCTCCACATAGCAATCGTTCTTTATTTCAATTTTGGATAAAATTCCAACCAATAAAAAAATTGTGCATTTGTGTCTTGAGGAAGGAACTTGAATTGAATTCCAATCCTCGAGTTTCTTATTGGATGGCTCGGGGGACAACGACAAATGTCAGAAACAAAACACTTCTCGCTACAAAAGTTCGATTTTTTGGAGATTCCGGTAACGGAATCCGGCGGAAGAAATTGAGGTTAAATCTTGATTTGTTGCAGTTAAAATGGTTTTTTAACTGCATATTTGGATTCAGCACCCTGAAAAACCCGTGGGACGCTTTCATTGTGCAGAAACTGGCTATCAAACTTATGATTCCAATAAATTCTTGCGGGATTTCGACCAGAAAACCCGCCAGAAAAGCTTTCAAAAAATCGCGTTATAGACAACTGCCAAAAAATTTCTGACAATAAATTCACACTTCTCGCTACAAAAGTTTTCTGACAATAAATTCTGATTATCAACGTCAACTTCTGTCTCCATAAACTGAGAGGGAGAGGTGGGCAATTTGCGATGGTGAAAAAGGTAATTGGGTGAGCACCACTACATAACCATTAGACAAAACTCCATTTTTGGTCAACTGTAATTAGTTTTATGTATCAATTCACATGTATAAATATGTTGGGTCAAGTGGCATTGCTTATCTATTTAACTTTAAAAAGTGAGTCGTCTTCTATCTATGAAGTTAGTTCTCGAGTGTGTTTATTTGGGGCACAGGAATAAAGTAAAATAGTGAAATAAGCATGTAATTGCAAAAGAGTGTTATCTAGAATTTAGAACACTAAATAAATTTATGAAAAAAGATATTTATATAAAACAAAATTGTATAAGTAAATGTGACATTATGTGATATTATGTGATATTTTAATTCCGGTGGCTTTGATGAAAATATAAGTGGTGTGGAGACATTTAAGATTTGTCATTAATCATGATATATAATGATAGATAATGGCTTTCACCCTTTTATAGGGCACACTGAAATTGGATTACTAACCTCTTACTTGTAGAATAAATACTTTCCATTGAATTAACACATTTAAAAAAAATAAATTTAAAAACTTTATAAATTGTAAATTCTATAAATTTTAATTAATTATAAAAAATTAAATAAAGTATCATAAATACGTAAGTATAGTAAAATATATGTGGTTCCAAAGTGCAAAAAGTGCTTAGATATAATCTATGGTTGTATGTGGAGTTTGTGTACCAGCATTGGGGTGTTGATGATTGTGAATTGATCACAATAGCACATTAAAGTTTATATATATTCTGCTGTCGTTTCTGTCTTTTGAATGAAAACTGTTTACTTTTCGGCTACTTTGCTGGTTATATAACAGAAACAGTATGTGCTTCTGTTTATTTAACCGGAATACAAAAAAGAGTCCTCCTGTTTTAAAAAACAACTTTCAAACCAAAAGAGAATACCAGTTAGTGCATGAATTGCACCGATAAAAAAATTGTCGTCTGCCTTGGGAACTAAGTTGTTTCTAAACCCTAACAGAATACCGCGTTGTGAAATACATTGTTTTGATTATTAGTGGTGTAGCAATAATTGAAGATGGGATGTGCATAATGCCATCAAAATACTTTGAAACTTTAACATCATACACCGTAAAGTTGGCACAACACAAGTATTCAATAGTAGCCTAATTGTATTAAAAATATAATAAATCAAATGTGGTTACATCATGACTTCTCAATAAACTAAACCTGAGATATATGAACATGCTTCATATATTTCGGTTGAGAAGAAAACTAATTTTCTGCGATAAATAAACTGTAGGAATATATATAAACATTTAGGACTTGATTGCTTCAATAACTTTAGTTAAAGTGCCGTTCCTCACGATTTTAGGGATAGAAAAACCGGCAGCTTGGAGTAGATCATTCCATTGTTTTCGGGTCCTTTCACCACCTCCCGGTAAACAATTCAACATAACAGAATCTAAAACATTGGCAGATCCTACCATGTCAGAACCCTCTGTTAAATCCAAGATAGCCTGAGATAATATTAACTTTCCTTTGTCCGGAAGAGCCTGGTGGCATTTGTTCAGTAGCTTGATGCAGTCTTCGTCGTTCCAACTATGTAGAAAATTCTTTCATGGGCAAATCCAAAATAAACTCTTATAAGTAAATAAAGTACTAATACGTTGCATATATACTGTACCAAATAATTAACGTCCAAATAAAGTCCATCACAACAGCCAATAGTATTACTCACCTTCATAAAAACTGCATCTGCAGAGGGTGCGCTCTCAAACAGGTTTCCGCTCATGTGCTGTACGCCTGCGTGAATTACAATAGGATTAACGAATAGATAAGGAACACGCTATCCTCATAATAAAAATAAGGAGGCGGAGTTTGATTTAGATATAAATGTTTATATGCATGTTTATAAGCTGCAGTCTAACTACATTGCTTCTTTTTTTTTTGAAAATCGTGAAAATTTAGGTAGGATTTTGATAAAATTTGGGTAGAGATTTTTGTATATTTGAGTTATAGTTATTAAATTACAAAATTTTGTGTGGTTATGCGGTTTTTGATGATGTTGATGACTCCTATTTATAATTTAAATTTAAATTTAAAAAATGATAATATCTATGGAGGAGGCAGCGAAATTGGACATAAATAACTATATAAAGATTAAGAGCAGCCAAAAAAAGATACCGGGGATAGTTGGTGCAGTTGCGATGACTTGAGGAAGATCAAATGCGCTTTAGGTATGAGACTCAACGCTTCCCCGCACTCTCCGCCCACGTCCACCAGCGTGTTGATGTCTTCGAAGCCGTCATAAATAGTTAAGATATATGTGATAGTTGCCTTTGTAACAGAGACCATGCCTGCGTTGAAGATGACATTGAACTCCGGCTCGCCGGCTGCGAAATTCCAGAAGTCTTTGCCATTGGCACTAGAATTCTTGAAATTATCGCCGCCATGAAGCACACATTCGTGAATATGGTCCTAGGCGGTAACGTAAAGTGGGTGTGTCTGCAAAAGAACGAAGGGAACAAGGCTTCGCGAACTAATATCCTCGGAGGTGAAGTAGGTTTTGGTGAGATTGGTAAGGCCGTATTTTATGTTCATGGAGGCATTAACTCCCTCCTGTGGCACCATTGCCTGCAAGATTCCCATAGGGAAAGGTAAGTAAGAATGCGGGAAAGGGCGCCCATGTCGGGATATTCAGAGGGTAGTTGGGCGGCGAACTGGTGCACGGAGAGAGAAACATCGGGGCCGACTTTAGAAGAGATGAGGCTTCCATATGATTCTGACTTTCATTCTTCTATCGTGATCTGTGGTCCCTTTATCTCTTTGCTTCATGATTTCCTTGTGTCTTCAACTTCATGAGTTTCTTCTTATACCTTCTCTTTGACATCCTCCTTGAGCATCATCTTCTCATGTCAATATAATAACACTTTCGAATGGAATTCACTCATGATAAGATGACATCATTCCCAAAATTTCCTAGCCTGTCCTATTTCTCATGAAACATACTCACTGAGATTGAGGAGGAGGCCTATGGATTTCTCTGTGGATAGGAGAAGGAGGGAGGGAGTGATGGTCTAGGATATGTTACTATGTAGGGCGAAGTGGCTGAAAGATAGGGAGGTATGACTACGCAATTACGGAATTTATGGAGGAAGAGAATACATGCTTTTGCACTATGACTAGTAGTGCGTAGTTCTAGAAGGAGAGGGTTAATGCATCCCGTAGTTGAACATTGCAGAGGCTAAGAAATGCCCTGACGACTAATTAAAAGTGCGCAATATGTAGTGGGGGAAAGAATGGGCAAGGAGTGTGTAGTGGGAAAGTGCGCAATATGTAGTGGGGGAAAGAATGGGCAAGGAGTGTGTAGTGGGAAAGTGCAATTGACATTGACTGAGCACTGAGATTGCGTAACACACAGTTGATGGAGGTAGTTTGTTGTCACTGCATAGTATGAAGTTCCAAGAGGAAGATGATGCTTGACTGTGGCTTATGACTATAGAGTACATAGTTCCAGGAGGTAGAAATATAGGTACTTGGTCGAGCAAGTTGCTGAGATAAGAAAACTCCAATATTGACTAACTGTGGGATCAGTAAGGAAGAAAGATAAGACCGGAGCATGTAACAAGAATTGAACATGATCACACACAAAAATGACCAACCACCTGATGATGAAACATTCAACACCCAAAGTCAACATGTGTCCATTGAAACGATGATAAAAAAACACTTACCTCCAAGTGCGACACTTAGGATACACTTTTCGACATAATTTTCGACTATAATAAGAAAGTGTGCAATACCTTGAAAATGAGTCCAATGCATATCACTATGATAGATAGAATCCATTACATAAAAGAAAGCACTAAATATGCCTATTAAAGGTGTGCCATAGAGACTTAGGATACACCTTTCGACATACTTCTTGACTGTAATAAGAAAGTGTGCAATACCTTGAAAATGAGTCCAATGCATATCACTATGATTGATAGAATCCATTAACATAAAAGAAAGCACTAAATAAACCTCTTAAAGGTGTGCCATAAATAACTTTGAGAAGGAACAACACTTCCCCTAACATAAGACAACACTTGAAATTCCTTAAAAAATGCATTTATAAACTTAAGAAGCAATCATGGAATAATTCTAACAACTAGAAATGATAACTAACATGATTAAAGGGAGGCTTCAAAGTTTGAATAAAGGAAAAAAAAATTGAGGTCGTTGTAGAAACAACAATAGAGAGTTGAGTAGGACCCAACATAAATATGTGACCCAATAAAACCTTGTATATGAATAGAGGGAAGTGGAAGATAGGAAAAATAAATAAAACAAGTAGGGGGATTGATTGGTCCATGAGAATAAAAATGAACCATGGTGTGGTAAAAATGAGAAAGACAAAAAAAAAAAGAGAAATTTCATTTTCCATGATAAAAAAATATTTAAGGTTATTGAATGGTTTCAGGTAACCTTGAAAAACTTTGGGAAATGCATGCTTGGCATCACCAAGACACCTCCATATTCATTCTTTATATCATAATTTGGATAAGAAATGAAATATGTCCTTCAAACCTATAGGTACATGGTAGATAACCATCATAGTAGCAAGATAAGTTGCCTATATTTAAAAATATTATGGTTGTGTAATGGCACATAAACAACATAAGTGAAGAAAATGTTGAGTTTAAATACACTGTTGAATATGGTAGCAAGAATAATACCCATTGAATGTACTGGTGGTGGCAATAAGGTAAAAGGGAGGAATTTAGATAAAATAACTTCTTTGGCCACATTGGAAAATATTGTTTCAATTCTATACATGCTTTGCATAGATGCAGGGAGTTCTCTAAAATTTGATCTCATTGACACATGTGATTATGTGTGCATATATAATCATGAACATGGCAATGCTTAAATTGTGTGCAAATTCCATTGGAATTTACAGGTTCTCATGAGGGATCATTTTCATGGAAGAATAACTAATCATTTTTGTGAATTTAATGCATGTATGGAGATTCTTGGTTGTGTGAGGAATTAATTGGGAAAGAGGAAACCTTGATAATTCATGATTTTATCATCACGAGATTAAGATAATTTTGTTTATGTCATGTGTATGAATAGGAAATGTTCAAGGTTATGTTAACAGGTATATTAATTACAAATCCACACGTCCTATCATTTACAATCCATATACATAGACCACCCAGATTGCGGGTTTCCTTAACCTGGGGGAAGTGATGGGAAGTCATGATGTTGTGTAATATGTATATGTGTATATGTTGTGTAATGTGTATATGTTCATATGTGTGTGTGTGCGTGATATGAGATCCATAGTCATACTTACTACTAATAATGATTAGGATTTCCTAGGCCTATGATGATATTGGGATAAGCAGGTATGGGACTATGTGGACCTATAATAATATTCTTGTCGATAAAACACTATTGAGATTCATAGTGCCCATACTCACAGTGAAGTGGATGGGATTATTTGGAGCATATCCACCACTAGATGTTACCAGTTTTGGAAACCATATTAGTGTGTGTGAGTTAAAGGCTACATGGAAATGTGTGAGCACTACTAAGTGCTAACTAGGCTTGCAAAATCACTTAGTATGTGTGGATTAAAAAAGAAAGAGAAATTTAGAGATAAGTATTAGTTGTTCCATTTGATTTAATGAATTTCTAAATCATTGTCATGATTTAGTTTAATTTAAAGTAATGATTTGTGATGATTTTGGTTATGGACCAATTATATTCGGATGTAATTGGAACTAAAATAAATTTGTAGGGTTCACCTCAAAAATAAATATGCTAATGAGGTATCAATTAAATTTATTGCAATTTCTTTATGATGAGTTTCATGAGGATTTTCATGTTGTGATGTATGAAGGACAATGGGTTTGGGTGAAGGAGACTAGATAAAATGTAAAATAACAAGTTGAAGCAAAGTGTGTGGTAGTGAATAACGGCATTGTGGTGTCACATGAACCCAATATTAACTCTTGATTGTCGTGAACCATGCCATGAAGTATATGACTTGTGTGGAGGCAGCTAAATGCCTAATTTATGAAACTCTTCCAATGTGAGGAAATTTTGCCAAGGGAAGGGGTTTCCAAAACATGGAAGTTGAGTGATTGCACAAAAGAGAAACTAGATCACTTGTGGGAAAGGGAATTAGAGAAGGGGATTTTGGGACTTGAATTTGTTTTCAAGTATTGTCATGGCCATGATAGATTGGGATCAAGGTTACATTGGATGTGTCTGAGGAAGCAAGTAACAAAAATTTTACACTAGGAGTTGTTGGGATGGGGTCCCCTGGGTCAGTTTTGGCGTTAAGATAACCCAAATTTTGGTAAATTTCGTGTAAATAATGAAAACTCTTCGTGATTTGTGGATGTAGAGCATGTAGATGAATAAGAGCCAAAGGGGTTTAGCCCCTTTCTTTATGTAAAGTTTTAGTCAGTTTTGAGATCCACTAATGGTTAGTGGACCATGGCATTGTATGAAAAGGGTTATAAATAGGTGTTTCTTAGAGATTCTAAGGCATGTTTCTTATAATGAAGAGTAGAATGGGTGAAAAGTAATAGCAAGGAGAAATGGTTCAGATAGGAGAAGAAAGGCTCTACAGTTGAGTGCACAGAGGCATAGGTAGAGCCCGCAACTGAGTGCACGGACCCCTGCAGCTGAGTGCGCAGGGTAGTTTTGAGTCTGTAATCCTGAATTGAAGATCAATAGAGACAGTTTCTAAAGAATTCTTATGTATTTCTATTTATTTTTGTTAATGCTATAGGTTTTCGATGAATGATATGTTTTATGAAAAATTGATTGAATGCTAAGCGATTCTCTTGAATAAATATTAATGATGTACGCAATGCATGCTTAAGTATTTTTATGAAGGCTCTGATGCATTCTTCGATGTTTACTAATAACCTAATTATATCTGCATGAACCCTAATTTATATCTGCTCTCTAATGTGTATAAATAGACAAATTAACTATTAAGGGTCTGCAAGGAAGGATCACAGATAATAGAGTTGTAGTAACATGCCCTAAGAGTTTATCGATCTGCGTGAAAGAATATCGGAGGTGCTAAAAGACATCACACTCGTCCATCGATGCAAAAACTTGGTTCTTGCATCCCCCCAAGTGCTTCGGGTGAGACTGCACCTTGCGCTAAGCGGGTTGTTGCTGAAAGGGCTAGTAGTGTAGGGTTTTGTTGGTTAGTGTAGCTAACTCTAAACCTGAGTCAGGAACCCCTAAGCCAACAAATGGTTCCATTTTCGGGACCGAGATCTGCTTGAATGAGACGTGTGATGTCACATCATTGGAATTATACCAAGAAATAGATTGAGAAGTGATTGGATTGGAATATTAACGAGTTCACGACACAATAAAACAGGAATCTACAACTGTCAAAGGTATAGTGGTTGAACATGTATCTGTATATAGAGATACACGAGATCTTCTTCTTCACATTTCCCATTGAACTGTATGAGTGGTTAGCTAAATTAACAGACAATCAAGGAAGGTGGAAGCTCAATAATCCTATAATGTGGACTTTAGAGTTAGTGTGATGATTGGAAGCTTCTGAAAACAAGATTGCATGAGCTGTTGACCATTGGCTCAATCAGATTCTATAAGGATTTGTTACATAATTTGTAGTTGATACCTCAGTTAGCTACAATGAAGCATAGCGAAGGTTTTCAAGGGATCGCGAGGTAAGTATCTAAGATCATTGAATACTTGGATTAAAATGTTGTTATGTCAAAAACGGGTGATGTCATTACCTTGACGTTTAGAGCTACGCGAAGTGGACGATTCTATAGAAAACACGAAGGATCAGGATCAGAGTATAATCGATTGATAGGACCTTATCCAAGTGAGGATGAAGGGGAGAAACGGATTCCAGCATGAAGTGTTGTTTGACTAATCTCTTAGGGGATTGCTCAAGTAAATCATCCATCCACTTGACCTCTGCCTCCACCTCTACCACATTCACCCTCACCCACACCTCCACCTCCACCACCACCATCTAAAATGGCGAACACAATGAATTTTCCAACTTTCAAGGGCATATCGGGTGAAGATACAGAGCAGTTTTGGTTTTTTACAAATGTTGTGTGGATAGCACAACGGATTACTGATGACAATATAAAGAAGGCACAGTTGGTAACTTTGTATATTAATGATTATTATGATAATCATCTGGCATCGCTAGGAGAAACTAAAGCGGCTTTAAACAAGGAGTTTAGTAAGCTTAAGTCTGATTCACAGCTATTAATTTGATTCAAAGAAATCATGATGAGGTTCGATGTGATGCCTTGGGAATTAGATCAAAGGTTGAAGTGTCAGATTTGAGAAGCTAACATGCAGCTCATAGATATTCAACATTGTGAATGGTTTATAGCTTTGCTTTTACCCCACCTAAGAATTGCTTTTTCACAACAAAAGATAGGAATGTAGGCATAAACCTTGGAAATCATGATGAGGTTGGATGCATCACCTAACTACGATGCTACCTTGGGGGTACTACAGATCCACTCTCAGTTACAGAGCTTACACCTAGAATTACAGAGTTTGAAGAAAGACAACGAGACTAAACTGTAAGTGCACGCGGAAGTCTGGTGTCTAAAGTGAAAGAGCCAGGGGCACGATAAAGACCACAATACTGTATATGTGAATTACATTATAGGAGAGGTACCAATTCCCCTGAAGTTAGAAGCCCCAGCAGGGCCGAGTGTGGGGACTGTGCTATGGTGTGTTATTTGTCAGGTTGCTAGACAACATGTGATAGATAATTTTCATTTACTTCAAAAGTTCATCCAGACGCCCCAAGAGTTGTTCTATGACTTCTTCAAATCGGTGGGCCATGATGAATGCCACTGCCACAGTTATGAGCTGATGATGGAAATGACACCTACATACTAGATTCAAGCAGAAACTTGGCCCCCAAAGTAAGGTGCCACAGGAGTGCACAGAGGTTATCAAGGACGTGAACAGGGACGAGGATGACGAGAACCTGATAGGGGTCTTGGTCAGATCATCTGCTACAACTGTGGACATCCAGGGCACTATGCATGAGAATATTAGAATTAGACACACCCATCATGTCAATACTGCAACTAGTCTTATGACACATTAGAAGAATACCCGGTGTTGATATCTAAAATGCAAGAGAAGAAGGTGCTTCCTCGACAACCTATGCAGAACTTATATATTTTTAGAGTTGAACCCTGCGAGGAGGATCAAAGCTTGAATATAGTGCTGAGGAGTGGAATAATGACTAGCGATGATAAGGAAGAAGATGGATGGGTCCATAAGGCCTGAGAGAAGGAATTTAGTTTTGATTTGGAGCGCACTATGGAAAATTTTATGGAAGCCAAGAAGAGCATCGTTGGGGCCTCCACCTCAGGAAGCCAGAACAAGGTACAAGAAACTAGCACGATTGCAGAGGTTGATCCCTTTGTACTCACTACATTCTTGGAGACCTGCATAAAACTATTGCATGATAGAAAAGTTGTGGAAGGCTTGCAAGAATTAATAAATAAATGTGCCAGCAAAGAGAAGCTCCATGATGGACACTGGGTGGTTAGAAAGATTGGCAAACATAACGCAATAATGGGGCATGAGATGAGGCTCACTGCACAGATAGGTGATTATGAGATGGACCAAGTCATCTTGGATCTGGGGTCAGATGTGAATGTATTACCAAGACAAACGTGGGAAAGAATGGGGAGAACTGCGCTGCAGTGGTTTTTGATTCAACTTAGAATGGAAAACCAACAAAAAATAATCTCCATGGGATGATTATATGGAGTAATAGTTGATATAGAAGGTGTGAGCGCGATGGCCGACTATGAGGTTATATAAATCATCGATAAGAGTAATCCATACCCCATGCTCCTAGGAATTGATTGGACCATTGATATGAATGGGGTCATAAATTTGAAGAAGAGGACATTGTCATTTGAAAGGAAATCGCTTTGGGTTTTAGTACCATTGGACCCTGGAGAAGGGGTGTGCTATACTGAACCAATTTTTGATTATGAATAAAGTGAGGATGAACTAGATCAAATCTAAAAAATAACAACGCAAGATCAGGACTCGACTAATCTGATGACGGATGGAAAGATTGAATGGGACCGAGAGACTTCCTGCACCTCAAATTTAGACGAAGAGTTACATAGCATTGGCATAATCACTTGCATGAAGTATCCATGCTACGATGCAATATGATGACAAAGTCATTGCATTGTGTTTCGTCAGAGGTAAGGAAATTACCCTATTATGATGGTTTGACTGATGTATATTTTTTTGGATGAATTTGAGTAGGAAGTCCCTGGGGATCACTACTTCCAAGCTTTAGAATTGGCACTGTGCACTACGCCTGCACGCTGGTGGGGTACGCATAAGAATAGCTTTTGTGGATGGCGAGATTACATAGGAATGATGAGGTTACATTTTGGGCGTGCTAACACCAAATTGATTAAGAAATATGGTGGAAGGGATGATCTGCATGATCAGCTAGTGAAATGGACTAAACCATGAGGAACAGAACCACAACCAGAGTGGATACACATATTCTTCAATACTTTGGATATAATTCCCATGAATTGGTATCTAGAAACAAAGCTCTTCCATGGTACTACAGAATGGGATGTGTTGAAGGAAGGATTCTTATTGACCTTCATATTTGAAGATCGTTTCACAAGAATCAATGAAGCAGTATGAGAGATTAAGGCAGTTATATTAAAGATGCTACAATAACCTATGGAATGGGTCTATCCAGATTGGAGCACCTAGCTGCGCCATGCACCTGACTGTTATAATGTGACCGTTGAATAGGAGGATGAAGATCCATGAAACATTAATATTCCAAAGGTGGAAGGGCATCGTGAAGCTGAAGTCCCACAAAAAGACAACCCATACATCCCCACGCCATTGAAGACAAAACAAGTAAACATTAGAACTGAAGAAGAACTAATCTTCATGAAGAGTGGAGACTATTGGGATGATGCTACCGTGGATAAAGTTGTTGAGTTACTCTACGAATACCAAGATCTCTTCCCCATGAAGTTTTCAAATTTGAAGGGCATAATTAGGAATTTGGGTGTTATGAAGATCACTCTGAAGCTAGATGCAAAACCTATTAAGCAAAGATCGTATCACCTTAATCCTAAGTACAAGGAAAAGGTTCTCCAAGAGCTGGATAAGATGCTGGAAGAAGGTATCATAGAACCAATTGAAGAATCTGACTGGGTGAGCCCGATGGTGGTTTGGGAAAAGAAATAGAAAGGAGAAATAAGGATTTATGTAGATATGGAGAATCTTAACAATGCATGTGCTCATGACCCATTCCCAATGCCATTTATAGACGAAGTATTAGACAATGTTGGAGGGCAGGAGGCGTATTCCTTCACTGACAGGTTTTTTGGGTATCATCAAATTAAGATTGTGCCCGAGCATAGGAGAAAAATGATCTTCGCAATGGAATGGGGTTGTTTTTAGTTCATTGTGATGTCTTTTGGACTCAAGAATGCGCCTGCAATATTTTCTTGTGTAGTCATAGCAGTGTTCAAGGAGTTCATTCACAAGTTCCTGGAGGTATACTTTGATGACTGGATGGTGTTTGGATTAGTAAAACGCCATGTAGCAAGTTTTCACTTGATGTTGGATATGTGTTGCAAATACCAGATCACACTAAATTTAAAGAAATTCGTATTCTGTGTTCCCTTTCAGATCTTGCTGGGTTGTGTCATATGCAAGAAAGGATTAATGGTGGACCCTGCAAAGATTGCAGTGATTGTGAATTTGGAGGCCCCAAGGAATGTTAAGTAGTTGCGCTTGACGCTGGGACATAGTGGATATTATTGAAAATTTATCAAAGCCTATGCTCAAATTACTACGCCCATGGAGAAATTGTTAAAGAAGGATGCAACATTCTGTTGGGACGAAGAATGTCAGTGCAATTTAGATGTATTGAAAGAAAGGATGGTCATGATGCCAATCTTGGTATTCCATAATTGGAAAAAGGAGTTTCACATAAACGTGGATTCCACTTGCATTGCATTGGGTGCAGTGTTAATGCAGGCCAGTGAAGGAGAAATGGAACATCCTATAGCCTTCACTAGTAGGTGATTATCGAAGGCCAAGAAGAATTATTCAACAACTGAGTGCTAATTATTGGCCATGGTGTACGCGCTGCATAAATTCGGGCATTATCTATTAGGAGGGAATTTCAAAATGTACACAGATCATTCTGCCTTGAAGTACCCAATCAATAAGCATGTGTTGGGGGAGAAGATGTGCAAATGGTTGCTCTTATTTCAAGAGTATGACTTTGAAGTCATTGTGAAGCCAGGAAGGTTGAATGCAGGACCTAGCCATTTAATGCAGATTGAAACAAGAGAGGAGCCTAATAATCTAGAGGAAGGGTTACCAGATGCATAACGCTTTGCGGTGCGTGTAACATATAATCATTTTGTAGACATTATTCACTTCTTGACTACGCGGATGGCACCAGAAGGATATAAAAGTTAGCAAAAGAAGGAATTAGTAGTACGCACGTGATATTTTTTAGTTATTGCTGGACATTTGTATAAGATGGGTGCTGATAAAATATTGCAAATATATGTGCCGAATTTTGACTGGGATAACATTCTTACTAAAGCTCATGTGGGAGCTGCGGGAGGTCATTATGCAGGCAAGGCAACTGCGCAAAATATTTTGCGCGCAGGTTTATGGTGGCCAATGTTGCAAAATGATTCCAAGACCTATTGCAAGGCAAGTGATGCATGTCAAAGAACTGGTAGACCATCACAAAGGGATGAATTTCCATTACATTCTCAAGTATGTTTACATCCATTTTTAGAAATGGGGGATTGATTCCATTTGGTGAATTCAGCCCCTAGGAAAGAAAACAGGTGTGTGCTATATAATCACCGCGACAAAATATTTAACCATATGCGTGGAAGCACGCCAATTAAGGATTGTACAGGGGCTACTACAACAAAAAAAAAATTCAGTATGTCTTAACCAGATTTGGCTGCCTGAAAGTGATGATGAGTGACAGGGGTATGCATTTTCAAAATGAAATGATCTGCGCGTTGACTGAAGAATTCTAGGTCTACCACCAGAAGAGTACACCATATCACCCTCAGGCCAATGGAACTATTGAAGCCTTTAATAAGATTTTGGAGAATGTGCTGATGAATATCTATAACATGTAGGAGAATGATTGGTATGTGTGCGTACCTGCATTACTATGGGCTTATAGGACTACTTGTAAGAACTTGATAGGCAAACCATCGTTCAGAGTAGTATATTGGTTGAAGTAGTAATGTTGATGGAGTACATTGTGCCTAGTTTGCGCATAGCAGCCCTGATGGGTATGGTGGATCGTGAGGCCATGGAGGAATGGCTCGCATCACTACTAAAGCTCGAAGAAGATCAATTTTTGGTAGGATTTCATCAACAAGTATAGAATGAACGAGAGAAAGCATGACATGATCGCCACATCAAG
The DNA here is from genome assembly GCA_031772625.1 of Pinus tabuliformis. NCBI lineage: Eukaryota > Viridiplantae > Streptophyta > Pinopsida > Pinales > Pinaceae > Pinus > Pinus tabuliformis. The sequence goes on along the minus strand of CM062809.1, from coordinate 908,667,730 downwards.
CTTCACACGTTCAGGGTAAACGATCTTGTCCTGTTATATGATAGTAAATTCACTAAATTTCTTGGTAAATTCCATATGCATTGGTTAGGACAATATATTGTGAAAGAGATCACAGATGGAAGCATAGTTTATCTCACGAGGCTGAATGGAGAACCCTTCCCAGGAAGAGTGAATGAGATCAGATTGAATTTGTATACAAGGCATCCTACAAAATGACTATATGACAACATGATAGTCTTAGTGCTCCAAGAAGTTGCAAGGGAGTGCGGACTATAAACTATACTGCCCAATTTGGAGGACAATGTAACAAGCAAGCTGCTCGGAGAATGGCAAAGATGCAAACCATAAAGTTGTGCACATGAAGTTGTGCCATGGAGGAAGGTGTCATGTAGCATAAAAAGAACATGATCATTGGAGTCACTGTTCATGACTTGATGGCCATAACACAGTTAAGTGGAGCGGGTTGACAGCATTTAGGGAAAAAATCTTTGAAGATCTAGTGCCAAAACAAAATTTATTGTCAGAAATTGGGGGGAACGGTTGGATTTGAATTAAAAACTCCCTATAAATTATGTGTGCCAATCCAACAGAGAGCACTTTGTGCTCTCAGAATTGTTAGTGAAATTTGTTGTATGTTTCTTATGATCCAATCGGCTTGGGAATATTTATTCGCGAGCCCTATGTTTGCTAATTTGGCTGAGATAAGCCAGAAGTTTATTCTTCACAAATTGATTGCACCAAGTCCCACTGAAATTGTGAGTACCGACGATAATGCCTCTGAAATAGTTGCCTTGGAAGTTGTAAGTATGGAAGCTCCAACAATTTTGCCTACAATGCTGAGGTCACATAGGCTGAAGCCTACCCCTACAAGGGAAACCCAACCAGTGAAATCAAAGAAGGATACGTAGAAGAATTCAGTGTCAGTCTGTGCATCCCCCAAGAAGCGTACCGAAACATAGAAGTAGAAGAAATACAAACAACTAGAGAAGGTAGTGAACCTGGAGGTGGAGAAAGCCTAGGGAACAAAGGATATAAACGTTGAAGGAGCGAAGCCAATATAAAGGCTCCCTGAGTATATCCCTCTGCAAAAGGGAAAAGAAAAGGTCATGAAGGACCTATAGTCTGAGAAGTTCACCATTTCCATGCCCCTGCTACCTGAATGTCCCTTTGGAAGGTCTGCGGCTTGCGAGGATCCCGCTATTGAAAATGGAGGATTGGGGGCTCACAGATCACACTAGGTTTCCACACTTGACGATAGAAAAGTATATTCACAGGGTCTATTATGCAGAATCAGGCATTACAGCATTGGAAACATAGGAATGGGTCCACGGTGTCAAGCACTCAGGGTTACTTAATCTGTTGTGGGTGCCCCACTATCACCACACCCCCATTAATATAATATGTGTGCCAAATGCTCACATTGGTGCATGATGGGTGTTTATGACTAGGAGTTCCTATCTCCATTACAAACATGCTTATTCATAGAATCATGCACCTGCCTTATAAGGGTACAAACCTGGCTAAGGAGTTTGGCAGAAAGACTAGGGAGAAAGACCTCACAGAATGAATGAAGAGGGATTACGGCCTCATGAAGAAGTTGCGAGGTTATTCATTTTTTTCTATAATAGACCCAACAGTTCAATTCAATGCCCAAATTTTAGCAGGGAAGGTGATGCAGTGCCTTGCTAAATTGCAAGAAGGAAAGAAACTCCTAGCATAGTTGGAGGAAGCGTAGAACAAGGAGGCCTTGCTAAAGGCTAGGTTATAGCCTTGGTTAAAGGAGGCTTATCAAGTCATGATGACCATTTAGGATAAGCTTAAAGGGTTGCAGAAAACACAACAGAAGATGAGGTTGGTCATAGAAGGATCTACCATGGAAAAATTGGTTGAGGAAGTGAAGTAGGAAGAAGTGTAGAGCATTGCCGGAGTTGCAGTGATCCAGGTGGAGCTGGGATATCTTCGCAGTAACATTGCAGTGCCAACAAAGTGACTTGAGGGTGAGTCACAATCTTTGTGTTGGGGCCCTATTAGGTTAGGGTCCCCTGGGTCAGTTTTGGGGTTAAGATAACCCACGTTTTGGTACATTTTGTGTAAATAATGTAAAGTCTCCATGATTGTGGATGCAGAGTGTATAGATGAATAAGACTTAAAGGGGTTTAGCCCCCTATTTTATGTAAATTTTGAGTCGGTTTTTAGGTCCACCCATGGTTCGCAAACCATGGTATTGTATGAAAAATGCTATAAATTGCTGTGTCTTAGAGAGTCTAAGGCATGTTTTTGATAATGAAGAGTAGAATGGGTGAAAAGTGATAACAAGGAGAAGTGGGTCAGATAGGAGAACAAAGGCTCTACAACTGAGTACTCAAAGGCCTAGGTAGAGTTTGCAGCTGAGTGCGCAGACCCATGCGGCTGAGTGTGCAGGGTAGTTTTGAGTCTGTAATCCTGAATTGAAGATCAATAAAGATAGTTTCCAAAGAGTTCTTGTGTATTTCTATTTATTTCTGTTAATGCTATATGTTTTCAATGAATGATATGTTTTATGAAATATTGATTGAATGCTACATGATTCTCTTGTAAAATTATTAATGATGTACTCAATGCATGTTTAATTATTTTTGCGAAGACTCTGATGAATTCTATGATGTTTACTAATAACCTAAGTATATCTATGTGAACCTTAATTTAGAGCCGCTCTCTAATTCAAGTATATAGAAAAATTGACTGTTAAGGGTCTGCAAGGATGGATCGCAGACCTTCGCGGTGGTCTGAAGACTATTTTAACATAGTTGCAGTAACGTGCCCTAAGACTTTGTCAATATGCATGAAATCAAATCTGAGTTGCTAAAAGACATCACACTAGTCTTTAGATGCAGAAACTTGGTTCTTGCATCACCCAACACTGCTTCGGGTGAGATTGCAGCCTGTGCTACCTGGGTTGTAGCCGAAAGGGCTTGTAGTGTATGGTTTTGTTGGTTGGTGCAGATAAATCTAAACATGGGTCATGACCCCCTAAGTCAACAGGAGCATCGAGCATGGTGGAAAGTAGTGTTAGACATTGAGGTAGACAACACTTTGGAAAAATAAAGTCATCAATGCTAGAAAAGGCATATCAAGAAGCATAAAGAGACAATGAAAAAGCTTGATTTAATGAATTTTTATGTCCATTGAGTCACTAATGTAACAAATCTTTATGTAAAACCGTATTCGAAAATTGGTCTGTGTATATAAAGCTCACACTAATTTATGGTTGGGATTATGCATGTTTTCATATTTGTGTTTGAGATTAGAAAATTGAGGATAATTATCCTCCAAGGAGGTGGGGTTTGTAATAGTACCTTAGGGATAATCCCTTCTTGCAAACATTTGAAAAAAATAATATAATTAAAATACAAACTAGTTGCGATATGGGCCACAAATTTCAGAGCTTAGGGTGGAGGTTGCTTGGGAATGGAAGGAGGTGGTTATTAATATAAGTCATGGGTTGAATATGGTCCTTTAAATGGTTGAATTCATATTTAATTAATTTAGGGGAAGAGAGGATGAGCGCATACCCCTTTGAGAAAGTCCACAAGAAAAAAGGTCAAGAATTAAAATAATTAAAACAAGTGGAGTGGTGTCAGTTGTAGGGGAGAATGGTGTGGAGAGTTGTCATTGACAACATGCCCATAAACACTTGTGACCATAATAGAATGAGCAGAGAATAATAAAAATAGAGTGGTGTAGCAAAGGGAGATATGATAAAGTAATTACAAGGGGAGACTTAGCACAATACAACAGGGATAGGAGGGGGTGGACACAGAGAATGAATGCATGGTATTAGACCTAGCAAAACACAAAATGAGGAGGAAACTCCTAGAATCCATGCAAGGAGGAATTCCTTGGAAGATAAATGATATTGTATTGAAGAGCTCAAGAGAGGAATTGCGTGACAGAATATAGAGGAAGAGGATACACACAGAGAGGATGAGATAAAGAGCAGAATACACACAAGGAGGAGAGATGTTGGATCAAGGAGGTTTAAAATAAGGCATGGAAAGGAAATAAGTGGCATGGGAGCAAAAAAATTTCTGGTAGAATCTTGTTGCAGTGATTAAACAACAATGCTATAGGATAAAATGCACAGTGTATGGAGAATGAAGATACCCTCAAAGGTCTTCCCGGGACCTTTAGTAGACTATAAGATTATCCGCAACCATCACAAAGTTACATGCATGTTCATAAACAATAACTAACTATCAAAGTAGGAGAAGGAGATTACCTCAAGCCTCCATGTAGACTTGCTGGAGACCACAATGAAGCTAGGTGGAAGTCCCCTAAGCCAGCTCCAGATCAGGGCATGCACATAGAAGAGACAAGCGTAATCACAACATACAACTCTGATAAATAATACATGAATACATAAAGGAACATCTAGTTACATATAACTAAGCTACTCATGCTAAAAGGTATTGGAAAAACAACTAAATGAATGATAGTACCAACACCATGGAGTAGACAGCACAACTACAGTTCTATATTAATATTGGAAGAGTGATTACAACCATCTGTTGCATCAGCCATCCTTTACCCCTGTAGCTTCTCTTTCTCTCTCCCTTCTTGCCAACTTCTTATGATTTGAGAAAATGCTCAATAGTCAAGTATGCTATCCTTTCAAATGCTCCGACCTCTATCACCATAGCCCTAACTTTTCTTATGTAGCAATTGAGTTAGGCTTGGCAAGCACCTCCTTGAGTTCCCTATGGCAAAAGCAATGAACTTGCCATGCTTTTCAGCTCTTTCCCATTTGCCTCCTTCTTTCATATTAGAAATCCTCCAAATAGGTCGATTTTGGATGTTTCCTTGCTTTTCATGAGTAATTTTAGCAACAAATATCTAGATATTTATGAGTCAATTCGTTCCTTTGACCCTTAGAACTTCACCAAGTTTCACTAACATTCTCCCCTTACTATCAAATTGAGTTAGTAGGGTCATTAACACACCCTTAGGCTTGTAGACAAGCTTTATAAAGTAGGTTGTTAGTGCACAGGCAGCGTTAGTGTGGAATCAAGCCCCGTGATTGTGGTCTTTGCTTTAGCTATCATGTCTTTCCCCTCTTAGTTGATGAGGAGGTCAATTTGTTATATAACAGATGCCCCCTAAAGTATGAGATCAGAGGCTACGACAATGGCCTAAATACTTTACTTTAACTGTAATTTTCCTTCAAAAAGAGAGAGAGGATCGAAGCTTCGTGTGGTATGGGAAACTTGATACAACACATATATATAAAACTACTAAAATCATGCCCTTAGTCAGGCATTCCCATGCTCAGTAGCTATGTCAGAGTGATTTTCTCAAAAGAGATATGATGATACTGGCTACCAATAAGAACAATGTGGATCCGATGTCATAAGAGAATCATCCTGATAAGCTGTCTCCAAAAAAAAATATCCGCAACTTGGGAGAGGAAGCAAGGCTAAGTGATGTAAGCCTCTACCCAAGGTATTGATTTCTGCTTCACCGACCAGCATAGATTGATACATGTGAATATATGCATTGACATTGAACATGCACGAAATCATTTGATTACCAGTAAATAATGGAGACCATTAACAGACGTGAGGAAGGCCACCAATAACGGTGATGGTCTCCAAGATGTACAATACAATCTAATGAGTGTGAAAGATGTCTTTGTCATCGAACACCCATAGAATCACTTAACGAGGAGCGAATAATGAGAACCCCTGATCAAACACAAGGAAACCTACCACTAATGTCTACAAGTACCAAGGTATTGAATGTGTTTCTGGGTTGTCTTCCTAAATAGAGTATTGAAGTCGATAGGAAGAAACCTGTCGAAAGGTAGGAAATAATCTGTTCTACATCAGTCGTCATGAAACAGGAAAAGAATGATTTTCTTTTTGAGGAATCTTTTGAGCATTTGGGTCTAAAAAACAAACGGTATGATGAAAGGATATGCTTGATGGGTTGATGGAGGAAACAAAAGGTTAACCTTTGAACAATAGAAGGCACAACAATGGTTTTAACCAGACAACACTAGACTCATGAACACCAAAGAGTGTTAGGATAAAAAGATGCAAAAACATCGGGGTATATAGGCTAAACTCATAGGATGGTGGGATTCATATTGAGAGGCCGTCACAAGGAAGGTTTATCTGAGGGAGTGCCATGTTCAAGGGAACGACTGTTGCCAAACCACACTTTCTAATACGGAATACAGTTGTATTGTTCACTTTCCCCGTCTGATTAGTTTAATGAGTCCAGACAAGTAAACTCATCAATCTTTTCATATTTAAAGAGTCTAAAAAGGACCATAAAAAGAGCAACTCTCTATCCTATCTGATTAGTATAATGAGTCCAGACAGGAAAACTCATCGATCTTTTCATATTTAAAGAGTCTCAAAAGGATCGTAAAAGGAGTGGCTCTATATCTTGTCTGTGTAATTTAAAGAGTCCAGACTAGACAACTCGGTGGTCTTCTCATATTTAGAGAGTCTGAAAAGATCATAAAGAACAACTCCATGGTGGTCCCTTTGTCATAGTTGTTAACTTCGTGTGAGAAAAGGTTAATAGTATACCCGGTTCGATTACTTTTCCATTAGTTAATCTATTGAATATGAATAAAGAGAAACCTATGTTCAATAGATTTAGACCTCATTTTTTTTACGAGGATGAGGAGACAGACTAAACTCATTTTTCGTCGTGACTTTTTAATGAGTCATGTGATGACAAACTCAATACCTCCATCAAAATTTAACGAGTCAAATGAAGAAAACTCAAGGTATCTCTTTTAGTTTAGTGAGCGAGGAAAAAGAGGTAAAAGAACAGCTCATTCCTCCTTTGTAGATTTAACGAGCCCGAAGGAGGGGAAAACTCGGGGATTTTTTGATTCTAAGAGTGAGAAATGGTCCCAAAAAAACAAGTGCTCTTGTTGCTGCCGTATATTTTTAACGAGCCCGGTGACAAAAACTCGGGATTTTTTAGTTTATCGAGCGAGAGAAGTACCTAAAAGAATGCCCGAGTCATATTTATAAATTTTTAACGAGCCTAAGGACAAAACTCGATATTTTTTCAGATTAACGAGCGAGAAAAAAGCACCTAAAAAGAATGCTCTAATGATCTTTTTCAGTTTAATGAGCTAGAAAAAGAGCGAAAAAGAGTTTCTTAGACCATCGTCGTATATGTTTAACGAACCCAATGATGACAAAATTGTAGTTTTTCCGATTAACGAGCAAGAAAAATACCATAAAAAGAACACTCGATCTTCTTCATGGTAGTTTAACGAGCCCGAAGAAGGAGACTCAAGGATTTGTTTGGATTAACGAGGAAGAAAAATACCATAAAAAGAATTCTCGATCTTCCCTGATCTCATGCTTGACAATAGAATGGTCTATGCCATGAATTTCCTCATAAGGCCAAGGGAAAACATCGCAAAAGTCCTTAAAAGGGTAGGTGAAGCTCACAATTTCCTCAGGATTGCGATTGGGTTCAATTTGTATGCTTTCCACAATGCATGTCTTGACTAGAATATCGATGAGAAATTTCTTTGAAATATTTCCCATGTTTCCCTCTGATTCCAAAGTTTGGATAGTCGTATATGGTGAGGAAATGATTTCAGGTGAGTCATATGATAGGATTTGAAGAGACATCATGTCTGAATCGGATATCGAAACACGATGGTGTGAGTCCTCCCAAGGTCGCTCTTCTAAACTCATGATCTCTTTAATAGATTCGTCCATAGGTAGGACTTGATTGAGTGGATCGAAAGAGGGAGCGGTTATGGGAGGGGAAGTGGGACCGTTGGCCGTAACCAAAGTGACTATAGGTTTGGATGTAGATTGAATGGCTTGGTAGGCCAATTCAGCTAGTGACAACAACATTTGTTCTTCATATGTGTCAATGTCTGAAGGAGTGGACAGGATCCATGGATCGGGTTGTTCATGAGGAATAGATGAAATCATATTTACCATCTGTGAAACCTTCAGTGGCAGAAGAAGGAAACAACCAATGAGGGAAGAAGCCTTCAGTAGATCGGTACCGATACTGAGGTAAGAGTTAGGTACACCACCCACTAAGGGTACATAGTTGCTAGGTAACAAAGAGTAATCTGGGATGCAAAAGGACAGCTGGTCCACTATGACTATCATTCCATCCAAGGGAAAGAGGATGAAACAGAAGATCGAAGACACAACTAAATTCATGGCATAAGTCCAAGTGTGGCCCAAAAGTAAATTATAGTCGAGTTTATGATCCATGACTTGAATTTCTATCGTTACCATTTTCCCACTGAAGGTGATGGGATAGCTAGCTAGGTAACCTTTTGGGATGAAAGTGTGGCCATCGAAAGCTTTAAGGGAATTCGATGGCAGGGATAGGGTTGGAGAACCCAGAGCAAGCCAACATGAAGCTGACATGATGCAGGTAGAAGCACCTTCATCGATGACAGTTCTGTGTATACCTTTACCTTTAGAAAAAAATTTCACTTTAAATGTAAGTTGGTGGAAAAGGGGAGGTTTACACTTTTCCATGTCGAAAACTACAAGCATGGAGTCATGTGGGTCGATACCACCAATAGCTGAAAGCAAAGCTTTCCTTGGTGCTATACATGTTTGTAATACTTCGAGCACCGACATAGCTGATGGTGCTTGCGCCAAGTCTTCTACAATGCTGTAGTTTTGGGCAACACATGCAGATGTATTGTGCATTGTGCGTCAAAGTGCCCCTTTGGGGGCGTGAATTATAAGTTTAGCAATTGGCCTTTCGATATGAAAATCGTTAGGTGGTGGTGGGTTTTGACTTGAGGAAGGTTCCTTTGCATGAGCGGCAGGAGCTCCATAAGGTTTGGCTCTTATTTGTAGATCTACCGTTTCAAAGGTGTAAACGGTAGAAGATCCTTCACCAGCTGAAGGATGTTGCTAACCACTGATGACCCTTGTGGGGGTTGGGGTTAGTTTACAATAAGGTTTTGTTGCTGCTAAGTGGGGAAAGGATTATTCAGGACAACGGTGGTCCTACCAGTATCCTTTTGAGCAATGTATTTTGTGCATTCCTGAAGACACGGACAACGATAGGTCATGTGGTCTTCAGCATAGATTTTGCAAGGAAATATGGTGGGTTTATTCTTTCCATTGTCAGGAGGCACAGTGACCTTTTGTTTTGGGTTTTGCTTCTTTGTCGACTGCTCCTTAGAAGGAGCAGTCTTTTTCTTACCGTCGGGATTTTGTTTAGACTGCACAGAGTTTATCGCAGTAGTAGGAAGAGCAGTCAATTTGGTAGTAGTGGAAGCATTGGAGTTTCGAGGTGCATTAGGGATTACATCGTAGAGAGTGCTAGACTATTAATATATCAAATCTAAGTGTTGGGCATGACGTATGGATTGGTCTTCTATGACCGCACCACCTAAGCCGACATCCTTAGCAATTTGGGGTAGTAGGGACTTGCAGAACCAGTCTGCTAAGAGATAGTCTAGGAGGGGAGCTTTAACTAACCTCCGCCTATGTCTCCATTCATCTATATGATCAGAGATGTGGGTGGCGGTATCCCGACGTAATGAAGTGAGGAGTTCCATCCCAGTCTCATAACAGATGGGTAGTTGGAAGTGCTTTAAGAATTCCATTGCTAGAGTGTCAAAGGTATTTACTCACATGCATGGTAACTCAATGTACCACTTAGCCGCGCTGCCAGTGAGGGTGTAGGGAAAAAGACTTAACCGGACACTATCATCCACCATGGAGTTAGAAACACTCCAAAGATGGTAGGTGAGATTATGAGTGCCCGGATCCTCCCCTTGTTTCCCATCAAACTTGGGGATGTCTATTTGTATTTTATGCGAGATTGGTGGCCATTGTAAGTTATGATAGATGGGGTCATTTGTAAGTTTGTACAAGTCGGGATATCCAACATTGCCAAGAAAGGCAGATTGTGTGGTGCCCCTGACTCGGACAAAGGCGATGACATATGACTTGAGGAACGTTACAGTCCTCCCATCCTTTGAGTCCCAATATTATACATGGGCTGCATGGTATAGTAGTTTGCTTGAGGTATGGCATTGTAGTATGGATTTCCATGGGGATTTTGATGTTAGGGTATAGAATTTCCCCCAAGATAAGCGGTTCCCCCTTGACTCATTTGAATTTGTGAGTAGGGTGCCCCCATGGATTCTTCGGGACCTCCTTAAGGATTCGCGCCCATCATAGAACAAACCATTTGTCCTTGATTGACATAAGGAATTCTCATGTCAATTAGTGACTGACCTTGCATGCCTGAGAACGGAAGGGGAATTGTTATGTTCCCTACCGGTATGTGCATATTGGGAATGCCCCCAAAGATTAGAATCTGGGGGTTTGAACTGTACAATGGTAGCTGATCATATTGTTGGTGGATGGGAACTGCGCCCATATTGCTATATTGAGCATTATAGGGAGCGTTCTACGTAGCACTTGTCGAAGGTATGAAGTTTGACACTAAAGGGGTGGAACCTAGCATCAGCTAGGTTCCACTCGTAGAGGGTGTCATGTGAGTGGTTGTACCTAGGACAAATGGGATAGTGGGGTTCGCCATTACCGGTGTTGTGGTGAAAATTGACTGGGGAAGTGGTGGGGGACCAAAAGTTTCCCTAAAGTCCCACGACCTGTTAGTCATCAATGGGATAGATGGAAATGTTCCAACTACTGAAGCAGGAAGTACATGTACCGCAGGATCCAAGATTGGGTTCGACAGATTCGTAAGTAGAGGGTTTAAGGGAGGAAGGAATCCTTTGGTAAAGAAATTCTCCAACAAACTTGAATTGTCGATTGTCCAAATAGATCCCGTGTGAGATCTGGGAGACTAATTCCCCGAAGATGGGGAATCCAATTCACTAGAGCTCGGCGGATTTTCCACAATGAATGGAGGAAGTCGTAGTAATTTTCTAGATCGACGACGAGGGCCGGATGTAGCCATGGTGACCATTAATTTTTATTAATAAATTTTATTGTGATATTTGTTAAAGTCTCAAAATGGTAACACTCGAGTGCGTAAAAAAATATAAAAAATACATTAAGTTTATCAATCAACAAATAGAGGGAAATTACCCTGTCTAATAAGCCCCGATCGCTGGAGATGAAACCCAGTATCTAAATGAATAACAGAGAAGGTTGGCTAGATGTATAGTTATGGTTACTCTAGAGCTTCACCCGGACCTCAGATTGAGGGGCCAAGTACTCTCATGAAGATGAGCACCCTCCCAAAAATTGAAGATAGAGTAGATCCATCTGTGTTAGGTACCAGGACAGCTCGTCCGAGTCACCTTGTGTAAGTACCTAAAAGTTTGGCCACTAAAGATACCTCAGATCACAAACACCACCAGGGGAGGACATAGTCGCAGACAGTACACTATGTGGGCAGGATACCTGAGTCCCCGACTCAGCTCCGAAATCCCCGAAGGGATCCCCAATGCATAAAATACCCAAAGTATTTGTAAGAGAAGGCAGGCTACCTTCACTTACAGTCCGATATTGTCCCATATTTTGCTTCGATTTTACTGGAGTGGTCCTAGTAGTATGAGTGCAGAAGAAATTTTTCTCTGTTTTAATGACACTAGTTTGGTTTTCGACCTTGGGAAATTTACTCACACTGCCTATCCCAAGATCGTAGCCTGAACTAATGTTTTTTTGCTCAATAAAGAGTTATTGATTGATTTTAGGTAAATTTTATGTGTACTATCTTATTGTCTTCGGTAGGGGAGTTGACGTATGAAATGTGATGAGACTCCGACTCAGCAAGTCATGCACAAGACAATGCTTTAAAAAAATTTCAATTCAATGAAAACAAGTTGTATTCTACATGTGAGAGTTTTTCACATATTCATATTCTTTCCATGCATCTTAGTCATTTAACACATGCATAACCAAATGACTTCTTTCCAATGTCTCTTAACAACTGCTTGCAACCAAAATAGAGAAGCTTTTAACCAGCTAAACAGAAGGATGAATAAAAAATGTGGATCTTTGTTTCGTAGAAAATGCTTTTAAGAAAGAAAAAAAAAACTTATTTCCTAAAAAAAAAAACTTTTTAGGACACCTATTTTGCTAACAAAATGTAGTAACAGATCTTCTTTCAGTCCATGAGAAGGCTTCCTATCCTTTTTGGCTTACAGACACAGTTGGAAATCAATATTTTGGGAGACTAACGCTTTGTAGCAGTGGCCACAGAGAGTTAATAGATCCACTAATGCTCCCTCTGAGCAGACACAGTGCTTTGTAGTCTGCTAACCTATGTTAGTGTGGGAAAACAGTAAAAAATATGGCTTTCTAGATCAGATTCAGTGATGAATACATGTAGGCAAGTTGCAGCAAGGTTTTTGGTGGGTCAAAAGGGAAAGCAGAAGTATAGGGAGCTATTAGAAGGAGGAGAAAACTGAGAACTGTTCAGGAAATCGGGAGCTAGATGTATAGTCCCCAGCAGAGTCACCAAGTTTGCTATAGCATAAAATGCACGGTGTATGGAAAATGAAGATACCCTCAAAGGTCTTCCCGAGACCTTCGCCAAAATGTAAGATTATTTGCAACTGTCACAAAGTTGCATGCATATTCATAAACAATAACTAACTATCAAAGAGGAACATTTTGTTCTTATAAGGTGTAGATGAGTTGAAGCCTAGAAGGAGCAGAGAGAAGTTTTCAAAGGAGGTTCCAGAGATAGAGAAATAATTGCTTGCCAATACACCAAGTACAGAGGAAAGCTTGGTGAGGTAAGTGGCAGCAAGGAGGACGTGTTGTCGCAGAGGATTTAGTGCAGCTCAAAGGGAATGAGTGAGGAACTCATAGAGATGGAGGAGAAAATGACTACTGATAGTCATAGCAGAGGTTCTGAGGAATACTACATAGAAGAAAGGTGAAGAAGGAGGATTCCAAGGCATATGGCAAGAGGATGAGTCAAGAGGAATTCGACAAAGAGATTGCTGAGATGAAAGAATGACTCGATGTATTGAGGATGATAGTAGAGGAAAGCCAGAGATAGAGTTGGGTCTTGAAGAAGAAGCGATTGAGGAGGCATAAGTGATAGAGAAGGCTACAGTAGAGGCAAGTAAGGTTGCTGATGGAAAAAAACAGAGAAGTTGAGTTGGAAATGGAAGTGTCTATTTGTGAACCAAAGCAGGGTGAAGTTCTGGGTGAAGAAGAAGGAATTATTGATGATTTAATGAACTATTGGACAAATCCAGACCATCAGGAGAACATAAAACCTTATATCGTTGAATCTAATAATTTTGATGTGATTACAGGTTTTGCAGAGGATGAGCCATCTTTTGAAGCTATCAAAAGTATGGAATAGTATCTTTTAGAAGATAAAAACTATGAAGTATCGAATGATAGATAATATCTCTTGAATGAGGAAAGCAATGAATTATTGCAGTAGAAAGAACTTAGTAATACATTGATGTTTGAAGCTGTGACAACATAGGAAAAATTTCTTGTGAAAGGAGATGAAATTTAGTTTTAAGAACTTATATGTGAAGCAACAGTTGAGATTGTTGAACCTTGTAATTTTAAAATTGATAATTTTTGTATAAATGCAGGAATCATATGTAATGATGAAGTACTTATGAAGTGTCACAGAGAAATTGAATTGCTGGATTATTTGCTGGTAAATTCAAAGTATGACAGTATGATTACAAAGGAAGGATTTCACTACCATGGACAAGATCAGAAAGACATCTTTAGAGTAGTTGATGTGGAGGGAAGACTAACTTATAGTCTTGAGAGTACATTAGAAAATTATTTGAAGAGGTTGAGTCAGCATACAGATGTGCTGATAGAAGAGGAGAAATCTTAGTAGCATACTGAAGTGTTGCTAAAGGAAGAAAAGGTACTGAGGCCTTATGTTTTTTATTTTAATAATTGTTTTATGAGTGCAGGTTTAGTTGTAGATGCTGAAGAAAATTTGGAATAGATGAGTAGTGAAGTAAAGATGGTAGATGAGGATTCTATGGAAGAAATTTATTCCATGGAACAAAGATGTCTGATTGCTGGAGAGAATGCTAGAAAGTCCGTATTTAGTGTAGAAAGTGATAACTGTGAAAGAGAGTAGGGATGAAAGAGAGGCAGTAAGAACAAGTGGAGAAAGAGTAAGTAATAGAATTCAACAACTTCAATGACAAAAATAGAAAATTGAAGAGTTAGTGGACAGAAACAACTACCTGAAACAAAGAGAAAGAAGTAGAAGTAAGTGGTAGAGTATGGATTAGTCCAAGGAGGTACTGGAAATGGAGATTGAAGAATTATGGCAGTTGATGATGAAAAAATTTGTATGGAGGAGATTGATAGCAGCAGGATGGATGATGAATCATAACTTGAACCTGATTTAAAAGGAGAGGAAGATGAAACCGGAGACATCAGACATACAACAAAAGCAAAGGTGCAAGGCATTTGGGCAGTTACAAACTAAAGTTTGGGACGCTGGAGGTTTTCTATCAACATATGAACACACATGGTCAGGAGATTATGAATATTTTCTAGTTTGGTAGTCTGATGCAGGAGCATTCAGTTCAATAATATCATTTTGTTTTAGTAGACATAGGGGGTATTTTGTTTTCAAGGAAGTTGGTTTCCTAAGTGTGAATTAATGTAATTATTTAGGCTTTTGAGTGATTTTAATGAGAATAGGATTTAATTAAATATTGTGGGACATATTTGTAAATATTCTCGAATGGAGGAGAATATGAGAGATTTAGAATGGTTGAAAGATTAAGGGATTTGAGAATTAATTGTAAATCTTAGATTAGGAGTTAGTTCATGATTTTGTGGAATATAGAGGATCCTTAGAGATAAGGAAGAGATTTTAGGATTTTGTTGTGAAGATTATGGCTCTAAACCAGGAATTGGTTCTAGAATCCTTTTGTATAAATGTAAGCCAAACCAAAAAGGCAAAGAAAAGAGTTAGTCAGGTTAGCTAGTTAGCTGGTTAGATAGTTAGAGTGTGACTGTAAGACTATAGGAAGATAGTGAAATAGAGGCCACTGATATTGGAAATAAGGCCTGAGAGGGAAACTGTCTAAATTTTTGTTTGTATATACAGAGATTTAATTCTAAAACTGTATAAGTGTGTGATTCAAGTATTGAATGATAAAATATGTGTGAATCACAGTTCTGCATAACATATGTATGCAAGCGGTGTTCAGGCGAAATACAAAGAAAAGAATGATACAGAGGAATGTAATGGATAGTTGAACCGATTGAAGGATCAAAGTGAAATATTTGGAGGGATAGTAATTATAGAACAAGCAAAGTTAAGCTCAGGAGAGAGTGGCGCAACAGAACAGGGGAATGACGAGAACCCTGAAGAAACCCGAAAACCATAAAAGGACTGAAGAAATGGCGTGAAAACCCAAGTGAAGAGAAGAGAAAAGATGTAAAGTGTTGATAGATAGGAGCCGTTGGATATTTACGATCAATGGATAGGATTAAGTCACAGATAATGGAGTAATTGGGATCGCATCACAACTTATCTCAGGAGTGAGTAAAACCCTGGCTTAAGCAATTTTCCATTGCGACAAGCGAGATCATTTATAACGATTGGATCGGGTGGTTTGATCAATGATAGAGGATCATTGATAAACCCCGCATCACAACATTTCAATTGTGAATGAACTTCAGGCCTTCAGAAAGTGTGAAGTGTGACGTGTGAAGTCCGATGCGATCGACGATTAGATCGCATTGTGCTATTCTAGAGTGGATGTACTGTGGGCCTTAACAATTGCAATTTGTGATTGAGATAGTGATGGATTAATGGAGTAAATCAATTGTCTGGAAATAAATGTATAAAGGTTGTGGAATGAAGGAAAAGTGTGATCGCATCGCACAAAATGGGAGTTTTATTGCCAAGTTCTTAAGAATTGAAATCCCGTGATTGCGATAAATGGAAGCCTCGAGAAATATGCAAAGGCTGAGGAAATTCGATAATAGGTATGGTTTACGTACGATGTGGAGTATTTCTATTGTATGATATTTATAATAGTTATAAAATCGATAGAAGGTTTTATGTGGTAAGTTTGTAAATGACCAAAGTTATAAGAGTGGGGTTGGTTGTATATGTGTGGGTATTAGGGGTTAATCAAAGTCTAATGAAGGTGGATGTAAAGAGTCCCGATAGGAATGATTAAGTGAAGGGACAGACTATGGTTAATTAAAAAATCGTTTCCGCAGAGATTTAATAAAGGGGGCCTTAAACCATTAATTAATGAAGATTTGACTCGACAGAGAGTTGAAATTCTCGGGGAAAAACAAATTTTCATTTTATATGCATACTGTGGGTATACCCAGGTTTTGCTTTCATCAAAGTGGTATCAGAGCAGAATTGTGACTAAAACATTTGATATTAAAGCACAAAGAAATTTAGCGTGAAAATATCTTTGAAAAGAATTTAGAAGAGAGTTATGTGTTAAGATGTGTAAGTAGGCAAGAGAAGATAACACTCTAATCCGACAAACAGTAGGCACATAGAGATGATGTGTAGCAAAACTTGTCAATGCAAGAGACAGAGGAGAATCCATTCAAAGTTTAGGAAATGGTGGAACAAGATCATGCAGATATCTTGTAGGTGAGGTGATATGTTTTGATTTTATTTGATTTGATTTGAATATTGGACAATGTGTGGTTTTTTATGCGGATATCTTGAAGGTGAGGTGATATGTTTTGATTTCAAGATTGGAGAATGTGTAGTTTTTATATTGATGCACAAGTAGCAGCATAAGAGAGTGAGAGGATTGCAACAACCTAGAGTGAGGAGTGCTCAATTGGTTCTAGAAAAAATAACCAGGGAAATGCTAACAGACTGAGCTCAAATGGGAGAAGCTTAGTGAGGCATATGTAGAAAGAAGGAGACTTGTTACTCCAGAGGTATTGTTGCAGCTCATGGAGATATCATAAGGGAAATTCCACAAAGGACGTTTGTAGAATTCCTAAGCAATGAAGGAAGCTAGTGATTCAAAAAAGAGGTGGTAAAAACAAGTATTTCATGGTGATTGAAATACGAGAGGACAGTTGTTTTCTTAGAAGGTGCAGATGATTTGAAGTTTAGAAGGAGCAGAGAGAAGTGCTCAAAGGAGGTTCCAAAGATACAAAACCAATTGCTTGCCAAAATACCAAGTACAGAGGAAAGCTTGGTGAGGTAAATGGCAGCAGGGGGGACATGCTGTCATAGAGGCTTTAGTGCAACTCATAGGGAATGAGTGAGGAACTCATAGAGATGGAGGAGAAAATGACTACTGATAGTTATTAGAGAGGTTCTGAGGAATACCACAATAGAAGAAAGGTGAAGAAGGAGGATGCCAAGGCAAATGGCAAGAGGATGAGTCAAGAGGAATTTGAAAAAGATATTGTTGAGATGAAAGAACAACTCGATGTATTGAGGATGATACTAGAGGAAAGCCAGAGACAAGGTTTAGTCTTGAAGAAGATGCCAGTGAAGTGGCATAAGTTACAGACAAGGCTACAACAGAGGCAAGTAAGGTGGCTGATGGAAAAACTCAAAGTAGTTGAGTTGGAAATGGAAGTGTCTATTTGTGAACCAAAGCAGGGTGAAGTTCTGGGTGAGGAAGAAGGAATTATTGATGATTTTATGAACTATTGGACAAATGCAGACCATCAGGAGAATGTAAAACCTTATATTGTTGAATCTAATCATTTTGATGTGATTACAGGTTTTTAAAAGGATGAGCCATCTTTTGAAGCTATCAAAAGTATGGAAGAGTATCTTTTAGAAGATAAAAACTATGAAGTAAAGAATGATAGAGAATGTCTCTTGAATGAGCAAAGCAGTGAATTATTGCAGCAAGAAGAACTTAGTAATACATTAATGTTTGAAGCTATGACAACACAAGAAATATTTCTTGTGAACGGAGATGAAATTCAATCTGAAGAACTTATATGTGAAGCAACAGTTGAGGTTGTTGAACCTTGTAATTTTAAAATTGATCATTTTTGTATAAATACAGGAATCATAACTAATGATGAAGTACTTATGAAGTGTCACAGAGAAATTGAATTGTTGTAGTATTTGTTGGGAAATTCAGAGTATGATAGTACGATTGCAAAGGAAGGAGTTCACTACAGTGGACAAGATCAGAAAGACATATTTAGAGAAATTGATGTGGAGGGAAGACTAACTGATAGTCTTGAGAGTACATTAGAAAATTCTTTAGAAAATTCTTTAAAGAGGTTGAGTCAGCATACAGATGTGCTGATATAAGAGGAGAGTTCTGAGCAGCATACTGAAGTGTTGCCAAAGGAAGAAGAGGTACTCAGACCTTATGTTTTTTATTTTAATAATTTTTTTATGAGTGCAGGTTTAGTTTCTGATGTTGAAGGAAATTTGGAACATATGAGCAGCGAAGTAAAGATGGTAGAAGAAGATTTTGTGGAAGAATTTAATAAATGGAACAGAGATGTTTTATTGCTGGAAAGAATGCTGGAAAGTTAGGATTCAGTGCAGAAAGAGATAAACGTGAAATAGAGTAAGGATGAAAGAGAGGCAGTAAGAACAAGCGGAGAAAGAGTAAATGATAGAATTCAACAACTTCAAGGAGAAAAATAGCAAATTGAAGAGTTAGTGGACGACAACAACAGCTTGAAACACAGAGAAAGAGGTAGAAGTAAGTGGCATATTATGGAATAGTCCAAGGAAGTACTGGAAATGGAGATTGAAGAATTATGCCAGTTGATGATGAAACAATTCGTATGGAGGAGATTGATAGTAGCTGGAAGGATGATCAATCAGAACTTGAACCTGATTGACAGGGAGAGGAAGATGAAACAGAAGACATCATACATACAACAACAGTAAAGGTGCAAGGCATTTGGATAGTTACAAACTAAATTTTGGGACCCTGGAGGCTTTCTATCAACATATGAACACACATGGTCAGGAGATCATGAATATTTTCTAGTTTGGGAGTCTGATGCAGGAGCATTCATCTCAATAATATCATTTTATTCTAGTAGACATAGGGGGTCTTTTCTTTTCAAGGAAGTTGGTTTCCTAAGTGTGAATTAATGTAATTATTTAGGCTTTTGATTGATTTTAGTGAGAATAGGATTTAGTTAAATATTGTGAGACATATTTGTAAATATTCTCGAATGGAGGAGAATATGAGAGATTTAGGATAATTGAGAGATTGAGGGATTTGAGAATTAATTGTAAATCTTAGATTAGGAGTTAGTTCATGATTTTTTGGATTAGAGAGGATCCTTAGAGATAATAAAGAGATTTTATGATTTTGTTACGAAGATAATGGATCTAAACCAGGAATTTGTTCTAGAATCCTTTTGTATAAATGTAATCCAAACCAAAGAGGCAGAGAAAAGAGTTAGTCAGGTTAGCTAGCTAGCTGGTTAGATTGTTAGAGTGTGGCTTTAAGACTACGGGTAAATTGTGAAACAAAGACCACTGATATTGAAAATCAGGCCTGAGAGAGAAACTGTCTATTTGTTTGCTTATATATACAGATATTTAATTCTAAAACTCTGTAAGTGTGTGATTTGAGAATTGAATGATAAAATATGTGTGAATCAGGGTTCTTCATAATATATGTATGCAAGCGGTGTTCAGGCGAAATACAGAGAAAAGAATGATACAGAGGAATGTAATGGATCGTTGAACCAATTGAAGGATCAAAGTGAAAGCTTTGGAGGGACAGTAATTACATAACACACAGAGTTAAGCTCAGGAGTGAGTGGCGCAGCAGAACAGGGGAAGGAAGAGAACCCTGAAGAAACTCGAAAGTCGTAGAAGAACTGAAGAAATGGCGTAAAAACCCAAGTGAAGAGAAGAGTGGAGAAGTAAAGTGTTGATACAAAGGAGCCATTGGATCTCTACAATCAACAGATAGGATTAAGTCGCAGGGAATGGAGTAATTTGGATAGCATCGCAACTTATCTCAGGAGTGAGTAAAACCTTGGCTTAAGCGATTTGTGATTGCGACAAGTGAGATCATTTATAACTATTGGATCGGGTGCTTTCATCAATGGTAGAGGATCATTGATAAACCCCACATCACAACATTTCAATTGTGAATTAACTTCAGACCTTAATAAAGTGTGAAGTGCGAAGTCCGTTGTGATCGGAGATTAGATCACATCGTAGTATTAAATAGTAGATGTATCATGGGCCTTAACAATTGTGATTTACGATTGCGATAGTGATGGATTAATGGAGTAAATCAATGGTCAAGAAATAAATGTATAAAGGTCATGGAATGAAGTAAAAGTGTGATCGCATCCCACAGATTGGGACTTCCAATGCCAAGTTCTTAAGAGTTGAAATCCCGCAATTGTGATAAAGGGAAGCCTCGAGAAATATGCAAAGGCTAAAGAAATGAGATAAAAGATATGGTTTACGTAGATGGTGGAGTATTTCTATTGTATGAGATTTATAATAGATATAAAAGCAATAGAAGGTTTTATGTGGTAAGTCCGTAAATAACCAAAGTTATAAGAGTGGGGTTTGTTGTATATGTGCGGGTATCAAGGATTAATCAAAGTATAACGAAGGTGGATGAATAGAGTCCCGATAGAAAGGATTGAGTGAAGGGATAGACTATGGTTAATTAAAAAATCATTTCCGCGGAGATTTAATAAAGTGGGCCTTAAACCATTAATTAACGAATATTTGACTCAGCAGAGAGTTGACATGCCTGGGACAAAACATATTTGCATTTTATATGCATACTATGGGTGTACGCAGGCTTCCCTGCGTCAAAGTGGTATCAGAGCAGAATTCTGACTAAAACATTTGATATTAAAGAACAAAGAAATTTTGCATGAAAACTTCTTTGAAAAGAATTTAGAAGAGAGTTATGTGTTAAGATGTGTAAGAAAGCAAGAGGAGATCAAACTCTAATCTAACAAATAGTAGGCACATAGAGATGATGTGCAGCAAAACTTGCTGATGCAAGAGACAGAGGACAATCCATTCAAAGTACAGGAAATGGTGGAACACGATCATGCATATATCTTGAAGGTGAGGTGATACGTTTTGTTTTGATTTGATTTGAAGATTGGAGAATGTGTGGTTTTTATATTGATGCACAAGTAGTAGCATAAGAGGGTGAGAACATTGCAACAACCTCGATTGAGGAGTGCTCAATTTGTTCCAGAGAAAAGAACCAGAGAAATTCTAACAGACTGAGCTTAGAGGAGAGAAGCTTAGTGAGGCATATGGAGCAAGAAGGAGACTTGTTACTGTAGAGGCATTGTTGCAGCTCATGGAGATATCATAAGGGCAATTCCACAAAGGACGTGTGTAGAATTGCTAAGCAATGAAGGAAGCCAGTGAGAGTTTCTAAGTGAAAGAAGAGGTGGTCAGAACAAAGTATTTCATGGTGATTGAAATACGAGAGGAAAGTTGTGTTCTTAGAAGGTGCAGATCATTTGAAGCCTAGAAGGAGAAGAGAGAAGTGCTCAAAGGAGGTTCTATAGATAGAGAACTAATTGCCTGCCAAAAGACAAAGCATAGAGGAAAGCTTGGTGAGGTAAGTGGCAGCAGGGAGGATGTGCTGTCGTAGAGGCTTTAGAGTAGCTCATAGGGAATGAGTGAGGAACTCATAGAGATCGAGGAGAAAATGACTACTAATAGTCATAGCAGAGGTTCTGAGGAATACCACAACAGAAGAAAGGTGAAGAAGGATGATGCCAAGGAAAACGGCAAGAGGATGAGTCAAGAGGAATTTGACAAAGAGATTGCTGAGATGAAAGAGCAACTCGATGTATTAAGGATGATACTAGAGGAAAGCCAGAGACAAGGTTGGGTCTTGAAGAAGAAGCCAGTGAAGTGGCATAAGTTACAGAGAAGGCTACAACAGAGGCAAGTAAGGTGGCTGATGGAAAAACTCAGAGAAGTTGAGTTGGAAATGGAAGTGTCTATTTGTGAACCAAAGCAGGGTGAAGTTCTGGGTGAAGAAGATGGAATTATTGATGATTTTCTGAACTATTGGACAAGGGTAGACCATCAGGAGAATGTAAAACCTTATATTGTTGAATCTAATAATTTTGATGTGATTACAGGTTTTGTAGAGGATGAGCCATCTTTTGAAGCTATCAAAAGTATGGAAGAGTATATTTTAGAAGATAAAAGCTATGAAGTAAAGAATGTCTCTTGAATGAGGAAAGTAGTGAATTATTGCAGCAGAAAGAACTTAGTAATACATTGATGTTTGAAGTTGTGACAACATAGGAAAAATTTCTTGTGAAAGGAGATGAAATTCAGTGTGAAGAACTTATATGTGAAGTAACAGTTGAGGTTGTCGAACCTTGTAATTTTAAAATTGATAATTTGTGTATAAATGCAGGAATCATAAGTAATGAAGAAGTACTTATGAAGTTTCAGAGAGAAATTGAATTGCTGGAGTATTTGCTGGGAAATTCAGAGTATGCTAGTATGATTGCAAAGGAAGGAGTTCACTACTGTGGTCAAGATCAGAAAAACATCTTTAGAGCAATTGATGTCGAGGGAAGAATAACTGATAGTCTTGAGAGTACATTAAAAAATTCTTTACAAAATTCTTTAAAAAGGTTGAGTCAGCATACAGATGGGCTGATAGAAGAGGAGAAATTTGAGTAGCATACTGAAGTGTTGCCAAAGGAAGAAGAGGTACTAAGGCCTTATGTTTTTTATTTTAATAATTGTTTTATGAGTGTAGGTTTAGTTGCAGATGTTGCAGGAAATTTGGCATAGATGAGAAGAAAAGTAAAGATGGTAGAAGAGGATTCTGTGGAAGAATTTAATCAATGGAACAGAGATGTTCGATTGCTAGAGAGAATGCTAGAAATTCAGGATTCAATTCAAAAACAGATAACCATGAAGGATAGTAAGGATGAAAGAGAGGCAGTAAGAACAAGCGGAGAAAGAGTAAGTGATAGAATTCGACAACTTCAAGGAGAAAAATAGAAAATTGAAGAGTTATTAGACAACAACAACAACCTGAAACAAAGAGAAAGAGGTAGAAGTAATGGTAGAGTATGGACTAGTCCAAGGAGGTACTGGAAATGGAGATTGAATAATTATGGCAATTGATGATGAAACAGTTCATATGGAGGGGATTGATAGCAGCCAGAAGGATGATCAATCAGAACTTGAACCTGATTGATAAGGAGAGGAAGATGAAATAGAAGAAATCAGACATACAACAGCAACAAAGGTGCAAGGCATATGGGCAGATACAAACTAAAGTTTGGGATCTTGGAGGTTTTCTATCAACGTATGAATGCACATAGTCAGGGGATCATGAATATTTTCTGTTTTGGGAGTCTGATGCAGGAGCATTCAGCTCAATAATATCATTTTATTTTAGTAGACATAGGGGGTCTTTTGTTTTCAAGGAAGTTGGTTTCCTAAGTGTCAATTAATGTAGTTATTTAGGCTTTTAAGTGACTTTAATGAGAATAGGATTTAATTAAATATTGTGAGACATATTTGTAAATATTCTCAAATGGAGGAGAATATGAGAGATTTAGGATAGTTGAGAGATTGAGGGATTTGAGAATTAATTGTAAATATTAGATTAGGAATTAGTTCATGATTTTGTGGATTAGAGAGGATCCTTAGAGATATGGAATAGATTTTAGGATTTTGTTGCGAAGATTATGGATCTAAACCAGGAATTGGTTCTGGAATCATTTTGTATAAATATAAGCCAAACCAAAAAGTCAGAGAAAAGAGTTAGTCTGGTTAGCTAGTTAGTTGGTTAGATAGTTAGAGTGTGACTGTAAGACTATGGGCAGACTGTGAAATATAGGCCACTGATATTGGAAATCAGGCCTGAGAGAGAAACTATCTAAATGTTTGTTTATATATACAGAGATTTAATTATAAAACTGTATAAGTGTGTGATTCGAGTATTGAATGATAAAATATGTGCGAATCAGGTTTCTTAAAAATATATGTATGCAAGCAGTGTTAAGGAGAAATACAGAGAAAAGAATGATACAGAGGAACGTAATGGATTGTTGAACCGATTGAAGGATCAAAGTGAAAGCTTTGGTGGGACAAAAATTAGAGAACAAACAAAGTTTAGCTCAGGAGAGAGTGGTGTAGTAGAATAGGGGAAGGACGACAACCCTAAAGAAGCACAAAAACCATAGAAGAACTGAAGAAATGGTGTAAAACCCTATGTTAAGAGAACAACGGAGAAGTAAAGTGTTGATACATAGGAGTTGTTGGATATTTACTATCAACGGATAGGATTAAGTCGCAGATAATGGAGTAATTTGGATCGCATCACAACTTATCTCAGGAGTGAGTAAAACCCTGGCTTAACCGATTTGCAATTGCGACAAGCGAGATCATTTCTAACTGTTGGATCAGGTGCTTTGATCAATGGTAGAGGATCATTGATAAAACCCACATCGCAACATTTCAATTGTGAATGAACTTCGGGCCTTACGAAAGTGCGAAGTCTGATGTGCGAAGTCTAATGCAATCGGCGATTAGATCGCATCACAGTATTCCATAGTAGATGTACCATGGGCCTTAACAATTGCGATTTACAATTGTGATAGTGATGGATTGATGGAGTAAATCAATGGTCGTGAAATTAATGTATAAAGGTCCTGGAATGAAGGAAAAGTGTGATCACATCCCATAGATCAGGAGTTCCAATGCCAAGTTCTTAAGAGTTAAAATACCGAGATTGTGATAAAGGGAAGCCTCGAGAAATATGCAAAGGCTAAATAAATGCAATAAAAGCTATGGTTTACATATGTTGTGGAGTATTTCTATTGTATTAGATTTATAATATATATAAAAGCGATAGAAGGTTTTATGTGGTAAGTCCATAAATAACCAAAGTTATAAGAGTGGGGTTGGTTGTATATGTGCGGGTATTAAGGATTAATGAAAGTGTAATGAAGGTGGATGTATAGAGTCTTGATAGAAAGGATTGAGTGAAGGGATAGACTATGGTTAATTAACAAAATTTTTTCGTAGATATTGAATAAAGGGGGCCTTAAACCATTAATTAATGAAGATTTGACTCAGTAGAGAGTTGAAATTCCCGGGGAAAAACAGATTTGCATTTTATATGCATACTCTAGGTATACGTAGGTTTTCCTGTGTCAAAGTGGTATCAGAGAAGAATTGTGACTGAAACATTTGATATTAAAGCACAAAGAAATTTTGCGTGAAAATTTCTTTGAAAAGAATTTAGAAGAGAGTTATGTGTTAAGATGTGTAATCAGGCAAGGGAGATTAGACTCTAATCTGACAAATAGTAGGCACACAGAGATGATGTGTCGCAAAACTTGCCGATGCAAGAGATAGAGGACAATCCATCCAAAGTACAGGAAATGGTGGAACAAGATCATGCAGATATCTTGAAGGTGACGTGATATGTTTTGTTTTGGTTTGATTTGGATATTGGAGAATGTGTGGTTTTTGTATTGATGCACAAGTAGCAGCATAGGAGGGTCAAAATATTGCAGCAACCTAGAGCGAGGAGTGCTCAATTGGTTCTAGAGAAAAGAACCAGAGAAATGCTAATAGACTGAGCTTAGAGGAGAGAAGCTTAGTGAGGCGTATGTAGCAAGAAGGAGACTTGTTACTGCAGAGGTATTGTTGTAGCTCACGGAGATATCATAAGGGAAATTCCACAAAGGACATGGTTGGAATTGCTAAGCAATGAAGACAGCTGGTGAGAGTTTCTAAGTGAAAGAATAGGTGGTTAGAACCAAGTATTTCATGGTGATTGAAATACAGGAGGACAGTTGTTTTCTTAGAAGGTGTAGATCATTTGAAGCCTAGAAGGAGAAGAGAGAAGTGCTCAAAGGAGGTTCTAGAGATAGAGAACCAATTGCTTGCCAAAAGACCAAGTACATAGGAAAGCTTGGTGAGGTAAGTGGTAGCAGGGAGGACGTGCTATCACAGAGGCTTTAGTGCAACTCATAGGGAATGCGTGAGGAACTCATAGAGATGGAGGAGAAAATGACTACTGATAGTCATAGTTGAGGTTCTTAGGAATACCACAATAGAAGAAAGCTGAAGAAGGAGGATGCCAAGGCAAATGGAAAGAGGATGAATCAAGAGGAATTTGACAAAGATATTGCTGAGATGAAAGAAGAACTCAATGTATTAAGGATGATAGTAGAGGAAAGCCAGAGACAAAGTTGGGTCTTGAAGAAGAAATAGTGAAGTGGCATATGTTACGGAGAAGGCTACAACAGAGGCAAGTAAGGTGGCTGATGGAAAAGATTAGAGAGGTTGAGTTGGAAATGGAAGTGTCGATTTGTGAACCAAAGCAGGGTTAAGTTTTGGGTGAAGAAGAAGGAATTATTGATGATTTCTTGAACTATTGGACAAATGTATACCATCAAGAGAATGTAAAACCTTATATTGTTGAATCTAATAATTTTGATGTGCTTACAGGTTTTGTAGAGGATGATCCATCTTTTGAAGCTATCAAAAGTATGGAAGAGTATCTTTTAGAAGATAAAAACTATGAAGTAAAGAATGATAAAGCATGTCTCTTGAATGAGGAAAGCAGTGAATTATTGTAGTAGAAAGAACTTAGTAATACATTGATGTTTGAAGCTATGACAACATAGGAAAAATCTCGTGTGAAAGGAGATGAAATTCAGTCTGAAGAACTTATATGTGAAGCAACAATTGAGGTTGTTGAAACTTATAATTTTAAAATTGATAATTTTTGTATAAATGTTGGAATCATAAGTAATGATGAAGTACTTATGAAGTGTCACAGAGAAATTGAATTGCTGGAGTATTTGCTGGGAAATTCAGAGTATGACAGTATGATTGCAAAGGAAGGAGTTCACTATAGTGGAAAAGATTAGAAAGACATCTTTAGAGCAGTTGATGTTGAGGGAAGACTAACTAATAGTCTTGAGAGTACATTACAAAACTCTTTAAAGAGGGTGAGTCAGCATACAGATGTGTTGATAGAAGAGGAGAAATCTGAGTAGTGTACTCAAGTGTTGCGAAACGAAGAAGAGGTACTGGGGCATTGTGCTTTTTATTCCATAGTAGATGTACTGTGGGCCTTAACAATTGTGATTTGTGGTTGCGATAGCGATGGATTAATAGAGTAAATCAATGGTCAGGAAATAAATGTATAAAGGTCATGGAATGAAGGAAAAGTGTGATCACATCCCATAGATTGGGAGTTCCAATGCCAAGTTGTTAAGAGTTGAAATCCCACGATTGCGATAAAGGGATGCCTCGACAAATATGCAAAGGCTGAAGAAATGTGATAAAAGGTATGGTTTACATATGTTGTGGAGTATTTCTATTGTATGAGATTTATAATACAAATAAAAGCGATAGAAGGTTTTATGTGGTAAGTCCATAAATAACCAAAGTTATAAGAGTGGGGTTGGTTGTATATGTGCAGCTATTAAGGATTAATCAAAGTATAATGGAGGTGGATGTATAGAGTCCTGATAGAAAGGATTGAGTGAACGGACATACTATGGCTAATTAACAAATCGTTTCCATAGAGATTTAATAAAGGGGGCCTTAAACCATTAATTGTTGAAGATTTGACTCGATAGAGAGTTGGAATTCTTGGGGCAAAATAGATTCGCATTTTATATGCATACTATGGGTATACGCAAATTTTCCTGCGTCCATTTGAGGGATCTCTAGCTTGTACATCTATCCAGGCCAATATTTGGTGCACCCACTGCATGATGGAGGGGCATGTTGCGACGAAATGACCACGGTTGTAGGTAGTTAATAACCCGGGGGGGGGTGGTGGGGTCATCAGGGGCCCCACCCACCGTAGGGGTCGTAGTAATCAGAGCGCAAGGACTCTTCCCAAGAAGGAATAACCAGGACTTCTCCAAGATCTGTAGGGCATATGGACAGCGGCCGCAGATGTGCCCAATTCTGCAAAAATACTCTAATGTCTCTAATAACAACTACTTTGAGTTTTGCCCATCAACCACTCATTACACCGATCAGTGCCAAGCACTGGATGGTCTAGTAGAAATACTGTACAGATCCACGTTTAGGGTTAACGAACCAAGTCGAGGAGGGCAATGAGGAAATGGACGTGGAGGAAGAACGGGAAGAAGAGGGCCCTTAAGGTATTACAACTGCGACCAAGAAGGACATGTCACTAGAGAATGCCGACTCCCGAGGAGACCCTGGTGTTCACAGTGTAGAGTTAACACCCATGCGATAGAGGACTGCCAAGAGCTCATTGCAAAGTGTGAAGAGAGAACCAGGCATCAGGGGGCAAACTTGGTGAATGCTGAGCCCCGGACCGATGATGGCCTCCCCGTGACCAATATCAATATAGTCACCTAAGGAGGGTAGAAGATATGGGAGGACTGCTATGCAGAGGATCCCCCCTTGATCGTCAAAGCGGTGTCACCATAGAAGGCATATCAACATGAGCGCCAAAGATAGTACTATCAAGAAGCAACCAAATTGTTTGAGAGAATAACCGAAGATAGATAGAGTCAAAGACCGCAAGTCCACGTGCCTGATCAAACCCGGCTGATTGGGGAGTTGTTTTAATTTTTCTTGAAAATTGTTGAGGATGACGCCATGCTAAAGGAATTGTAGAAAAGCTTAAAGGCCACGGTATCCATGGAAGGAGAGGGAGTGGGACAACTATGTGCAACCCTGCCAAAGAAAGCTTCGAGGAGAGTGAAGAGGAATACGAAAAGGAGCAGAAAGAAGTTCTGAATGAATGCACAAGTGGTAGGATTCTAGATAAAGGACACCATGCTAGATTTAGGGTTGGATGTAATCATCCTACCCAGGACTTGGGAGGCAATGGAGAAACCATAGCTGAAGTACTTGCCAATTCAAATAATAATGGTGAATTAGTATTCCATACTACCCATCGGGAGATTGGAAAATGTAGAGGTTGATGTGGCAAGGGTGAAAACGCACACCAAGTTCAAAGTAATTGACATTATTACGGATAAAGACTCGTATCTGACACTCTTAGGGATTGACTGGGCATATTAAAACTACATTGTCATAGATTTGAAGAAGGAGCTAATGATTTTTGAAGCAGATGGGCTAAGGGTGATCCAGCCGCTAGACCCCTACCAAGGACCTTGGTTTATAGAGCTAGCAGATGATAGGGATGAACCAGGGGCATTAGACCAACTATATATGCTCACAACGGGGAAAAGGGAAGACTACATAAATCATATGGCTGGAGGATCAGTTAGCTGGAGAAGCATTCAAAGCTCAGAGACTAGTTCAGAAGCTAGATGGGATGTATCGCAGCAGGGCGGATACGAATTGACCACTCGACAATGTGCAATGATAAGCTGAGTAAACTAGGGAGACATGGGAGTAGACGACTACTTCAAGTACTATGGCCTTGAGCCGGTGGACTGTTTTTTAGATAGTATGGACTAGGAAATAGCAGAAGATCAAAGGATTCCCTTTCTCAAAATCAGGCTTATGGGAACACCATCAAGATGGTGGAAGGCGCACTGCAAAGCATTAAAAGGCTGGAGGAGTGCTAAACAAGTAATGAAGGAGAGTTTTTCCTAAGAGGAAGATCGACCACAGGATGAGGGGAAATACACGGGGGATTAATGTCCCGAGAAACTCATCAAAGACTGCACGACCAGCTGGGAGAGCCAAGGAATTGGCACCTCCCATGCGCACACTTACCTAAGACTGCGGTGTGTCAACCCGAGCACATTTAAGTTGAGACTGCAAAGAGGTGGAGCCTTGGCTGGGAGTGGCCTATGAGATAAGAGAAGGGAAACCAAAGTACCTTTTTGGAGCCTTAATTCCACAGGGGTGAGAGGGAGATGGGGTAGAGAGTAGTCAAAAGCGGGCTGCCAATGAATTACTCCAGCCGATGCTACTCCAAGTGGAGGAAAATATGTTTGAACTTAGATGAACAGTCGCCAGCTTTGATGCAGGTGAGAGAAATTATCCTTAGAAATTTCAAGGTTCCACCATGTTTTCCACCATTATAACATGACGGCTCGCTATGGTGCTTCCATCAAGAGTAGCTCAGGCTCCCTCCTAGAGAACGGTCCCAAAACCTTAGAAAAAGTTAGTCATCTGATCCCTAGCTACCAAAAAGTCGGCAGCCAAAACGTTGAAAATCAACCCACTAGCCCCAATCATTGACCTCACTGTTGAGGTCGAGTAGTCAATTCCCGCAACCACCATGGTTGAAGAGATCCATGCTACTGCATCCACTGCATTACATCAGTCGCAGGAGTTGTCCCCACAAACTGCTTCCACCTCCGCAACACTGTCTGAGATCCTCCCGTTCAGCCAACGAAGGACTATTGTAGAAGCAGAAGTTCAATCAATCAGCGATACAGAGGGCACCACCCCTGCCATGGGAACGCCACCAAGGAAGAGTGCATCACCAATGCTTGGGTTGGACCCACCAGAAGGGAGACACATGGATACCATTCTACAGGGGCAAAGGACAGAACTATACTTTCCAACTCTCCCTATAAAGCTCGCAGTGCCGCCAAACCCTAGCATTATTCCAACCACCCCACAGTTCACTTCGCCATCATAGCAAGTCCATTCACATACCTCCCATTCCAACAAATCCATTGCCACTGGCCTACCCCTACAACAACAATCTCCTGAATCGAGCACAATGCAGGCCGATACGCTACATCACTGGTCACCAGCCCAATTGTTTTCATTTATTCAGCAAGTAGCCCACAAGGCCAAAAACCTCCATGATGGCCTGGCTAAGGAACATGAACAATAGATGAAGTAGTTTCACATAGTGACGGAGGAGCGGGATCACTTACGACAAGAAAACCAGGAATTGCAAGCCTAGGTTGATTAGATTTCACAACGGTTTAGATCAATATGGCCAACTGTCATCGACGCCAACACTGCTATGATCACATATAGAAGGCGTGCACGCATTTGGCGGCCACCAATGCTGAGATGAAATGGAAGCTAGAGACAGTCATATCTGCACTACTAGATCCAGTGGAAATTTACGCCCGAACAGTCGAGAGAAAGGTCAGGGAACTGGAAGTGAGGAAGTAAACCTTGGCTGAGGCCCTCGCTGACGGATATGCCCTAATGGACAAGGTCCATGACTGGTCGGGAAGTCTAGCACTAAAGAACCACCTGGTTTACCTGATCAGAGAGAAAATTTAGTCACTGTTTTCCAACACAAGGGATTGTACAGACCATACCCAACTGAAGCAGATCAATGATAAAATCGACATCCTCCAGGCCCAAGTTGACAGAATTGTGGAGGAGTCAGCAAAGACAAAAAGGATAATCAGAGATCTACAACCCCCAGTTTGAATGCAAGTTCTACTCTTGAAGGAGGTATGAAACTCCAATGGGTAGCGATGGAATGACCTGCAAAGCCAACCACCAACAACCCTAACATCGCAATCGGTCAAGGCATTCACTCAAGGCGCCGATGCAATTCTCACCCACTAGGACCTGGCCTGTCAAAGATAAATTGAGTTCAGGCAGCGGACAACAACCTTGGTCCCAGAGTTGGACCCGTCATTTGGAATGAGGGAACCACAAGGGGAAGAAGGGGTTGTAGGAACAAATGCCATGATGCAAGCTAGGATCGATGCAGGAGAGGCACCCACTCCGCAAGCAATGATCGAAGCAGCAGAAGTGCTGGTAAAACAAACAACAAAGACAACACTGGTAGTAATGCAACCGCCACTTGTAGAGCACATGGAAGTAAGAGCAGGACCGATAGAGGTCAAAATGACTTGACTCGAGGACAAGTCAAGAAATTGTGGTCGAGGCCTATTGGGGCATTCGATTAATTTTGAAAGGTTTTGACCGGTTTTTACTGACCAAAGGGAGGGAAAGAAATAGATGGCAGAAATGGTTGGGTGGTAGAGCAGACAGTTGTGGAGGATTTGTAGCAAGGAGGCAACAAAAGGTAAAGGCAGCCGAGGATGTGGGAAGGTATAGAAGCCGCCAAGAGGGAGAAGAGTTGAGCAAGAACTAGTAGTCCAGGCTGTGGAGAAAGATATAAAAGGGGAAGACGAGAAAGGAAGAAGGTTTTTGTTGGACTAGCTAGTGGAAGAAGGAGTCGATTGAGCCGAGAGCAGGAAAAGAGATACACAGTTGCAAAGGCTGAATGACAAAATGCTGGGATCTGAGGGACTTAGTTGTGGAACCAATCCAAACCCGTGGGACTGAGCCGAGTACTTTTTGTAATGTTTATGGCGAATGCTGAATCATGTTGTAATCCTTCATGTTAAGTTTAATATAAGACATAGCTGATGTTGGTTATGACTTTTGATGTGTTTGGGCCTTGTGCTTAATGTGTCTATTAAAATTTTGAATGGCTTATCAGTTGCACGTAGACGTTAATTCATAGATTGTCTCAAGGATGCTGCTATCTCTATTTTACGTATAATGGATATATCTATATATATATATATATATATATATATATATATTTGTGTGTGTGTGTGTGTGTGTGTAACCAAATGCACCTGATTGATACTCGCTTGACCCCATGTTGAACCCTTCTCCCTTTTGGTCGCAGCACACCTCGGGTGAGATTCCTTGCCCTTTAGGGTAAGGTGAAAATGTCGGCGTTGTCCTATACTACAGCAGACCACTGTTGGCCTCCTGTGCCTGAACCGAGGGTCTTCCCCCTGATGACTCTTTCGAGCCAACACCAGTGATTCCCTAAATGTTTTTTTTAATGAAAAAATTTGTTAGTTCTTTTCTTCATTATATGGTTCACTTAATTAGATCTCCATTTCTTTCCTTTTTCTTTCGACGCGTGACTGTGAATCTAGTTATTGGGGTAGAAGGAGAATATGTTGTGCCAGCCAGCTCCTCCATGTCAATAAAATCTCTTATGTTGGAAGAGAATTCGAATTTCAAGGCTAGCTTCTATGCTTTTATTTGTTTGGCTCCTCCAGTCCCAACAGGTTGGGTAAGGCCATGGATACCAGTGGTCTTCATTGGATGGCCTCAAAATTGTGATACCATCCAATGACCATTGTATGTCTCGTAGAGATTTCTTTATCTGGTCGACTATGCCCTCGAGAGTCAAGCGTGCCATCCTCAATCAAACTAGAAAAATTGTAATAGAATAAAAAATCTTTATCATTATATTTATTTATATAGTTATAGATAGTTATCTATTTGAACCAATGAGTATTTAGACTATTATTTTATACTCGACACTGCATCGAACCAGCTTAAACTATTAGGCTTCCAATTAAATATATTTAATCTAGGCCTGGAGTGAGTGCTTAAGGACCAACCTATGTTGTCTATGTTGACCTATTATGCCGAACCTATATTTTATTTGAATTAAACCAATCGACATCCATTTGTATGTCGTCTTCCTATAAATAAAGATACGAGCCTAGGCTCTTTCAACAATGAGAGAGCCCACTCAATGAAAAAAAATCTTTCTCTTTTGTGGAACGTGCACGTAGAGTTTAAGGGATCAGTTGGATTTGATTGAGAAGCCCACATTTTTCAAGCTCATCTGTTAGACTGTCTGAACTACAATGTTTGTTGTTGGATTGTCAACTCTCTTGAACTACAATCTTATATTAGTGTAGCCCTTTCAAGCCCTCAAAAACTTACTTCTCTATATATATTTTCTCCCTTAGACCCCATTTCTCATCAGTGTCTGATATATCCTCATGTCAAAATATTTTCTCCATTTGATCTATCAAGGTATGCCCTACTTACCTCTTTAGGAAATTGCCAAGGATCCATGAGTATTTTTGTTATTTGCTAGTTTATTGACCAATAATTTTGATGTGAATGTGTCAATAATAGGTGCATTTATAGGTGATGACTTGTGATTTTCTTATATTACTTGTCCAAATGTGTAGAAATATTTTTTAAAACTATCCATCTAAACCTCGATATCAAAAGAATGTTAATCTACTCCTTTTAAAGTGTGAGGCTAAGTTTACTTACAATGTTTTATGTCCTTGTTCAATTGTTTACAAGTTCATGTGTATTTTTATGTATAAATATTGCTTGGCTGATGATTTCATCCTTTACACAAATGATTAATATGCTTAGTATGCCTTTAGTAGAAAGGTTTGTTTACTGGTTGGGTGATGACTTCATTCTTCAGACATAGATGATTATTATGCTTAATATGCCTTCAGGAGAAAGGTTTCTTGAACTTGCTGACTCTTGTTCTCTAAATTATTTGGAAATTTCTTACCAAGTTGTTTATACAAGTTATTTTCAAGACTCTATTGCCTTCTAATTAGTTGATTGTCACCCTGTATGACATGTTTGCTCTTGTTTGTTGCAGATGTTGCGGAAAAATTACACAGTCAAACGAAAATGGATGCTTTATGGTTTGTCTTTGCATTTGGACTTGTAGAAAAATTTCCACATGTTCCATTTTTGAAGGCATATCTCGAGCACCAAAGGAAAGCATTAGAGGAAGTATCAAAAAAAGGAAGAGATAAAGTTGGGTCATTGGTATGTTTATCATTATTTGTTGGTTCATGCTCCCTTGTCAGTATAAACTATCAAAATATTAACTTTTCATTAGACATATTCTCTGAATGCTTCCAGGTCTTATTGCACAATTCAATAGCCTCAAAATAAATTCATTCATTGAACAATGTAATAAAGTGAATTGAAGTGCACAAACTTGAATCACATATTCCTACCAAAGATCTTGAAAAAAGTGTAGCTCAGTTACAGAAAGACATGGAAGAGAGGAAAATATCTGCAGAAGCCATCAGGACTGAGACTAAATGGGCTCAACCTAATAATGATAATGGTGGTGGTGGTGTTGGTGGTGTTGGTGTTATTGCTGGTTGAGTATCCCCTATACCTTCCGCTCCCAGTGCCTTTTTCCTTCCCAATTCTTCTTTGTTGCTCCCTAAAACTACCCCTTCTAGTACATTTTCCCTTTCCAATTCTTCTTCGTTTCTCCCTACTAAACCTACCCATCCTAGTGCCTTTGCCCCTTCCTTTTTTTCTGACCTACAATGTCCTACTCCAATGTCCAGTATCCCATCTTACAACTTACCTGGTCAGGTGTATACGACAGAGGAAGCCAAGACATATCCAGTATCCCATCTTACAATTTACCTGGTTAGTGTGTATATGACAGGGGAATCAAAGACATATATCGATCAGCTTATGATGTTTGAAACAACCCATCATCTTTGTCTAAATATCATTTGTATCCATCAGAAAGTATACAATCATATTTTTATGGTGTTGGCTCTCTATCATGGATAAGCCAGTTATGGAAGTTATACTATTGGTAGTGATGTGACTCCAACAACTTCTTTCAAGTGTTCATATTTACATTAGGTCCTCTTTATTTGGTATTTTGGAAACCATGTACTACGCTACTGATGCAGACTGAACTACTTTCTAAATGAACTTTGAAGTAATCACTTTTTCGTTACATGTCTAGGAAGCATAATGTTTTCAACAAATCCAATGTAATTTTTTATTTTGGTCATAGGATAAGCCAAATAGTTTTTCTAAAACTTCTGCAAGTTACTGTTCTTCGCTTTATTTGGATGCAAAGATTTTCCTTTGAAAAAGTACCTACCTAATTTTTCCTACTCGAATATGTAATTGTTGAATATCCTTTGAATTTATTTTAAAATATTTCACTAAATTGTCATAACAAGTCGGGTTCTATGGTTAAAATCGACTTTTCAATTATGGAAAGCAATGAATAGAGGGATCATATGAGACAAACGAAGGCTTCAGGTTGTCTTGATTACAATGAGATCAAAAAGCGTCTCCCATTTACATAATTCTGCCATCCATCCTTAAACCATCTTCCCACGCCTTCGTGGATCTGCTATTTCTACACTTCAAATTGTTGGAATTCGAAGGTATTTTTCACTCCTTATTCTTTTCTTTTTCACAATTCAATTTTATTTCTTTATTTTTGAGTTATTCCTCTACTTTTGTTTTCTCATCGAAATTTCATCTCTCATTAAGAAGGTTTTTCCACCATGGTATAACTATGTGGACTAGAATTGGATCGATTAGCAGGGGAAAAATTGATTAAAGTGTAGAGGTGGTAAATTTGGGGTTTTGGGTGCTTTGGTGGTAAACCATGGGCGTTATAGATCATAGAACCTTCCTTGATAATTGGAATCATTTTAGAACTTGGCATTGTTTTTCCGATGATAGCATTGATCCAGATCTTTATGGTGGGGCTAGATTTTCAGTGGATTTGCATGTTTGGTGCCCCCAAAAGTGAGATATCTCAACCACTTGAGTGATTTCATATTCTAAGTGTGCTTATAATGAAAATTGAACTAGTGATTTTATTATTCTTAACTGTATGATTTTCTTATTCATTTCACTGTGGTTCTTTCCATGACTTTCGTAGTCGAAGAGACTGTATCTTTCATGTTTGTGTGTGGGAATCATTTATCCAACCCTAGATGTATCATTGTGGTTCCCCGTTACACGAATATGAACTTTTCCATGTTGAAGTGGAAAATATTCATCTATTACATGGCCTATTTTCCACGTCCCATTACGAAAGAGGATATAATGAGAACATAAAATTAGATTTTGACACTTCTCCTCTACATGTCAGTCTGCACATATCTTCGTTTTGCTTTGTTCACTACTTTACTTTACTTAATCATCATCCACTTCTTTATTATATGTTTCAAAAACAGTGTTTATTATTTCATGGACCAAATTAAATTTCACATAAAATTGAATGCGATACCGTGCATTTTCCATTAACAATTTTCTTATTCCTGATTATTTTCTTGTACCAATTATAGGTTTTCCCTTTCTTTAGCGGAGATCCTGGAACTACCCCGAATAAATTTAAATAGAAATATCTAGAACTCATGACACATGGCTCGATAGAGTGGTGGAGGGATAAATGTTCTAATATCCTAGAGAGTTAGTGGGGTTGGGGCTTTCCCTTTCATAGAAAGTTCGTTGCAGTGCCAAATTTCTATGGCCTTGGGGAGATCGATTCATGTTGGGACATAAAAGATAAAGTATCGTTTGGATGGATGACATATGGGATGGAGAAATGAATGGATGGAGGGATGGATACGACGATAGAGAAGAATTAAATGAGTTTCTCTCATTCAGCCACTTTCTTAATGACAAATGCACGACATATACCCTTTGAGGAATTCATACTTGAACCATGCCAACCACACCTTTGATAGCTCTTAAATCATATTTAAGGCACTTTTCCTAATTATTCTTCCAACCAGCATGGTATTGATTGCTTGATCAGATAAGGCACGGGGTAGGCAAGATTCGGAATTATCCTTCCCACACTATTACAAAGTACTTCGTTTCTTTACATAAAGCAACCAGTGAATAGATCAAGGCAAGCTTTGGAATTGTACACTATCTAATGTGTAAAGGTTCTTTCAAGGAAGAGGATATTATACAAATGTTTAAGTTATGGTTACTATGTTTGTTTATAGGAAGTAATTGTGAGTGACTTAGTGAGGAATTTTTTTATATGAAGTTTGAAATATTAAAGTGATTGATTCGTGCTTCAGATTATATAAATGTATAAGGTTTTCTAAAAAAATAATTTATTTATGTAAACTTTTTAAATTTAAATTTGTATTATTTCTACTTATTTTTTATCTTTAAATTTTAAAATAGGTTGTATAAATTACATACTTCACATTGATTACATCTTCAAGTTTTTATGCATGTTTCATAAATTGTATCTTTTAATTAGATTATAGTTGTCATCCAAAGCCATAATACACATACCCTCATTTGAGGCTAATGAGTGATGGTTGTAATTAACGACTTTGAAGGTTATGATTTTAATTTTAAAATTGGGCCATTATATAAGGAGAATTATTTTTGTGACATAAGATGTGAGGCTAGTCATATTGGTTATAGTAAATGATATTAGGATCTTAAATTGGAAATTTACCATTGAAACATGGTAATATATTTATTTAATTGTGGGATATGGTGAAAAAATCCTTAAAATGAATTATGTAAGATAGACCTTAATATTTGACTATAGGAATTATGGTTAAATTTTGATCTCTATTAATATATGAACACACATGATTTGGAGATCATGAATATTTTCTACCATGGGAGTCTGATGCAGGAGCATTCAGCTTAAAAATATCATTGTATTTTAGTAAACATAGGGACCTTGTGTTTTAAGGAAGTTGATTTCCTAAGTGTTGAATTAATGTTATTATTTAGGCTTTTAAGTGATTTAATGAGAATAGGATTTAATTGAATATTGTAATACATATTTGTAAAGATAGGAAATTTATCTTCCTTCAGAGAGAGGTTGGGAGTCATGGAAATAACTACTATCAGGGTTTGGTTGAACATTGAGCTCTGGTAGGTCCCAGGGACTATGGTTACTTCTTGGAGCTATGAGAAACCATAGGGTGAATGGTTCACCCTTCGCTATAGGTACACTATGAACAGGGTAAGTGGTTCACCTTTCCCTATAGGTACATTATGAAGAGGATGAGTGGTTCACCTTCCCCTGTGATACCCCATGATGGTTGACATGTGTGTAGGGTGAGTGGTTCAACTTCCCCTATGATTGATGACATGTGTGTAGGGTGAGTGGTTCACCTTCCCCTTATTAGGGATTCGAGTCATCTCTATTGGATAGAAAATCATCCCAACATGAACAAAAGTTATATAAATGAATCCAAAAGAATTTTGATAAGCTGCAAAGAGCTAATTCATTTTAATAAGAAGACTCTTTTGTGAGACTACTCTAAGATCAATGAATTGGAGCACCATTGCATCATGTAGCATGATGCAATTATGAGTTTCTTGATTTAATAGAATCAAAGTTTAAGTTGAGGACTTGGTTAGAAAGTTGGCATTGAAACTTCAAAAAGAGAATATGTCATTAGTATTGGATAATCAAGTGAATCATATTAGACCATGTACTCAATGGGGGAGAGACTTGCTTCTATGAGGAGGATGGGATAGGGTGTAATTTATTTCTTTATTTTAATTTTAATTTATAGGAATCGACAATTGGGCTAGTCTCGCACTTGCGCGACATGGGGTTGATTTCAACCGCTACCACTATAACCTCGAGGTGAACCACACTGCCCCCAACATCTAGCAAATGAGTAAACTTGGGGAATTTGAACCTGGAACCTCTTGGAACATAATACTTCACTTTAACAACAATTTCTAGTTGAGTTGTCTCGGCGGGAGGTGGTGATAGGGTGTACACTTGTAATATTGATAATTTTTTGGATTTGATCTATCATTCTTTAATATTCTCTAGAGATACTTCATCACTAAAATTTAGGTCCATATATGATAAAAAAAGCGATGGGAGTATTAAATAGGAGTTTTTTTTTCAATAATTTTCTCTTCACCCTTTAACTTTATTATTATAATTTATCTTCTTACATGTTTATAACTAATTCATCCTCTAACTTTTTCTAGATGTTTTTTTATAATATTAATTTCATTGTTTATTTTAACATAAATTTTAAGTTTAATATAACGTTCTAATTTATTATAATATTATTTAATTTCGTAACCATTTGAAATTTATTGTTTCATCTGTACTATAATTATGTGGTTTTTTTAATCTCACTATCCATTTTTTTCTTTTTTCTGATGATGAACATGAGTAGGGGTTTGAAACTAGTAGATCCTAAAATATTGATGTGGTTTATCCGGAAAGGTTTTTCTTTAGTCATGAATCACAAAGCCTCCATTATGAGGAGTTTTTCTTTTATTATCGCATAGTTGAAGGTTTACTAATTACACATGTTTGCAATCCCATGGTTGGCTTACATTTAACAGAAGATCCATTGCATCAACTTGAGTATGTATAGTAAGAAAATTGATTCTTGGATTGGCATGGATACTGAGCATGTGAGGAAGTGAAATTTGAGGAAATTATGAAGAGTTAAATACTTGGTAGCACAATAGGGCCACAAGAGCAATAGTATTGAGATCTACAACAATATGAGATAGTGTTGGGGATGACTAATTTGGGAACCAAATGGCCTATGATTAGTTTACACTAGTGTTCTATGTTTAATCCATGGGCACTTTAGTGGTGACCAACTTGTTTAGAAGTTGTAACTTTGTTGAACTACTATCACTTTTTGAGTGGGTTTTAACATCCATGGGTTCTTACTATAAAATGGTTTTGTTCTATTATTATTTGGTTAATTTTCTCACTTGTTGCGCAAAAAGATTCTCTACAACCGAGTATGGAGTAGATCTCACGTAAACATGTAAACTAAACATTTAAAATGTAATGTCTAGTGTTTAAAATTTAACATTTTTAATTTAGCTCTATTTAAAAATCAATCCAATTATTATTATGTATAAACATAATATAAAATTAAAATATAAAAATGACTGTGAACAATCATGAGGTATGGTAAATAAATAAAACCTCTTGTTATATTTACTCCATAAACCTGTTTATATCTAAGACAACTCAAAAAAGAGGTTTTATTTATGGGCCAAATACCATTTTAACACCATGGGTTAAATACCATGCGCCAAATACCATATTTATAAAAGAGGTATGCTAAATAAATAAATACAAAAGAGGTGTAAAGAGGTATAGCAAATAAATAAAAATATATCAAATAAGGCTAGAAATCAACATCTAATTAAATACCAAGGCTATGGACCAAATACCATTGTAAATAAGAGAGGTATGGTAAATAAATAAAAATATAAATAAAAGAGAGGTATGGTAAATACATAAAACCTCTTTTTACATTTATTTCATAATATACTTTATGTTTAAGAAGATTCGTGTCGCCTGCTACGTCACAATTTGAATTGTCATTGAAATTCCATGAGCTTGATTTAACAGCAGTGCCCAAACTACTGATCGTTATATATTTGGGCAAGAGCTAACCAGCATGCCATAGGGCATTAAATGCCCGTATGGAGGTCGGCTCTACCATGGATGTCGAGGGGGGTCATGGGCGCATGCATCCTCCATACATCATTAATCCGGCAGCCAGCTTTCCTTTTCCGAGAATGCGGGACCCACCACCCCTGAGCTCACACCGGGACCCATTTTCAAACCTCCCCTCGCGCCAATGGACCCATTTTCATTTTCGAACATTCACTACTGTTTGAAGCTGCTCTGCTCTGCCTCTGCAACCGTCTGGAGGAAACACTGCCCACGCTCATTTTCATTTTCATCATTCGCTCCCGTTCGAAGCTACTCTGCTCTACCTCTGCAACCGTCTGGAGGAAACACCGCGCGCGCTCATTTTCATTTTCATCATTCACTCTCGTTCGAAGCTACTCTGCTCTGGGGTGAGAAACATTACCTTCTGTCACATTATATCAGTGAATAGTTGTTCTGCATGTTTTATCATATTTATCACGCCTTCCTCATATTTTAATTGATCATGTAGGAAGAAATAGGGACCAGGAAAATGGGATAGAACAGAAGTTGTGTGTGAGAGAAAAAGCAGTTCTTAAATTAGATACTTAGAGAGACTGAAATATTTTTATTGTCTACAAATGATTCGATGACTGATATTTCCAGTGAACGTTGTTTTAAGACCCCAGAAGAATACAAACAAAGTATGTCCCACAAAATGGATCTCAAACTCTGAAAAATGTCATTGGTTGATGGATTATGAATAAACTACATTCACAGAATAAGACTCAGCATATAAATTGTTGAATCTGCCTTGGGCACTGCTGAATTGATTAGTAGTATTGCAGAGAAAGGGGCAGAGTTAGTTTGTTTCCATTGTTAGGTGCATCTTCCCACACCATTGATACAAAAGGAGTGTCCTGTTTTAGAGTGGTGGAGTCAGAGTTGCTCAGAAACTATCATAAATCACAGACTGATCACAAAGCAATCTAATCTCTATCAGAAGAGAAGCCCTGGCTCTAATCAATTTACATCAACTAAAAAGTGAAATAGGAAATGAAAGAAAGAGCATGAATGAAGGAATTTTCTTAAGATGTTAGAAGACAGGCGTAGACAGAGGAACATGTGATGATGAAATGTAAAAGGAACCCATATGTCAGAAACAAAATATCAATAAATACATATACCAAGAAGAAGTAAGAATCTGGTAAATCATTTACATAAATGACAGAGAAAGTAAGAATCTGGTAAATCATTTGCATAAATAGCATTGCTTGGCCAACGAAAGAAAATCTTCATTTAAGAAATGAAGAAACTCAAGAATGTGGAAGAAAAACAAGATGTTGATTTACATAACACAGTTGTCCAAGTCACGTTCTGCAACTTGCCCATCCCTTTAATAACTATAAATATAAACAACAATATTTTTGGATATGTTGAAGAATTTTGGAATTCTAAGCCTCTTAC
This sequence comes from Pinus tabuliformis, assembly GCA_031772625.1. Taxonomy (NCBI): domain Eukaryota; kingdom Viridiplantae; phylum Streptophyta; class Pinopsida; order Pinales; family Pinaceae; genus Pinus; species Pinus tabuliformis. The sequence goes on along the minus strand of CM062809.1, from coordinate 908,625,471 downwards.
ACATGGCTATGGATACTTAACCAGAAGACCAAACTTGGGTATTCTGTAAGGTACAAGTACTAGGGGGAATGGATCTGTAAATCCCTTCCACATGAAATAGATAATATATTGCTCAAAGATCCGAATTAGAAAGCTCTTACACTTAGATAAGCCTCCTCCACCGATTGAGCAAACTGAGGTATGTGGTAAAGTTCCCTTGAAAAATACCCATTATCACTAATTTTGTGATCATTCAAATAGCGCTAATTGAATGATGGACTTGCTACAGCATGGAATTTACAACGGCAATGAAACTACTTGCCACAGCATGGAAATTTCAAGGGATATGGAATTCTGAAACATCTTACAGTGAAATATAAAGAAATAATGGAACTTGAAACCTTTTTTACACAAGGATTTAGTTCTTAAGTAAAAGACCAAGGCATGGTCTTGGGCAAAGTACCAACAATCATCAGTTTTGTTAGCTTCTGCTATTTTGCATACTAGACTTGCTATATCTTGGGAACGTTGAAGGGGAATGGAACTCAAAACCCACACGAAAGATTGTGAGACCAAGGGATGAATTCGATGTTCTATGTCTTATAAATCTGTTTCTATGTTATGACATGCTAGTAAAATTTTCATTTCTCCAGTTCACACGTCACCCATAGAAGTCATTGAAATTTGTTAAGATTGTTGAGGTGATTGCATGTGCTTCCTCATATTTATCAGTGAATGGTGTTATTTCAGAGTATTGCATGGTATATTATTCACTAGTTGAATACTGGTTGGCATATCAGCTCATAAATTAGAAATGCAATATTATTTAGTTCTGGGTTATTTGCATTGGTGAAAGGTGCTTCTTGTCATTGTATGGTGTATATCAGAATTGTATCTTTGGCTAAAGTCTAATATTAAGGTTGTCCTGCTATTTGAAAAATGTTTGGGCATGAATACAACATTATGTTTTCTAATCTGAAATAAAAAAGAAGAAAAAACCACCTACAGCCATAAGACATTAAATTGTTTGACGAAAACTATCACTGAGGACTTCAATAAAAAATCAGAGATTTAAGGGAAAAATTAAGGTGTTTCCAAAGGGAATCTTACATAGGAAAGGCCATAATTAGCTTAGAAGTGAGAACATAAGAATCTATTTAGAAAAAAATATGGGAAGGCGTGAGAAACATTACCTTCTGTCACATTATATCAGTTAATTGTTGTTCTGCATGCTGGTTTCATTTTCTTGTAGTTTCCATCAATGAGGTTTTCAAAAAATATAAACAAAAAAGCACAAACATGATGTTGGTAGGATGGTCATCAGATAGCTATCGATACAAACTTTTATTTAGAAGTTGTAGTTTCCATCATATGAGGTCGATAAAAACTTGTATTTAGAAGCACCTACAAGTATTCTACAAGATGCACACTCTGCAAGGCTGGAAATATTTTCTGCTAATTTTGCCAAATTATAGCTATGACCCAGTAAGGGAATATCTTCAGTTTGTGGACAACAAGAATTTCACATTTAATGGAATCCTAACCGATTCCTCTGTAACAACATCAAAGGCTATGGGTATGAATTTCTTTCTACTTAACCTCCACCAATTTTTGAAATTCCTTATCCATGCCCACTTGGCCAAAGAGGTATTAGTTTATTTCTTTAAACTTGCATACAATGCAAACATCAATTATCATAATAGTTATATTAGTGCAATATTTAGTAGCATGTGTCCAAGCCTTTTTTTATGGTGCCAATCCATTTTTTCCATCAAAACAATGATTTAAACACTCCCACGGATTTCCCCAAAATTTTCTCACAAGATTTTATCCAGAAATTCATGGTGTGGACAAAATTTTGGGGTCATGAGACAACACCCAAAAGTTTTGAATTGAAAATTCTGGGAACATCTAGGGTGGACAATAGAAAATTCAAACAATTTATGTTTTGTACTGCAGATTCTGTGAAGATCCAATATCGACAGTAACCAAGCTAAACAATTTATGTTTTGGATTGCAGATTCTGCTAGCACACATGATTTGACTTCATAGATTGGAAACATTTAGCACACATGATTTGACATCCTGGATATTGCCTCTTGTTGATGGTGATCTGGATAAGCATAGGAGAGTTCTCTCTATTTGGAACCCTCCAACCAATGCAATCCCTCTTTAAAGATGTGAGAAATAGCTCTGGAAAACACTAAAAGTGAACTGCAATTGGAATCGCTGGATATAGGAATGTTTTTGAAAATGTAACAGGAAAAACCATTTTCTAGGGTTTCTTTAGTCAATCTTACTAATACTTGATATTTTGAAGTCCTTAGAATCCTTGATAGCATGACAAGGTTTGTCTTAAATGATTCATTTCTTCTTGTCATGCTACATCCTCATTTTCATGAGCATGCATGCATTATTAACTCTTTATGCCCAAAGTCTTATCACTGATATTTGATTTTCTATTATTTTTCAAGGATGTGCATTCAAACTTGAGGTAGCATAAAAATAATCAATTTCAATCAGGATATTTTGTCATATTAAAGTATTCTAACATGAATCTATTTTGTTGTTGTCACTATGCAGTGCTTCTAAGCTCACGGAATGGTGGAAAAGTGGACACTGTGCATTGAAGTATCATGCCGCCCAAATCCAGGTCGAGCATATTCAAAATTTGTCCTTCACAATGGGGCAAAAAATCATGTGATTTATAGAATATGGGAAGTGCAGGAAAAGACAACCAATAACGAAGCATACTACATTACACTTGTTGCGGGGTTAAAAGAGGCAAAACACAATGGGGTGAATAACATAACAGTGCTAACAAACTCAGATTTAATCTGTAATCACATGGAAGGCATCTACAATGTTCGCGCAGACAATTTGAAGCCCCTCTACAAAGAGGGAAAAATCTGGAGTGCTCGATTGAATTCTTTTACGATAAAGCACCTTGCGGAGATCCATAAAATGTCTACTGATCTAATGGTTGGAGTAATCTCAAGTGTAGATGTAGGTGCCAGAGATGATTCAGGATCATCGTTCATTCCACTGGCAAACATTGATCAGCATCAGTATAGGTCTCGACTATGTGTATACACCATGGTTGTAATTTTTCTTTGGATTCTCATACCGTGGTTCTTTCAGTAAAGAACTCGTTAATGTACATTTTTTTTTCGTTTTGTAATATCATTCACTTTAGATGTCCAATCATGTTATAACTAAATTCATGTGTCCAATTACGTACATTATATTTGAGGTGAACTAATTATTCTTAACCGACTAGTGGTTCAACGAAGATTATTGTAGCTCCGTTTGAATTTAATTTTAATTTCAAGTTTCATATGCTACCTCTTTAGTACAATGTTGATTTCCACCTGGATGGATGCCATGGGAATAAATGAAAGTAACAAAATAGGGTTATTTACATTGGGTTTGTTGTTTTTCACAACATTTAAGAATTATAAGTCATTTCTGATGCAAACCCTAGCTATATCCATATCTATATGATGAAAAGACGAAAATAGTTGATGCGTGATCTAATCTGAGATGAAGAATTTCATACCATGAAACCCTCCTAGGAACATTGATGCATAATAATGACAAACTCTAACCTAGTATGAAGTGAATTTTCTTAGGTACATGGTTTGCCCTAGAATGATGCAATGTATGCATATATCAATGGAGCCCTACATGCCCATTATGCCTTTGAAGATGCCATAATCTTAATAAATAAAGAACACAAGTGAAGAAACGCTCATCTTTCAAAATTGCCTAAAAGATTAAAAATATGGAGTCCCTAAACATTGTCAAAATCATAATGATAAATTCTGCTTCAAAAAGCTTAATCCCCCATTTTCTTGACATTTGTTTTTCTTGACATGTCCCTTTTTCATCACACCCACACTAATCTTCCAACTAGGACACCTTTCTTACAAGCACAAGAAATGCTCTAGAGTATAGTGTCCCATGTTTCCAGCACTGGAACCAAAAACTACGACTTTGGAATTTGCAAGAATGACACCAACAATAACAACTTGAAAGTTAAAGCATAATGCCCCATAATATTTGCCATCTCGTTACCACAGGTCTAACTCAGCTAATGGTCATAGCTCATCATCTAATCAAGAACACTCACTATTGATTTCACACCAGAATCAATGGTGATGTGCGACCATGAAAAGTATGCCATAAACCATAACAGGGAAGTACATCATCACCATCCATATTCATAAAAGTGTAACAAAGAAAGATGTAACAAAATACCATGCTTATTAACATATACACAGCAACTACAAGAATCCTGATGGAACAGAGTAGGTTATCAAACATTTAGAACAATGCTCCATTCAATATCCACACAATATGGCAAGAACCCTTCAATAGCATGCCAAAACTAAACAATGTTACCACTTGTAACAACCCAAAACTAGCAACAACCCTAAACTGTTCAAAGCTCAAGTACTTGTACACCACTACCTGCTCAATGGCAATTTAGGTAACCTTTACAACATTTCATTACCCTGATATACATGCATCTTTCACATCCAAACTAGTAAGTAAAGCAGAGTCGTTTCCAAAGAAACGTTACAATGAGTTCAAAGCTCTCTTAAAACTTCCAAGTTTAAAATGAATATCACTTTACATTTGACCAAGTCAAATAATATATCTAAAATGGGGATTAATAACTCACCAACCAACTCAAATAATATATCTAAAAGGAGTACTCGCTGTACCATATAATTCATCTTTAGATCCTGTGTAATGCATAAAGAGGTGGAATACTATGTTATTGAGCCCATGTACTATTATCACAAGCATCACTTTCACTTATATCAAGGTGTCAAGGTTATTTCTATATTATATGTTAATTAGAGTCTAGTAGTGAGCAACTTGATTAATTCATATATCCTGAAGCCTTATGAATAATTGTATAGCTATGTTTTTATAGAGATGTAAAATTGGTTGTGTGAATGGACTAGAGATGGCCTGTGCTCATGGTTTTTTGGAGACAAGGCTAGTTTACATATGAAATCACTATGTTTTCACAATCATAACAGATTATATCAGTTCATTTACTAAATGAACTAAATTATGGTGCATCCATAAACCAGATTAGTGTGATATTAGAAATTTTATTCATTAGATTTTAAATCGAGGATGTTTCAGTGTAATGCCTTTTTGACCTATTTTCACAATCATAACAGATTAAATTAGTCCATTTACTAAATGAATTAAATTATGGTGCACCCAGAGACCGGATTAGTATGATATTAGAGCTTTTGTTCATTAGATTTAAATCCAGTGTAATGCCTTTTGGACCCTCTTTGGTATATGGGTTGTTATCTATGTAATGTCCATAATAATTGCAACTTTTACAATAATACTTTCTTTCCTCCTCCTCACTGATTGAAGAACAAGGATCCATTAAGCTGCCAATATCCTCCATAGAGAAGATAACCGCTTAGCCGTATGGCTAGTTACAAAGATCAAACTTTACAAAAAAAACTCGTTAAAAAACCATGGTGCTTTACAGGCCTTATCTTCCCAAGCATATACTAAAAGAATACAATTTTGTATAAATATAGTGAAATATGCTACAAATTACAATGACATTTGAAAAACTCCATCACTAACTCTTCTTTCCAAAGCAATGGGTGTCTCACTTGGAGGAGGCTCACAACACAAATAGCCATGGAATTGCTATTATAGCTATGTTCCGAAGAATAGATAATTCTTGATACATAATATAGCCGAAAAGGTATAAAAATAACCAGATCGTTCTGCAGGAAAGTGATCTAAGGTTAGAATAAACATCTGAAAACAAATCTAATATATTCTTAGTGTGAATAGGACTTTATTACTTATGACTTCCACCTGTTGCACCTCGTTACCATCCTATACGAACTAGCTGACTCCCTGATTAGAGAATCTGTGAGATGGATTTCCAAACAAACTTGGAAAGGCTGATTTTATTCACTTTCATGGACATCAAAAGACAACTATAACCGTAAGGAGATGATGATTCTGCCATAAAAATTAATAATCAGCTCAAGATTGCGTTCGATTGCCACGCAAACTGCTAGGTGATGCCTGGCGATTAAGTTCCTGGAAACATGAAGCACAAAACAATTTAGAGAACTGATATTGTAGCATGTACTCCTTGCTTGAGATTAAGTGTTGTTTGAGAATTCTAGGGAGCAACTGCAAACTTTCAAAATTTTGAGTGCATTCTTTAACTCAAAAATTCAAGAACAGAAAAGGCCCAAAGCAGAAAAATATCAAGGTCAAATGTCACAGTTTGGAATGAGCTTGATTAGCATACCTCTGAAAAACGCAGGTGTCCAGGTTGTGTATAGGTTGAATTCACAATGGTTTCACATTGTAAGCCAGTCTCTTCTACTCTCACAAAATTCAATATATTTCCAGCATAACTCTTGAAATTAAATCCCTGCGGTCTCTAATACTATACAATGAGACCCTGTCTTTTTAATAGAGCATCTGATCATTTCATGCCAACATCACTATGCAAGCAATCCTCAGAGGTTTTTTGTTGCAACTATAAAACCATCCAGACCTACTGAAGAATAGCCCAAAAGTCATATCATGAGGAAGCAAAGCAATAAAACCCCAAAATGAAACACTTTGAATACACTGACCAAAAGAAATGACAAAACCATAGCAAGAAACAGGCAATGGCAATTGTTTGATTCCTCCCCTGAAAGGAAGGCTACGAAGGATTTTAGTTGCAATAACAAACATGAAATCATAAATCATCTGTCAAAGCAACACTATCCAATCCTAGCATGGATCAAACAATTTGCAAGGCGAGATTAGTTTCAACTGTCACTGAATTTTGGGCAGTTGGGTTATTGGCCATAACACCATTAGGATCATCTAGGTTCTTTTCATTCCAATATATATTTTGGCACAAAAACCCAACTGATCAAAAAACTTACTTGGCATAACTGAACCACCAACCCCTCCCCATGATGATGGCAATGCTCTTCAACAGAATTAAATTGCAGTTAGAGAAAACGATGTTCTAAGCTAACTTAGAAGTTAGAACCACCATTCCCTATTTGATCTAATCCAAAATCCCCACATACACTAATAGTTTATAGTTCCAAGGCCATCAAAAATGCAGGGAAACTGAGCGAAAAGGGCAAATGCAAATGGGTAGAAATGGAAATGTAAACTGTAAGTCAGCAAGCATGGATCCTTGGGCTTGTTATCTATAACTCCCAATGTTTAAGCAAGAAATATCATTATGGAGGCCTAGGAAGTGATGAAAAATGGTCAAACTGAAAAAGAATTCAAAAGAAATATGGGGAAACTCACCTTGTGGTAACTGATAACGAGATGAACTGTGGTTTGAAGAGCATTTGGAAGGCTTGTGAGGCTGTTAAGATTTTTCTTTCCTAGAAGGATTAGTTTCTCAGATATGGCATGTCATTTAATGATCACCAGCTGTGGTGGTCCCCTCTTGTGAAGTTTGAGGGCAAGCTATTGTTCGAGTCTCCCTAGGTCTTAACTTTAAGGTTTTTCAAGAAAGGCATTAACTCAACCAATGAATTCTTTACCAGATGATAAAATCCCAATGTGTAGATTGCTAGCTCTAACACCCTTTGTTTGAGCCAAAATTTTTGGCCTCCTAGCCATTGCCAACCAAAAAATGGACAGGCTAGGAATTGGACTAAACTCTGTCTCCAAACAAAGTATTAGATGGTATACTATTTTGCAAGAAGAGAGAGAATTTTTTGAGTATGGTCATTTTAAATTAGAGGATGCCAATAAGTTTAGAAGGGAAGTAATGGCTGAAGGGGTTTAGATTCCTTCTTCACCATATGTGGACTGTCTCCTAATGGCAGAATTGGATCTCTCTAAATAAGATGGAAGAGACAATACACCTACTATGTGGCCATGGACGACCAAGGAAAATGTTGGATGACGAAATTTTGTGAAGAAGGAGTACCTCTATAACTAAGCTGCATGATATGGGGAAATGGAAACCTGAATTTGAAACAGAAATGTGATGGAAATGTGACCCCTAAAATTAGTAAATAGTGAAATTTTCAGTTTTAACGTTATGGTTTAGAATATAGATTCATGATTTAAAAGATACCTTTTTATTTCAGATCAAAAATTCTAGTCACGCAGTTTTTGCTCCAAAAGTAAGAAGCAATAAGATACTTTTTTCAGCCCCACTGAAATGTATTTTAGGCGTGCTTCAGCCGTGTTTTGGAGTTTTTGTATCGAAATGTGCCTGGTATGCAGGGGGTACATTTCCTGCAACATAGCTCTACAATAATTGTTTTTACTCCATAATTTTCAATCATTTCCAGACACCAAAGGACTGACTTTGAGCATGTCAATAATTTTCATCAATTTTCACTGAAATTTATTTTGTATTGTAGCGACATGCCAAAATAACATCTACAATAATGAGCCAGCCTGATATATAAGAGTTCCAATTCTACCTTTATGTACAATACACTATATTGTTATCCAAAAAGGATGTATCAAGCTTATAGTAGCAAAAAGGCAAATAAACTTTTCCTGGAGTTTGTTAGAGTTCAACCAACATTTACACTGAGATTTTATATGCTTTGAGTTCAACAAAAAGATTTCAATAGCTCAATACGATAACCGTACAAAATTGAAATTAGATAATGTTGTACATATCAAGAAACATTTTCAACCCATCATGCACACAACATGTTCTTGGATTAGGAGAGCCCTTTATAGGGTTATGCCCATATTATATCCATGAATACTCATCAACTCGAATATTTTTCATCTCACCATTGATTGCTGGCACTTTGATTGTTCTCTTAACCCACTATTTCCTGTATAGAGTGCAAGCGGTGATACAATCTGACTGGTTGTACAATAGGGGGCATCACCCTAGGGTGTGGAACCAAAATGTTATGGGTTGAGATAGGCTGCCCAATGAATGAATTTGGTGCAATTGGCGGAAACAACCAGGGGGTTCGATGATCAAACGGGACAGGTGGACGTGGTGAATCAAATGGAAAAGGAATCAATAAACCCCCCATATTTGGATCCACATTATTCTCATGAAATAAATGAACTTGACAACTTGAAGTATTATGAGATGTGGAATCTTCAGCTGTAACAAAAAAAAAAAACACATTGTTATGCAATTGCATTGAAGGAGATGAAGATAATGATATTTTGAATTTAACATAAAATGATACATCAATTGATATTTCCATACCAGTATTTTGTAAAATAGAACCTTGTACCCTTCTAGATGTGTGGTCCAGATTGATTTCTTTTATAGAAGAAATCTCCAATTGTTCATTCATGCTTCTTTTCCTTCCACGACACCATCCAACCTTTAGAAACTGTGGTCCATATTTTCTTGATTTCAACGCAGGAACACTTTGCCCCCTTTTTTTTTTTGGGCTCAAGAAACTATGTCGCCTCTTGGTAGTGACCTTGGATGGAGTTACAACATCAAATTTCTTATTATTGTACTCTTGGCTTACATTTTCTACCAATTGATTTAGTGCATATGCCTGCTCCAAAGTTGTGGGTGTTATTTGTAATAAACCCCTCAATTTCTTATGAGTTGATGAAATCACAAGTTTAATTTCCTCATCGATTTCTAGGGCGCTATCTGGCCTTACAATGGTTGAATCAGTGGAAGGAGAAGCTGGAAGGTTCATTTCAATTTCTGGGGTCATTACAAACGATTCATTGAAATCAAGTAAATATCCACGTCTTTATGTAATAGACCTAGAGACATTAGGCAAATCATTGCCCCCTGAAACATTGCTAGTCACTACCATCTCAACTTTTGAAATATGCTTACAAATATTTCCATTTAGGGCCCATTTGCAATTACAAAAGTTTAAGTTCAGCCCTTTATAGATGACATGATACCATGTATCACAAGTTGCCATAGTTTGGCTACGAACCAAATACTCACTTTCCTTGTTTCCATCAGCCATACAATCTTCATCTGGGATATTCCTTGCTTTGCACTTACTAAAATTTATTTGTTGCTCAATTTTTGAAGCTCGGACAAAACCAGCTTTTTTTAGACATTGCATGTGAATGTAATACAACTCAACCTTTTTTAATAATAGGTGCAACAGCCAATCCACCCTTCTATGGGACGCATTGTTCTTCTCACAAAGGTACCTTTGCTTTAGATAACGGTGATAAGATTTGATAGAATTATTAGTATCCTGGTTGGAATGTGGGAAGTCCCTATATGCTTTTGCCCATATGTCTGGAAAAAAAACATATATTAGATGCGAAGAAACAATAGAAAATGGTCAATTACAAAATAAACTGATAAAATGCAACTTTAAGAAACTTACATAATTTCTTGTTGTTTAACCAGTTGGTTGCAAAACAATACAAAAACACAGTTTCTTCTTTGAATTCATCAAAGAAACTTTGAATTTCATGTTGCACAGATGCATCATCTTTACACGAATGCATGATTAATCCTAGAGCACGGAAGATACAGACTTTATTTTCCTTTCCCCTAACTTTAGTTCCAACATTTTTCAACCACGCTCTACGGACATGCCATACACACAATAATAATGTGCAGTTTGTGCAAGTCCTGAAATAATATAACATTATAAGAGAATATCCTTGAACATTATTGATTTTTATCTCTTCTAAAAAGAAAAAACTGGTTCACCTTAATGCCTCGATTTCTGCTGTTGCATCATCTGTGATGACAGCTCGGACATGCCAATCTGGGTTTTCCCTTTTCCCATTTGAAAATAATTGTGACATCCATTTATAAATATCAGGAGGACCATTCTGTGATGATGTTACCCATGCCACTAGAATCCCATTGTGATGATCATCAAAAGCCATTATGGTGTACAATTGATATTGCATTACAATAAGAAAACAAGATTATAAGCATATAAGAGGACGACATTGAAATAAAGTTGAATAAATGAAGTTTTGGTAAATATGTTTACCCCATATTTGTTAGTGCTAAAAGTGGAGTCCATTGATAACATGTTGTTGTGTGAGTATTTCACCATCATTGAAAGCATCCATTTAGTTTGTATGTCTATAATGAAAGGGATGTTTTTAACAACATCTTGTTGTAGGTAGAAGAAAAAGCTCTCTGGGCACTCACTAACCCAACAATCGACACTCATTGGATCACTTTTATGCTTCACATACTCTAGCCTCTTGATATTATTGTACATGCTTGACACATCCTTTCTTGTCATGAAAGAATCTCGAGGTGCCCCTGTGAACAACTCACCAGATCCATACCTTAAATCAAAGATAAATTTTTCCCAGATCATTATAGCATTAAAACCATCATGAACCAAATCTTCAACAATAGTTCGTATATCCTCTGTTAAATGCGGTGCAAAATTGAATTTCTTGGGCATGTCATTTGCCTCATTTCCATGAAAAACCACATTTTTGTCATCAATATGTTTGCATGTTGTATATATTAGAACAACATCATTTGGTCTAAGAGCAAGTCGTCGCATAATAAAGTGACACTGACAACCAACTTTGATGTTGTGACGTGGAAGACTTTTTTTAGTTTTAGATCCAGGTTTAGCTACATTGCTGGATTGTACATGATTTGGACCATAGGCACACCAATATTTGTGATCAAGAATTTAACAAAAATTAAATTAAATATCTATGCATGTTTGACATAGTGAACTTAAAATCAAAATTATATATATATATATATATATATAGAGAGAGAGAGAGAGAGAGAGAGAGAGACTCACACAACATATTCTAGATATGTTGAAGAATTTGTCCTCTTGATATCCTTCACAGCTTTAATTTGTCGAGTTTTAGCAACAAATTGAGTAGGTTCACTTTCCCTCATTTGCTCTCCACTTATAAAATCCTCAAGTCGACAATATGGAATAATCGCGACTTGGTCTCCTGCTACTTCTGTCCATGTCAAATATTCTGCTGAAAACTCTATCATTACTTCTAGGTCCTCAAACTCCAACTCATTGATCAAGTCCCACTTCTTCATTCTTCAAATCTCTATACAAATGACGGAACACGAATATTGACTAAACATATGAGCAACAGTTCATGCTATAAATATTGAACACCACTTGAAATGCAATTTTTTGTAGTGTGTACAATTTACACTCAAGACCCCACCAAATAGAAACACATTTAGAGCATAATTCCCTATCTCCCCTTCAATATTTCCTACCCATGCACAAAATAGTATTATAGACTTTCAAATGCTTCATCTTGGTATAATCAATACATTGCTGAAAGAAACATAATAACATGCAAAATCTGTTGCAAAGAAAATCCAACAACTCCTTGATAAATATGGATCATGACATGGGTTTATATTCTAAAGACCCAACCCTATTACTGAAACCTCTGTCTATGTATCTCAATTTAAAACAGAACCCTCAATCTCTTAGCTCCAAGTCGTATGCAAAGATTCCCCACCTCATTGTTCTTTATCCAAATCCCTGAAACAAGAACTTCTTGCACAAAAGCTACTTAGTAGATGTTGCACAAGAACTTTTCTGAGTTTTGAGTTTTACCAACATAACTGTTTGAACCCAAGGCGTAGCTGGCTGCATTTGCTAAAGTCCTATGAAAATGGTAAATGTTTTTGTTCCCAAACCCATATCTGCTACCTTTTGAAGTGTATTGCTTATGAAGGTGTCAAAATTGTCCTAACTCCAAAATATTAGTATGAAAAGTTAGTGCTGCTATAAGATGATGTTATAATGTCTGATTTCACAGTGGCTTTGACTGATTGCCATTTATCCCGCAGTTCCTGCAGTTCCATACCAGAGGGAAAAACAATTGGCTCCTGCAACATCTCCAGTTGTGGCTATACTGAAAGGTATCCCTAGCTTGTGTTCAGAAATTATTGTTCGAAAATGCCATTTTAAAATATACTTCTAGGCAGACATGACAAGGTTTTCTAGATTGAAATATTATTGTAATGATGCATCTTTTATTATATGTTGTGTTAGTAGAGATTATACGAGCATCTCAGGAGTATTGAGAAGAAAACACTAGGATAAACATAGCCGTGGGTATGAGTAGAAGAAATGCAGAGGCTGACTTACAGTTGCCTCCTGGATTCAGATTCTTCCCTACATATGAAGAGTTGGTTGTGCATTACTTGTGCAAGAAGGCAGCCTCTCAGATGATCTCTGTTCCTATAATAGCAGAAGTGGATCTCTACAAATATGATCCATGGCAGCTTCCAGGTATATTTTTCATTTCTCCCCTCTAATCCTTGTACCCATATTTCTAAACAGATTATAGAAGGTGTGATCAGATGGATTTCAGGACTTAACGAAGAGCCTGTTCTTTTATTTTTTTCTATTTACAGAGAAGGCCCTGTTTGGAGAGAAGGAATGGTATTTTTTCACTCCCCGGGATAGAAAGTACCCAAATGGATCAAGGCCCAATAGGGCTGCTGGTTCTGGATACTGGAAAGCTACAGGTGCTGATAAGCCCATTACTGCTAAAGGTGGAAAGAAGCGAGTGGGCATCAAGAAGGCTCTTGTCTTCTATGCTGGGAAATCACCCAAAGGCACAAAGATGAATTGGATCATGCACGAATACCATCTTGCTGATGTTAGCAGACTTGCAAGGAAGAAAGGCAGCTTAAGAGTAAGTTCTTTTGTCCTCTTTGTAAGGTCTTGAGTCGGTAGTTTTGGAAATACAATTCGCTGGGTCAATTTAGCTTCTGGTTGTTATGTTCCATGCTTTCCCCCTTCTGTTTCTTCCCCTGTTTTCTCATATGGGCATTAGCAATAAGGATATTGGTGATGAATGCTTGATTCCTCAATTACAGATATTGGTTCTGTATTGGATTGGAATAGAAATAAAAGACATGGGACTTAAATTATTGATTACTCAATTGAAGCTATTGTCAGTGGAATGTTTGGATTTGCATTTTTTATGGGAAGAATTATTGTATTTTTTTCTATCAGTTCTCTGAGGCCCAAAGGCTGGGAATTGTTTTCCCTTGTCTTGGATTTGTCCATTTGAAAATAGTTAGAGAATGAAATATAAGTTAGGGACTGCATTCTATATTTTCTTGTCTGCTCTGTCATTTATTTTGTGTCTACTAATTGAAAATATTCTTCTTAATATAGTTGGATGATTGGGTTCTCTGTCGAATATACAACAAAAAGATCAGTGCTGAGAAGTTAGCACAAGGGCAGAAGGAAAGCTCCCATGATGTTGTACCAATGGAAGCCATCGATGAAAAGGATATGGATAATCAACCCTCCTCAACTTCAATTGAGCACAGTGGAATTGAACAGAACAACCCATCTTCTGACCGTCTGATGAAATTGGAACCTTCTCCAACAAGCCACAACGTGGTTCCCCCTCGTTCTTATCCCATGAATTCCAATTTCAATTTGCAGAACCCGGATTTCTTCCAAAATACATCAAACCCTTTCAATGCCAGTACCCTCAAGGCTCCAGTACAGAATACAACATTCAATCCAATTTCCCCCTCCATCGACCACCAATGGGAAAATTACAATTCAACGGATTTAATTTCAGGACTGCATACTGATTCTAGCAGTTCCAAGCCATCATCATCTTCAGATCCCATTTCGGAGAAAGAAGAAGTTCAAAGTAGCTTCAGACTGGAGAATTTCTTGCAGGAGCAGCCACAATCAACGTATAATTTCAGTACGGAAGGTCTACAAAATTCCTTCCCTCAGTTAGACCAAATAACGTTTCTTGATTTTAATCAAGATTACTTTACTGGCTTAACCACTTCAGACTACCTACCAAGGTTCAACTCAAATGACATACAATTCCAATGAGTTCATGGTCTTATAGAAAGGCTTGTCATTCCCTGATTAAATATTTTTTTATACGAGTCTGCATGTACAACTTATCTGGCTATAGTTATTTTCAAACCATATTCTGAATCTCTCGTTTTAGCTTCAAAATCATGTACAACTTGATTCTTTGGAGACAACCTTTGACATAAAATAGGATTGGATGCCACAGATATTCAGTCTATCTTAGGTCCCATGCTATTTTTAGCAAAAGGCCCACCTCTTTTTTAATCAGAAGTTCCACTCTTTCTGTCCGAACTACTTTTTGAATGGTTGTAACAATATAATACTTTTAATGTAATATAAGGCTTGAATTGAAGGAAAGGAAAGTTTAAGGACAGGAGCTTGCCATGTACTTTAGCATCTTTGTTGAATGAAAGGAAATTCAATCAGTTTGTCCCACTTTGTTATACAACTTTAATCAGTTTGTTCCACTTTTTTATGCTCAGATGAAGTCCAAAACAATTACTAAATTTAGAATTTTTATTTAGAGTATTAAATTGCCTCACTTAAGAAAATATATCTAAAGCATTGTTGGCATATATTTCATTTTAAGGGTTTCATACCATAATCCGTTTATTATCTGGCTTGGTAATGACTTTAAAATTAAGTTATTATTATTATTTACATAAATCTCAGTATAACAATTTACAAAAAATTAAAATACACACCTGACATAAATGTGGACTACTACTGCTTACAACTACTTATGACCAAGGTTACTGAAACCAAGACTATAGGTTCGAAGTTTCACCATAAGCTTAATACATCAATTGGATCTCACCCCAATAGGACAAAAACAAGACTCCTAAAAAGCTAACAGTGAAGAACTTAGTTTGTTGGATCCTATCACTGAGAACCCTCCATGTTGGTTTGGCTCAAATCTCAGTTGGATTAGAAGTTGTTGCAAGTGGTTGAGCGTTAAGCAACTTGAAGCTTTGAAGTATTGCTACCTCCAATGTAAAGTGATGTTCAACAGTCATTCTTGCTAACATAGATAATAATCACAGTTATATATGCAACTAAAGGAAAAATATTAACGTGTAAGCACATTTGATCTCATTTTGATTCTACTCTGCTATTTTCACGACTAATGTGAGCTTTCATATGCATCATGCTTATTTAGTGCTTATTGTATGCAGTGATAACAAGCAAAGGATAGCAGATTATCTAAACTGCATAATTGGAATGTGAGAGCATGATGTCCCTTATCATGTTCACTTTGATTATGCTTTTGTAAATAAAATCTAGAGTTTTATTGGTTGCATTTTAGATTGATATTTTTCCGGCCTTAAAAACTGGTTGACAAGCTGGGTGGGATCCAGTCTTGGTTGCACCTAGACTCTGTTGCATACACTATACTGGTTTTCAACATTGGTGGGTTAATGATACATTGCACATCTGATACTCTTGTAATGATAAGCAAGAGGTTTATAGAAACATGCATCCTTCAATTCAGACAGGTATAATGGCTCACTGTCATGTTTTTAACATGCTTTCGAGTAAAGAATGACTTGTCTCCGCATCATAAGTCCCCATTTAACAGCGCTTGCAACAAGAACTTGTATATAACAAAAAACCTTACAGATCAGATCAGGGATTTTTAATTTACCTCACGCTCGGGATTGCCTGCGAGGTGGTTGCAACTGTTAGCGCAGGCGGTGTTTCCTCCAGACAGGTTGCAGAGGCAGAGCAGGTTCGAACGGGAGCGCGAATGATGAAAATGGTCTTTTGGCGTGAGGGCAGGTTTGAAAATGGGTCCCATTGCCAGCTCCCGCGTTCCCGGAAACGGAATGATGCTCTTGTTGGATTAACGATATATGGAGGATGGATGCGCCCATGACCCCATCGACATCCATGGTAGAGCCCGCCTCCATACAGGGATTTAATGCCCTATGGCAGGCTCGTTAGCTCTTGCCATATATTTGCTTTGAGTTTCGATTTATGCCCCACACAAATTAAGAGTGTCAACGTAAAATTGAGGTTTTACCATTTATGATAATAAGTTGTGATGATAAGTTGCGCCGAGCTTACCTCGATTGCAGGTTGCCCAGACCTGTTTACGTGGCTCACTGGGTCCCTCCATCTCCGTTATGAATCCGAGTCAAAATAGTGCCTCAACCATAATCAGAATTCCATCTGAATCGAAGGTACGTCTACGAGAAAGGTCCCTTTCATGTGATCAAAATTATTTAGATCTCTTTCAGAGAATTCATGTGATCAAAATTATTTGGACCTCTTTCAGAGAATTAAAAATAATTTAGGCTACTAATTTCCGCTCGATAAGAAGAAAGAAAAGAAAATGTACTCTGCTCAGTGAGATTTCTCAACGAGAAGACGAGAATTCACCGGATCAAGAAGCGGCGGGAGGACTCATGTGAAAGGGCAGCCATTTATTTCATGTTGTGAAGTTGTGATGATAAGTTGTGTTCATTTCTATATAATATTTTCACCTTTCTACATATGCTGTAGCGACTTTATATACGAGAAACCGAACACTCTAACCTTGACATGATGATGTTATTTCTATATAATATTTTCACCTTTCTACCTATGCTGTAGCTACTTTATATACGATAAAGTAAACACTCTATCGACTGATTATTTATTGGTGCCGAAAACCTTGACTTGATTTGAAACCAAACTCTCTGATGTAAAGACCCTGCCGAAAACCATGACTTGGGTTTGGTGGTATTGACTTTGGTTTGTCGGTATCGAAAGTGGCTCGTCTCGAGAACCACGACTTCACTTAGGTGCCGTATGAATATAATGCAATGCAACACAATAATCATGTATCACCATATATAATGCAATTTAATAATTTAATATAACACAATATAATAATTATAATATCACATCATATAATATAATATAATAGTAATATAATAAAATATATTATACATTTTAAATAATAATAGTTTAGTACATAAAATTTTGTTATTATATTAAAAATTATCATATTAGTTATTATTTAAAATATATATTTCTCACCATTATGTTATTGTCAATAATAATTATATATTTATTAATAAAATTATTGGGATCTTTTTTATATTTACTTGGAGATTATATATTAAATTATTAAATATTATTTATATATATGTATATATATTGCTCATTTTATTTTTAAATCCGAAAAAATATTATATACCCAAGGATTAATAAACCCAAGTCATCAATATGATAAACCCAAAGGATAAACAATGTATTATTAATATTATACACCCAAGAGATTATTAATATTATAAACTCAAGGGATTACTATTAAGCCACTACTTGCTTCTGAAAAGACTAATCTTCTCTCCTATTTCTAGCTTGAGAAGCCAAGGCGAAAAGTCCTTTGCTTGAGCTATGAGGGTGCATATATAACAAATGAAGTGACTTTCCACCTCCCTTGTGGCTCTTGAGCTTCCCTAATGATTCTTGAGCTCCCATATGTTTTTTCTAATTCCTAAGAGACATTTGAGCTTCTACATAAGTCTTCACATTCTGTGTATCACCCTTAGGCTTCCACACATTTTACATTTTCACATTTTTCCAAAATACAATATTACTTGTGGCAAAATACAATGACACATATGAGTTTCATGGTGACAATTTGAGAAGTTGTGTCTTGGCAATAGTGACATGGAACTTCATTGTAGAGTGTTAATGCTAAGATTTTCTCCTTGTTGCTATCTTCACACCTTCATAATAGGTCTTGCATGTACTTCACCTTCATCCTCCAAGAGTATGGTTATGATATAGAGTCTTCCATATGATCTTGATCTTCATTCTTCTATCCTGATCTATTGTCCCTTTATCTCTTTGCTTGATGATTTCCTTGTGTCTTCAACTTCATGAGTTTATTATTGTAGCTCCTCTTTCACATCCTCCTTGAGCATCATCTTGTCATGTCAATATAATAATACCTTCAAGTGGAATTCACTCATGACAAGATGACATCATTCCCAAAATCTCCTAGTCTGTCCTATTTCTCATGAAACGTACTATCTGAGATGGGACAGTGTGTAGGATTAAGGAGGAGGCATATGGATTTCTTTGTGGATAGGAGAAGGAGGCAGGCAATGATGGTCTAGGATATGTTGCTATGTAGGGTGAAGTGGCTGAAAGATAGGGAGGTATGACTATGCAATTAGGGAAGTTAAGGAGGAAGAGAATGCATGTTTGCTCACTATGACTAGTAGTGCGTAGTTCTAGAAGGAGAGGGTCAATGCATCCCATAGTTGAGCACTGCAAAGGCTAAGAAATGGCTTGATGACTAATTGAAAGTGCACAATACGTAGTGGGGAAAGACTGGGCAAGGAGTGTGTAGTGGGAAAGTGCAGTTGACATTGACTGAGCACTGAGATTGTGCAATACACAGTTGATGGAGGTAGTTTGTTGTAACTGCATAGTATGAACTTCCAAGAGGAAGATGATACTTGACTGTGGCTTATGACTATAGAGTACATAGTTCTAAGAGGTAGAAATATAGGTACTTGGTCGAGCAAGTTGCGGAGATAAAAAAACTCCAATATTGACTCTCGACCAAGTTGCGGAGATAAAAAAACTCCAATATTGACTAAGTGTGGGATCAGTAAGGAAGAAAGATGAGACCAGATCATGTAACAAGACTTGAACATGATCACACAAAAAAATGACCAACCACATGATGATGAAACACTGAACACCCAAAATCAACATGTATCCATTGAAACGATGATAACACAACACTTACCTCAAGTGCGACACTTAGGATATACCTTTCAACATAATTGTCTACTGTAATAAGAAAGCGTGCAATACCTTGAAAATGAGTCCAATGCATATCACTATGATAGATAGAAACTATTAACATAAAAGAAAGCACTAAATATACCTCTTAAAGGTGTGCCATAGACACTTAGGATACACCTTTCGACATAATTGTTGACTGTAATAAGAAAGTGTGCAATACCTTGAAAATGAGCCCAGTGCATATCACTATGATAGATAGAATCCATTAACATAAAAGAAAGCACTAAATAAACCTCTTAAAGGTGTGCCATAATTACCTTTGAGAAGGAATGACACTTCCCGTAACATAAGATAACACTTGAAATTCCTTCAAAAATGGACTTATAAACTTAAGAAGCAATCATGGGATAATTCTAACAACTAGAAATGACAGCTCACATGATCAAAGGGAGGCTCGAAAGTTTGAATAAAGGAAAAAAAATTGAGGGCATTGTAGCAACAACAATAGACAGTTGAGTAGGACCCAACATAAATATGTGACCCAATAAAACCTTGTATATGAATAGAGGGAAGTGGAAGATAGGAAAAATAAATAAAACAACTAGGGGGATTGATTGGTCCATGAGAATAAAAATGAACCATGGTGTGGAAAAAATGAGGAAGACATAAAATAAAAGAGAAATTTCATTTTCCATGATAAAAAAATATTTAAGGTTATTGAATGGTTTCAGGTAACCTTGAAAAGCTTTGGGAAATGCATGCTTGGCATGACCATGACACCTTCATATTCATTCCATATATCATAATTTGGATAAGAAATGAAAGATGTCCTTCAAACCTATAGCTATGTGGTAGAGAACCGTCATAGTAGCAAGATAAGCTACCTATATTTAAAAATATTATGGCTGTGTAATGGCACATAAACAACATAAGTGAAGAAAATGTTGAGTTTAAATACACTGTTGAATATCGTAGCAAGCATAATAACCATTGAATGTACTGGTGGTGGAAATAACGTAAAAGTGAGGAATTTAGATAAAATAATTACTTTGGCCACATTTGCAAATATTGTTTCAATTCTATACATGCTTTGCATAGATGTATGGAGTTCTCTAAAATCTGATCTCGTCGACACATGTGATTATGTGTGTATATATAATCATGAACATGGCAATGCTTAAATGGTGTACAAATTCCATTGAAATTTATAGGTTCTTGTTAGGGATCATTTTCATGGAAGAATAACTAATCATTTTTATGAATTTAATGCATGTATGGAGATTATTGGTTGTGTGAGGAATTAATTGGGAGAGGGGAAACCATGATAATTGATGATTTTATCATTGCGAGATTAAGATACTTTTGTTTATGTCATATATATGAATAGGAAATGTTCAAGGTTATGTTAATAGGTATATTAATTACAAATCCACATACATAGACCACCCAGATTGTGGTTTTCCTTAGCTTGGGGGAAACGATGGGAAGTCATGATGTTGTGTAATATGTATATGTGTATATGTTGTGTAATGTGTATATGTTCATATTTGTGTGTGTGTGTGCATGATATGAGATCCATAGTCATACTTACTACTAATAACGATTGGAACAAGAAATATTGGGACTACTTGGGCCTATGATGATATTTGGATAAGCAGGTATGGGACTATGTGGACCTATAATAATATTCTTGTCAATGAAAAACTATTGAGATTCATAGCGCCAATACTCACAGTGAAGCGGATGGGATTATTTGGAGCATATCCACCACTAGATGTTACCAGTTTTGGAAACCATATTAGTGTGTGTGAGTTAAAGGCTACATGGAGATGTGTGAGCACTACTAAGTGCTAACTAGGCTTGGAGAATCACTTTGTATGCGTGGATTAAAAAAGAAAGAGAAATTCGGAGATAAGTATCAGTTGTTCCATTTGATTATGAATTTCTAAGTCATTGTCATGCTTTAGTTTAATTTAGAGTAATGATTTGTGATGATTTGGGTTATGGACGAATTATGTTTGGATGTAATTGGAACTAAAATAAAATTGTAAGGTTCACCTCAAAAACAAATATGATAATGAGGTATTAATTAAATTTATTGAAAATTCTTTATGATGAGTCTCACGAGGATTTTCATGTTGTGACGTATGAAGGACAATGGAATTCACAGTTTGGGTGAGGGAAACTAGATAAAATTTAAAATAACAACAAGTTGAAGTAGAGTCGGTAGTAGTGAATAGGGGCATTGTGGTGTCACATGAACCCAATATTAACTCTATTGGCATTATGATTCTGGTATGGCTCTATGATACAGATGTTGTACTTGATGGCAACACCCTCAAGTGGCAATGCTATGATCAGGCTCTCAAAGTGTTGGAAATTAAGAGGTACGAAGGAGAATAGTTCAAAAGGTGTGTACCTGCAGGTACGGCGTGAAGGGACTGCGGCCGCACACGTAGGTCACCCATTCAAAAGGTGCGTACCCCCAGTTCACTTACTTCAAGGCAGAGAAGCACGCTCACGTGGGGTTTCTTATGTTTGGGCCGTGGTATTTAGCCCGCCATTCTTGATTCTATGGTTTTGGCCCGTGGTAGTGTTTTATATTATTATTATTATTGAGCCCCATGCTTTTGGGCCCCTTGTATTGGTTATCTATGGTATTGATCCGTGATTTTAGGAAGAGCTTGCCTATATAAAGCAAAGGAGATCACTTGGCTAAGCATCTTTTGCAAATTGAATATCTTAAGATCTGAAATATTGGGTTATTGTTTTAAAAGCTTGATCTATATAAAAGTGAAGTTGAAAGCGAAGGGTGATCTCTCGAGCACATGATCAGATCTGAGCATCTGACTATCTGTGGCACACTGGGGGACTGCCAATTCGACCCTAATCAGAGGTACGCAGGTGATTAACGGTGCAAGTGTGTGGGTACATAGAGCAGAAGAAGGAGCAGTGCGTGGGTACGCAGAGCAGAAGAAGGAGCAATGCGTGGGTACGTAGAGTAGAAGAAAGCGCAGTGCGTGGGTACGCAGCGCGACAGAGGTTCAGGTGCGTAGGCACAGTGAAAGTACGTGGCGTTTCAGAAGCCGCAGGTGCGTAGGTACGCAACGCGATAGCAGCTGTGTGTGCGTGGCTACAGTAGTAGTACGCGGCGCGATAACACCTGTGGGTGCGTACCTGCAGTAATAGTACGCGGCGTCATTGAAGAAACAGTGTGTGGGTACGCCGTGCAGCAGAAGGCTCTCTGCGGGTATACGCAGGGGAGCAGAATGTGAAGTGCGTGGCCACGCAGGCCAGATAAAGGAAAACTACGGATCTGTCTTAAAACCTTTTGTTGGCTGAATTTTTCTGTTGGTAAGGTGTTCTGGGTTTAGTTTAGTGTTATTGTTGATATGGTTACTGCAGTTGACTGGGTGATTTACCTGTACTTGATGTTTATGGATCCAGTTTGAAAATTTATGAAAAGTGGTCCTTGAAAGAAAAGAAGTAGGGGGTTGTAGCTCCCTTCTAGGAGAGACTGGAAAACGAGAGAGAGTTGTAGCTCTCTGCAGGTTGCAGCCTACGTACTAGTAAAGGACTGCACCAGTACAAAACCATTGTAAAAGGAGTTTCTAATTTGAAAGAAGATAGAGACATATTGCAGCAGGTGGTTTTCACCCACATTGGGTTTCCACCTTACATCTGGTGTTCTTTGGTGTGACTATCTGTTTTCTTTGTTCATGCTCATAATTTTATGGTACTGACATGCAAAAATAATTCAAAGTATAAATAAGGAAGATTTATTAAAAGAACTTGATAATACTGATTCACCCCCCCCTCTTAGTATTATTTCCAACAATTGGTATCAGAGCAGGTCATTCAAAGAAGCTTGATCGCTTGAAGGAAGATCATTCATCATGAGCAACTACGAGAGGGAAGCATCAATCAGGCCACCAATTTTTGATGGGACAAACTTCAATTATTGGAAGGTAAGAATTACTGCCTATCTTCAATCTCTTGGTACAGAAGTTTGGGATATCATAGATACAGGCTACACTTTTCCTTCAGCTACTCCTACAGATACGACCGAAAAGAAGAAATATGAAACAAATGCTAAAGTAGTCAATACTCTGCTGGGATGCTTATCTCAAACAGAATTCGTGAAGGTTATGCAATATAAATCTGCAAAAGAAATATGGGACAAGATTGTCTTGAGCTATGAAGGAGATGAACAGGTAAAGCGTGCTAAACTTCAAACCCTCAGGATTCAGTATGAGAATCTCAGAATGTATAATGATGAAAGTGTGGCTAACTATTTCCTTCGGGTAGACGAGATTGTTAATTGCATGAAAAACTTGGGTGAAGAAATAAAAGAGGCTATTCTGGTTGAAAAAGTTTTAAGATCATTGTCCCCCAAGTTTGAATCTAAAGTGTCTGCAATAGAAGAAAAGGAAAATCTACGAATTCTTACTATGTCCCAGCTACACGGAACTCTAACTTCTTATGAAATGAGAAAAGGAGGTCCATCAGATAGGAGAGAAGCTGCTTTCAAGGCTTCAGGCAAAGGAGACTACTATGAAGCAAGTTACGTGCCAGAAGAAGAAGAAGAATCAATTTTTTTCAGAAATCTTCAATGGGGTACTGGAAGGTTCAGAGGTAAGTTACCTTTTAAATGTTTTGCTTGTGGAAGAGTAGGTCATTATGCTGCGAAATATCCTCATAAGGATAAGATTGAGAAAGGAAAGGAACCTGCTAGATGGAGCAAGAAACAGAATGCAAATAAGAAAAGCTACTACACTCATGAGGATAGTGATGGTCTATCAAATAGTGATGAAGATGAACGAGGTAATGACTATAAACTTCTAATGGCATTTGAAGATGATGATTACATGGATGCTATAGATGTGGATAGCTTTTATGAAGAAATTTCTAGACTCAAGACATGTATAGAAGAAAAGAATAGGATCATTGATACTCTACAACTTCAAATTGATGAAAAAGAAAAGTATCTTGAAAAGTTAGAAGGTGAAACTGTTGGTCTTAGAAAAGAGATTGAGAAAAAAAAGGCTATTAATCTTAAGTTTGTCAAAGGATCTGAAACTCTGGATGAGATCATCAATCTACAACGTTCTCCACTAAACAAGACAGGTCTGGGGTATAATGGAGAAACTTCTCAAGCATCCACCTCAAAGATTTATCTTGATGCAGCAAGAAGGAATGAGCAAAAGCACAATGGAGATCACCAGGTAAAGCAGGGACCAATTACAAACAAAGACTATCACGTAAACCAGGGGCAATCCGTCTTAAGGATGAACAAAAGCTACTACCAGCCACAGGTAAAATCCTCTCAATTTGCTTCAAGAATGAATGACAATAGAAATTACAATCGTTTGTCCAAAAGATTTGATAACCGTAGAAGTTTCTTCAATGGAATATGCTTCTCTTGCCATAACTTTGGTTATTAAGCAGCTCAATGTGTTGGATATAAAACGATCATGACTAGAGAAGCTCAAAAACAAAGAAGTATGATCGGGATTACAAAAAGGACCTATAACAACTTTTCTGTTCTTGAAAATGAAGTTGAATGTTCTATTTGCAATAACTTTGGTCATGAAGATTTTGAATGCAGGAGCAGGTTTCAGCAGACAAAGGAACAAGCCTCAAGCACCAAAACATGGAGAATAAAGGAACCACAAACAGAAAGATGTGGGATAGCATTCTATGCAGAGGGACAGGAAGATCTATGGTACATTGACAGTGGATGCTCGAAGCATATGACAACTGATAAAGAAAAACTTGAATCATATTCTGCTTTAGAAAAGGGAAAGAAAGTTTCTTTTGGAAATGATACTCCTGCAACTATAAAAGGAAAAGGTACTGCTCAGTTAAAAGAAAAGGTCAAAGCTGGAAATGTTTTGTATGTTGATGGATTGAAACATAATCTTCTAAGTGTCAGCCAGATGTGTGATCAAGGAACCGAGGTGATATTTAGAACAAATGGATGTCTTGTTCGTGATCTTGATACAGGTAAAACAATGATCAAAGGTAAAAGAACTCCAAATAATTTGTACATATTTGAAGAAGGACAACAACAATGCTATCTAAGCAAGGATGATGAACACTGGTTATGGCACCGGAGGTTGGGGCATCTAAGCTTTTCACAAATAAGGAAAACATGCAAATATCAGGCAGTTCGCGGTCTTCCAGATATCAAAATTCCAGACAACACCATATGCAAATCATGTCAGTTTGGAAAGCAAACCAGAACTAACTTTCCAGAGAAGGAAGGATCAGCTAGCATGCCTCTTGAGCTTGTACATACAGATGTATGCGGACCATTCAGGAAAAGGACACCTCGAGGAGAAGAATACTTGATATTATTCATTGACAATTTCTCCAGGTTTGTCTGTTTAGGACTTATGAAGCACAAATATGAAGAATTCGAAAAATTCAAATCCTTTAAAGCCTTGGTTGAAAATGAATCAGGATACAAAATTAAGTGCCTCAGATCCGACAGAGGTGGGGAGTTTACCTCAAATGAATTTTTCGATTTCTGTGAAGAACATGGGATAAGAAGAGAATTCTCTACAGCTAGAACTCCTCAGCAAAATGGAGTAGTGGAAAGAATGAACAGAACAGTCCAACAAATGGCTCGTGCTATGCTTGATGAGTCTGGAACTCCCGCAACTTTCTGGGGTGAAGCTGCATATGCTGTGGTTGTTATTCTCAACAAAACAAATGTCCGGGTGAACAGCACTCAAACTCCTCATGAGCTCTGGTATGGTGAGACTCCTTCGATAAAGCACTTCAAAATATTTGGGAGAAAATGCTATATTAAGAATACTGATGAGCAACTTGGCAAACTTGAACCTAGAGCAGATGAAGGCATTCTTCTTGGCTATTCTCCACACAGAAAAGCATACAAGTGCTACAATAAAAGACTTGGAAGAATTGTTGACAACATTGATGTAGTGGTTGATGAGAAGGGATACATTCCTAGGCAAGTAAATCATGAAGATATCGAAGAAGATGAAGACTACCCTCAAAGACAGAATGATGAAGAAGAAGAACCTCAAGAAGAACCAGAGGAGCAGATAAGGATAGAAGAGAAGACTCCATCCAGATATGTTCAGAAGAATCATCCAGAATCTCAGATTTTGGGGCAGAAAGAAGCAGGTGTACAAACAAGAAGAACAGTTGCAGAAGCTTCAAGCTATTTGGCATTACTCTCTTCCACTAAACCACAAAATGTGAAAGAGGCATGCAAAGATGAATGTTGGGTGAAACCAATGGATGAAGAACTTGAGCAGATCGAAAAGAAAAACACTTGGGAGCTGGTTCCTAGACCAAAGGATAAGAATGTTATAGGGACAAAATTGGTCTTCAAAAATAAATTGAATGAAAATGGAGAAGTAATTAGAAACAAGGCCAGACTTGTTTGTAAAGGGTATGCGCAACAAGAAGGAATATATTTTGAAGAAACCTTTGCTCCTGTTGCAAGACTTGAGGCCATCGGAATGTTCCTTGCTCTCTCAAGCTTTCAAAACTTCAAAGTATTTCAAATGGATGTGAAATCAGCCTTTCTGAATGGAGACTTGGAAGAAGAAGTATACATTGAACAGCCAGATGGTTTCATTCTTGGAAATGATCCAAATCTTGTATGAAGATTCAAAAAGGCTCTCTATGGTCTCAAACAAGCTCCAAGGGCTTGGTACTATCGTTTGGACAAATATCTTCATCAATAAGGTTTTTCAAAAGGATCAGCAGACAACAATCTTTATATAAAAGTTGAAAATGACAAATTGCTAATACTTGTTGTGTATGTAGATGACATTTTATTTGGTAGCAATGAAGAAGCAATGAGTCAAAGCTTTGCCTTGGTGATGGAAAAAGAATTTGAAATGTCCTTGCTGGGAGAACTGACATATTTTCTTGCTTTGCAAATCCAACAAAAAGAAGGAGGGACCTTTTTGTCTCAAACCAGATATCTCAAGCAGATTTTGAAGAAATATGGCATGGAAGATGCAAAACCAGTTTGTACACCCATGGTCACAGGATGTAGCCTTAGTGCAAATGATGAATCAACAGCAGTGCATCAACCAACCTATAGATCTATGATTGGAAGTCTACTTTATTTGACAGGTACCCGACCAGACATAATGCATGCAGTAGGAATAGTTGGAAGATTTCAAGCAAATCCGAAGGAAACTCATCTTCAGGCAGTGAAGAGAATCTTTAAATATCTTCAAGGGACTCAAAATTATGGTTTATGGTATCCTAGAGATACAGATCTCACACTTCATGCTTATACAGCTGCAGATTGGGCAAGAAGCGTGGATGACAGGAAGAGCATAAGTGGTGGTGCGTTCTTTATGGGTTCCAGATTAGTATCTTGGTTCAACAAGAAACAGAGTTCGATTGCCTTGTCTACAGCTGAAGCATAATATGTTGCTGTTGCATCTTGCTCCACTCAACTCCTTTGGATGATGCAGACCTTGCAGGACTTTCAAATCACTTGTACACCACCTATCTCCATCTTATGTGATAACACAAGTGCAATCAACATTTCAAAGAACCCAGTCATGCATTCAAAGACCAAGCACATACCAATCAAGTATCATTTTCTCCAGGAACAAGTACTTGAACAAAAAGTCAAGTTGGAGTATGTTTCTTCTAAGGAACAAGTTACTGATATACTCACCAAACCATTGCCCAGGGAGACCTTTGATTACCTCAGGCAAACGTTGCGAGTTGTTGATGCATCATCTTGTTGAATCTCTTCTGATGGTTAGTTGTACGCAAGGCTCATCTGGGGCATATGCGTACATATGCTGGGTTGCGGATTGGTTGAAGATCGAATGGCACAGGTTCAGGGGGAGCATATAATGCATTGTTGGCATTATGGAGGACGTACAAAAGGAGATCATGGATGCTGGTCTGAATATTGCTGCAATATGTCTCTATCTCTTTCATGGTCATTTATGGTGTTTGGTGGATTATGGTTCTTCTTTGCAGATCTGGTTTATATTCAGGAGGAGCATGTTCTTAGGGGGAGCATAACCCTTTGCCCTTGATGTCAAAGGGGGAGAATGATGTTGAAGATTTTGAGGTTGCCATCAAGTCCAAAGGGGGAGATTGTTGGCATTATGATTCTGGTATGGCTCTATGATACAGATGTTGTACTTGATGGCAACACCCTCAAGTGGCAATGCTATGATCAGACTCTCAAAATGTTGGAAATTAAGAGGTACGCAGGAGAATAGTTCAAAAGGTGCGTACCCGCAGGTACGCCATGAAGGGACTGCAGCAGCACACGCAGGTCACCCGTTCAGAAGGTGCGTACCCCCAGTTCACTTACTTCAAGGCAGAGAAGTGTGCTCACGTGGGGTTTCTTATGTTTGGCCCGTGGTATTTAGCCCGCCGTTCTTGATTCTATGGTTTTGGCCCGTGGTATTGTTTTATATTATTATTATTATTATTGAGCCCCGTGTTTTTGGGCCCCTTATATTGGTTATCTATGGTATTAATCCATGATTTTAGGAAGAGATTTCCTATATAAAGCAAAGGAGATCACTTGGCTAAGCATCTTTTGCAAATTGAATATCTTAAGATCTGAAATATTGGGTTATTGTTTTAAAAGCTTGATCTATATAAAAGTGAAGTTGAAAGCGAATCTATGAAGGGTGATCTCTCGAGTGCATGATCAGATCTGAGCATCTGACTATCTGTGGCACACTGGGGGACTGCCAATTCGGCCCTAATCAGAGGTACGCAGGTGATTAACGGTGCAAGTGCGTGGGTACATAGAGCAGAAGAAGGAGCAGTGCGTGGGTACGCAGAGCAGAAGAAGGAGCAGTGCGTGGGAATGCAGAGCAGAAGAAGGTGCGGTGCGTGGGTACGCAATGCGACAGAGGTTCAGGTGCGTAGGCAGAGTGAAAGTACGCGGCGTTTCAGAAGCCGCAGGTGCATAGGTACGCAGCGCGATAGCAGCTGTGGGTGTGTGGCTACAGTAGCAATATGCGGCGCAATAGCATCTGTGGGTGCGTACCTGCAGTAACAGTACGCGGCGTGATTGAAGAAACAGTGCGTGGGTACGCGGTGCAGCAGAAGGATCTCTGCGGGTATACGCAGGGGAGCAGAAGGTGAAGTGCGTGGCCACGCAGGCCAGATAAAGGAAAACTGCGGATCTGTCTTAAAACCTTTTGTTGGCTGAATTTTTTTGTTGATAAGGTGTTCTAGGTTTAGTTTACTGTTATTGTTGATCTGGTTACTGCAGTTGACTGGGTGATTTACTTGTACTTGATGTTTATGGATCCAGTTTGAAAATTTATGAAAAGTGGTCCTTGAAAGAAAAGAAGTAGGGGGTTGTAGCTCCCTTCCAGGAGAGACTGGAAAATGAGAGAGAGTTGTAGCTCTCTGCAGGTTGCAGCCTGCGTACTGGTAAAGGACTGCATCAGTACAAAACCATTGTAAAAGGAGTTTCTAGTTTGAAAGAAGATAGAGACATATTGCAGCAGGTGGTTTTCACCCACATTGGGTTTCCACCTTACATCTGGTGTACTTTGGTGTGAATATCTGTTTTCTTTGTTCATGCTCATTATTTTATGGTACTGACATGCAAAAATAATTCAAAGTATAAATAAGGAAGATTTATTAAAAGAACTTGATAATACTGATTCACCCCCGCTCTCAGTATTATTTCCAACAAACTCTTGATTGTCGTGAACCGTACCATGAAGGATATGACTTGTGTTGATGCAACTAAATGCCTAAGTTATGAAACTCTTCCAATGTGAGGGAATATTTCCAAGGGAAGGGGGTTCCAAAACATGGAATTTGAGTGATTGCACAAAAGAGAAACTAGATCACTTGTGGGAAAGGGAATTATAGAAGGGGATGTTCGGACTTGAATTTGTTTTCAAGTATAGTCAAAACCATGATAGATTGAGATCAAGGTTACATTGGATGTGTCTAGGGAAGCATGTAACAAAAAATTTACAATAGGAGTTGTTGCGATGGGGTCCCCTGGATCAGTTTTGAGGTTAAGATAACTCGAGTTTTGGTACATTTTGTCAAAGGGGCTTAGCCCTTTGCTTTATGTAAAGTTTCAGTCAGTTTTCAGAGCCACCAATGGTCCGCAGACCATGGCATTGTATGAAAAACGCTATAAATAGGTGTTTCTTAGAGATTCTAAGGCATGTTTTTTAAAATGAACTGTAGAATGGGTAAAAAGTGATAGCAAGGAGAAGTGGGTCAGATAGGAGAAGAAAGGCTCTACAGCTGAGTGCGTAGGGTAGTTTTTAGTCTGTAATCTTGAATTAAAGATCAATAGAGACAGTTTTTGAAGAATTCTTTTGTATTTATGTTTATTTCTGTTAATGTTATATGTTGTCAATGAATGTTATGTTTTATGAAATATTGATTGAATGCTACATGATTCTCTTGAATAAATATTAATGATGTACA
The DNA here is from genome assembly GCA_031772625.1 of Pinus tabuliformis. NCBI lineage: Eukaryota > Viridiplantae > Streptophyta > Pinopsida > Pinales > Pinaceae > Pinus > Pinus tabuliformis. The sequence goes on along the minus strand of CM062809.1, from coordinate 908,594,488 downwards.
CAATGCATGCTTAAGTATTTTTGTGAAGACTCTGATGAATTCTCTGATGTTTACTAATAGCCTAATTATATCTGCGCGAACCCTAATTTAGATCTGCTCTTTGATGTGCATAAATAGACAAATTAATTGTTAAGGGTCTGCAAGGAAGGATTACAGAACTTCGCAAAGGTCTAAAGACTATTTTAACAGAGTTGTAGTAACGTGCCATAAGAGTTTATTGATCTGCGTGAAAGCATATCTAAGGAGCTAAAAGACATTGCACTGGTCTCAGGATGTAGAAACTTGGTTCTTGCATCCCCCCAGATGCTTTGGGTGAGACTGCAGCCTGCGCTAAGTAGGTTGTTTCCAAAAGGGCCAGTATTGTAGGGTTTTTTTGGTTGCCACAACTAACTTTGAACCTGGGTTAGGACCCCCTAAGCCAACAAATGGTTCCATTTCCAGGACTGGGATCTGTTTGAATGAGATGTGTGATGTCGCATAGTTGGAATTTAACCAAGAAATATCTTGAGAAGTGGCTGGATTAGAAGATTAATGAGTTCACGGTGCAAGAAAATAGGAATCTGCGCCTATCAAAGGAACAGTAGTTGAATAGGTATATGTATACATAGATACATGATATCTTCTTCTTCACTTTTCCCATTGAACTGTATGAGTGGTTAGCTAAATTAACATACAGTTAAGGAAGGTGGAAGCTCGATAATCCTATAATATGGACCCTAGGGTTGGTGCGATGATTGGAAGATTCTGAAAGCAAGATTGCACGAGCTGTTGATCATTAGCTTGATCAGATTCTAGGAGGATTTGTTACATAATTTGTAGTTGATACCTCAGTCAGCTACAACGAAGCGTAGCGAATATTTTCAAAGGACCACAAGGTAAGTATCTAAGGTCATTGAATACTTGGATTAAAATGTTGTTATGTCAAGAACAGGTGATGCCATTACCTTGATGTTTGGAGCTACGCGGAGTGGACGATTCTTTATAAATCGCGAAGGATCAGGACTAGAGTATAGTCGATTGCTAGGACCTCCTCCCAATGATGATGAATGGGCGAAACATACTCTGCCACAAAGTGTTGTTTGACTAATCTCTCAGGGGATTCCTCGAGTAAATCATCCATCCACTCCACCTCCACCTCCACCTCCATTGCATTCACCCTCGCCCACACTCCACCTCTACCACCACCATCCAAAATGGCAAACACAATGAATTTTCTGACTTTCAAGGGCACAAGGGGTGAAGATACAGAGCAGTTTTGGTTTGTTACGAATGTTGTATTGATATCGCAGCAGAGTACTGATGAAAATATAAATAACCCACAGTTGGTTACTACTCTGCGGGACCACGAGCTAACTTAATATACTAATTATTATTCTAATAATCCTCTGGCATCACTAGGAGAAACTAAAACAATTTTAAACAAGCAGTTTAGTAAGCTTAAGTCTGACTCAAAGTCAATAATTTGATTCAAAGAAATCATGATGAGGGTCGAAGCGAGGCCTTGGCAATTAGATCAAAGGTTGAAGTGTCAAATTCAAGAAGCTAACATGTAGCTCATAGATAGTCATCATTGTCAATGGTTTATAGCTTTGCTTTTACCCCACTGAGAATTGCTTTGTCACAACAAAAGATAGGAACATAGGCAAAAGCCTTGGAAATCGTGATGAGGTTGCATGCATCACCTGTCCAAGATGCTACCTTGGGGGTACTGCAGATCCACTCTCAGTTACATAGCTTACACCTAGAATTACAGAGTTTGAAGAAAGAAAACGAGACTAAACTGTAAGTTCGTGTCGAAGTTTGGTGTCTGAAGTGAAAGAGCTAGGTGAACAATAAAGATGAAAGTACGGTATATGCGAATTATATTATAGGAGGGGAACCAATTCCCATGGAGCTATAAGCCCGAGTAGGGCGAGCATGGGGACTATGCTATGGTGTGTTATTTGTCACGTTGCTGGACAACATGCAACAGATAATTGTCATTTACTTCAAAAGTTTGTCCAGACACACCAAGAGTTATTATGTGACTTCTTAAAATCAGTGGGCCCAGATGAACGCCACTGCCGCAGTTATGAGCTGATGATGGAAATGACACCTACATACCGGATGCAAGAAAAAACTTAGCCCTCAGAGTAGGGAACTATAGGAGTGCACGGAGGTTATCAACGATGTGTACGTGGTCGAGGAGGAGGAGGGCCTAGTAGAGGTCTTGGTTAGATCATCTGCTACAACTGCAGACATCCAGGGCACTACGCATGAGAATGTCAGAATCAGACATGGCCATCATGTCAATACTGCAACTAGTTTTAACATACTATAGAAGGATGCTCGCTGCTAATAGCAAAAATGTAAGAGAAGAAAGTGCAACCTCAACAACATACGCAAAACTTACATATTTGAGAGATGATCCCTGCGAGGAGGATCAAAGTGTGAATATAGTGCTGAGGAGTGGAATAATGACTGGTGATGATAAGGAAGAAGATGGATGGGTCTGCAAGGCCCTAGAGAAGCAAGTAAGTTTTGATCTGGAGTGCACTAACAAAACTTTTATGGAAGCCAAGAAGAGCTCTTATGGGGCATGTTAGTTCCAGTATTTGCAGCCTGTCACCAGGGATCAAAATGGGCTCTTACTATGTCTAGTTTTCAGAGATGTTTTGCACATGATTTTCAGTGCAAATCATATCCTAAGTATGTTCGTCAGGAGAAACTTGGAAAGAGCTTTCCAACAGTATATGGCACTCCTATAACCAGCTCCCGGATTAGAAGGTATGATCGAAATGAATGAGTGATTCTTGGTTATGCATCTTTTGAGGTCAGTTGCTACACACAACGACAAGTTTACTACAAGATCAGTTTCTGAAATAATGGTAAGAAATTTTTCAAGAGTGAAAGAGGTTTTTGTTCATCACATACCAAATAACAAAAAATTGCTTCAGTTTATGCACAGGTGCTACTATGTGGGAGATATACAGTGATATTTGGAGCCTACATTAAGAAAAAAAACAATTTTTTTTATAGTTTTTACTCTTTTAGTCATTTTAGTGCAATGCCATTTTACAGCAAATGGAAAGTAATTTTGCAAAACCCAAGGAGGTTTTTGTTAACCACGAGCCATATAACAAAAAAAATTTCTTTTTATTCATAGGTGTCATGAATTGGGATATGTGACTAGATCTTTACAGTTCATTCTCACATATTTAAATTTTTAATGATTTTTTGATTGAGAGATGAGTTTGTGGCACATATTACGTGCAACTGGAAACAAATTTCCAAAATTTGAGAGAGTTTTTCACCAGAACGTCCTTATCTACAAAAAAATCTTTCAGTTTTGTAACATGTGCTATGGCTTAGGAGATGAGTTCATCTTCAACACCTATTTTCAAAAATTCGGTCCAAGTTTTATGTAACTAGTTCTATTTTGAAGAAAATGGTTGAGCTCAATTCCCTTAATACAAGGATGAGAATATATATATATATATTATGAATTTAATAGTGTAGGGGTTGGAATTTGGTAGAAGGTTGGACTTTGGCAGAAGGTTGGACTTTCGGGATAGCTTGGAGCTTCATTGTATACACATTTCAGCAGTTTGACTAAGGAATAGACCAGGGTTTGCAACACTTTATGGGATTCATGTGGCATCTTGCTTTGGTATTGTGTTTCCTTCTGTAATTGTAAGTTTACATGTGTTTTATGTATGCCATCATCTCTCTTTGCTTCATCTTAACTAAATCAAACAAGGATAAAGGTAGAATCCATTGAAATTGTAGTGCTCTACCTAGGGTTTTTTTAGTTATTTATGTTTTCAACTGTTTGAAGAGGATCCTTGAGACTTTCTTGCCCTCTTCAAGTCCTCACCTATCTAAATATCGCCATCTCACTCAATTTGAAGTACGAAATCATTTTCCTACGTTGCCCCATAGAGATCTCTGCAAAACTGAGCCTCATTCCCCAGACCCAAATCTTCCTTTCCATTTGAGCCAACAAAACATCATCAAATTTAATCAAACTCTTCTGCACATATACCTAGCCTAAGATTAGTCTTCACATCGGTCATCTCAAGCCTCATTGATCATATTTTGCTGAGATTGAAAAGGAGAGAGCCCTCTCCCGACCTGGTAGAGCTAGCTACTAGGTTAAGCGTGGTTTGATGTTATCCTAGATCCTACCTTTCTTAGTCTGAGGTAGATTTAGGCTCTAACATAGTGGCGACCATACTGGGGAAGAAAAATTTATTTGTTTGTTATTATTGTTTTATTTACAAACTACAGACGGAGCCTGAAGCTAGCCAGGTAGCCTTCAAACTGCTCTTTCTCAGCATGTGTATAAGTAGATGAACGCTACTTCAGTCAATCTTTGGGCTAGTTTATGAACTAAACATCTGACTTGCAAATTGCCCCAGTACATTAAACTAGGGAAGAGGTGACATATCTTCTCTGAGAAAGATCATTCAAGTTGCAGATCTGATTATTGATGGTGGACAATAGTGAGACACATATGAAGGCTGAAATCATCTACCTAGTGACTCCGCTATTCGATGTCTTGAGTTTCAAAGTATTGATGGTGGCTCCACAGGATAAATGAAGGACTCAGATGTTGCTTCTATTTGTCCAAGTATTCATGTATCGATTTTTCTAATCTTCCTGGTTTTCCTAATCAATTACCAAAGAATGCATAAATTTTGAGTAATGGTCCTAAATTCAATGGGGAAGATCTGACTTTGACTCTAGGACATATAGAAAATTTTAAAACATTTGTGGAAATTCTTAGAGTTAAAAAGGAAGATGTCTTTACCAGATTGTTCTTTGATTCGTTTCAAGGCAAATGTAGAAAATGGATTGAAGGTTTTCCTATCAGATCTATTAAGTCCTTTGCAGATTTTTGGCATATCTTTCTTGAAACATGGATGGAGAAAGAGGAAGAATTCAAAATAGAGGTGCCCTCTATTCAAGGTTTTAGAGAATGGGAAGATATGTGCATGGATGATGAGGTAGATGAGAACTTTGCTTCATCTCTTTCTTCTTATTTGAAATCCTGTCGATGCAGCCATGAAGTTAAGCTCAATTTTTTGCAAGAGTTTGCCATCAAAATTGAAGGAGATCTAACTGAATTGGAGACTCAAATACAGTCCCAAGATCTGGACTGTCGAGTCACATTCCTTGGGGACCTTTTTTAGCAGAAGGAACAGAAGGTAAGGCTGCTTGTGGATATTTGCATTGATAGCTTGCAGCTGGAAGCATGTATTGAGGAGTTGGGGCAGCAAACAGAGTCTGGCTTTTTTGATCCTATTGCAACGTATATGGAATTTTTTTATTTGTATTTTTATTTATTTATTTTTTGTTTTTATTTGTTTATTTATTTATTTTATTTTATTCTATTTTATTTTTTTATTTTATTTTTTTAATTTTTAATTTTTAATTTTATTTAATTATTTATTTTTATTTATTTATTTTTATCTATTTATTTATTTATTTATTTGTTCAGTTTGAATGATAGATCAAATTGTCTTTTACACAACCAGACTCGTTATGTGCACGTATGACTATCAACGTTTACATTTTTGTCCTGGTTGAAGCACTTTTAAGCAGCATCCTTGTCACAGTTACTTGATTGGTTGATATGGCATTACAACATTACTTGATCTATCAATTTTGCAGCAAAGTGGGTTAGATTTGTACATAAATAAGTTTCCTGAGGCAGCATTTCAGTTTTTGGTATTTGTTTATGTACATGTTGCAGTATGTATATGTTTTTGGATTGGTATGAGTTGTTTTGGGTTTGCAGTTGTTTGACCGTATTGCCCAATGGATGAGGCACTTGTTCTACGGTGTTCTTGACACCTCCAAGGAGCTACCATCCCCAATAAGGCCGATGTTAGTTCCAGTCTTCGCAACCTGTCACCAGGGATCAAAATGGGCTCTTACTATGCTTGGTTTTCAGAGATGTTTTGCACATCAGTTTCACTGCAAATCATATCCTAAGTATGTTCATCAGGAGCAGCTTGGATAGGGCTTTCCAACGTTATATCACATTACCGTAACCAGCTCCCAGATTAGAAGATATGATCGAAATGAATGAGTGATTCTTGGTTATGCATGTTTTGAGGTCAGTTGCTACACACAACGACAAGTTTAATACAAGATCAATTTTTGAAATAATGGTAAGGAATTTTTCAAAAGTGAAATAGGTTTTTGTTCAGCACATACCAAATAACAAAAACCTACTTCAGTTTATGCACAGGTGCTATTATGTAGGAGATATATAGTGATATTTGGAGCCTACATTAAAACAAAGCAAAATTTTCATAGCTTTCTACTGTTTTAGTCATTTTAGTGTGGTGCCATTTTATAACAGATGGAAAGTAATTTTGCAAAACCCAAGGAGGTTTTTGTTAAACACGAGCCATATAACAGAAAAATCTTTTAGTTTATTCACAGGTGTCATGAATTGGGATATGTGACTAGATCTTTACAGCTCATTTTCACAGATTTAAATTTTTAATGATTTATGTTTTAGAGATGATTTTGTGGCACAGATTATGAGCAATTAGAAACAAATTTCCAAAATTTGAGAGAGGTTTTTCTCTAGCACTACCTTATCTACAAAAATGTCTTTCAGTTTTGTAACAAGTGCTATGGTTTAGGAGATACAATTTCATCTTCAACACCTATTTTCAGAAATTCGGTCAAAGTTTTATGTAACTAATTCTATTTTGAAGAAAATGGTTGAGCTCAATTCCATTAGTACAAATATAAGAAAATGTATATATTTGATGAATTTCATAGTGTAGGGGTTGGAATTTGGCAGAAGGTTGGACTTTTGGGAAATCTTGGAGTTTCATTGTATACACATTTCACCAGTTTGGCTAAGGAATAGAGCCGGGTTTACAACACTTTATGGGATTCATGTGGCATCTTGCTTTGGTATTGTGTTTCCTTCAATAATTGTAAGTTTACAAGTGTTTTATGTATTCCATCATCTCTCTTTGCTGCATCTTAACTAAATCAAAGAAGGATAAAGGTAGAATCCATTGAAATTGTAGTGCTCTACCTAGTAGGGTTTTTTTAGTTATTTATGTTTTCAGCTATTTGAAGAGGATCCCTGAGACTTTCTTTCCCTCTTCAACTCCTCACCTATCTAAAGCTCTCCATCTCACTCAATTTGAAGTACCAAATAATTTTCCTACCTTGCCCCATAGAGATCTCTGCAAAATTGAGCTTCACTCCCCAGACCCAAATCTGCCTTTCAATTTGAGCTAACAAAACATCGTCAAATTTAATCAAACTCTTCTGCACACATACCTAGCCTAAAATCAGTCTTCACATCGGTCATCTCAAGCCTCATTGATCATATTTTGCTAAGATTGACAAGGAGAGAGGCCTCTCCTGACTTGGTAGGGCTAGCTACCAGGTTAAGTGTGGTTTGATGTTATCCTAGATCCTACCTTTCTCAGCCTGAGGTAGATTTAGGCTCTAACAGGACCTCCACCTCAGGAAGCTAGAAGAAGGTACAAGAAACTAGCACGCCTGTAGAGGTTGATCCCTATGTACTCATTATGTTCTTGGAGACCTGCATAAAACTGCTTCGTCATAGAAAATTTGTGGAAGGCTTGCAGTAATTAATAAATAAATGTGCCAGCAAAGAGAAGCTCCATGATGGACACCAGGTGGTCAGAAATATTGGCAAACATAAGGCAAGGATGGGGCATGAGATGAGGCTCACTGCACAGATAGGTGATTATGAGATGGACCAAGTCATCTTGGATCTGGGTTCTGATGTGAACATATTACCAAGACAAACATGGGAAAGATTGGGGAGACTTGCGATGCAATGGTCTCTAATTCATATAAGAATGGAAAACCAATAGAACATCATCCCCATGGGATGATTATATGGAGTAACAGTTGATATAGAAGTAATGAGCGTGATGGCCAACTATGAGGTTATAGAAATCATCAATGAGAGTAATCCATATGTTGTGCTCCTGGGAATTGATTGGGCCATTAATATGAATGGGGTCATAAATCTGAAGAAGAGGATAATGTCGTTTGAAAGGAAATCACTTCGGGTTTTAGTACCATTGGACCCTTTAGAAGTGGCATGCTATACTAAACCAATTCGCGATTATAAATAAAGTGACGATGAACTAGATCAAATCTACAAAATAACAACGCAAGATCAGGATTGGACCAACTTGATGATGGATTAATGGATAGAATGGGATGCAGAGAGTTCCTGTACCTCGAATTGAGATGAAGAGTTGGAGCACTGGCATAATCACTTGCATGAAGTATCCACACTGCGATGAAATATGATGACAAAGTCATTGTGCTGTGTTTCGTCAGAGGTAAAGAAATTACCCTATTATGATGGTTTAATTGATGTATATTTTTCTTTGGATGAATTTGAGCAGGAATTCCCTAAGGATAACTTCTTCGAAGCTATAAAATTGGCACTGCACACTATGTCTGCATGGTGGTGGGGTACCCATAACGATAGTTTTTCTGGATGGCGAGATTAAATAAGAATGTTGAGGCTACATTTTGGGCATGCTAACACCAGATTGAATGAGAAATATAGTGGAAGGGACGATCCACGTGATCACCTAGTGAAATGGACTAAAGCATGGGGAACAAAACCACAACCAGAGTGGGTACACATATTTTTCCATACTTTGGATACAATTCCCATGAATTGGTATCTAGAAACGAATCTCTTCCATGGTACTACGGAATGTGATGTGTTGAAGAAAGGATTCTTATTGACCTTCAGCTTTGAAGACAGCTTCGCAAGCATTGATGAAGTGCTCCAAGATATTAAGGCAGTTATATTCAGAATGCCGCAAGAACCTATGGAATAGGTCTAACAAGATTGGAGCACTTAGCTGCGCCATGCACTAGAATGCTATAATTGACCACTAAAGAGGAGGATGAAGATTTGAGAAACATTAATATTCCAGAGCCAGAAGGGCATCGCAAAGTTGAAGTCCCACAAATAGACAACTTAGACATCACCACGTCATTGAAGACAAAGCAAGTAAACATTAACACTGAAGCAGAATTGATGTTTGTGAATATTAGAGACTATTGGGAGGATGCTACCCTGGATAAAGTTGTTGAGTTACTCCACGAATACTAGGTTCTCTGATCCGAATGGAAAATGACATCAACCCATGGTACTCAACCAGCCATATTATTCATCCACCCATGGAATTTACCCATGGTATTGTAAATGGCATCTGCCTGTGGTATTGTAAAATCCACCCATGATAGTCATTCACCCATGGAATTGACATGTGGTATTTTAACCGAAAAATACTATAACTAACAAGTCACATTTTGTAAAAGGACAGATGGTCCGCCACAATGTAGCCTTTACAGTTCAGAGGCATGTAGCCACCACATCTCTTCTCAGAGATAAGCTACCATCACCCTAGCTGGTTTATTTTCATTACTATTTTAAATAAAATTTTCTTTGTGGTTTTGTTTATTGGGCATTCTCCTTATTTTTCTTCTGGCATTCAAGTTTTCATATCTTGGGGGTCTCTCCCCCCAAGATCCATTTCAATCTTTTAGATCTTGGGGGCCTCCTCCCAAGATCTGGATCAGTGGTATCAGAGAAGGTTATGATTCCATGGGAATGAGGGTTTCATGCATATTTTAGTCTCAATTTTTTTGCAGGAATATTTTTGGGCGGCGATTTTGCAGATCAGATCTGAAACATTTGGTACAAAATTTACAAAAACAAATACCAGATCTGGATTCCTGTCAAGAAATCATCCAATTTCAAAAAACAAATGGGTAAAATCGGAGTCTGGATGTGGGAGATATCGCTGATTTAAAATAAGCTATTTTATCAGAATTTTTGTAACGATGGAACTGTTGCAGCACAAATCTGAGATCTCAGAGTGTCCAGATAAAGATTTCCATCACATGGGAAGATGCAAAATGATCCTTCTGCTTCTAAAAACAGGTTATAATAAACATTCTAAGGTATATTGGTTGAGTTATGTCCATTTTAACTTTGGAGCAGCATTCGGAGTGGGTTTCCATTGGAGACGTGCCCTCCCACCCCACTTTAGTAGGCACATGCTTCACATTCATCAGTTTCAACATAGCAGCATTCGGCTTGGGTTATTTGGAGACGTTCCCTCCCACCCCAGGCTATGTAGGCACTTGCTACTTCATCAGCAACCAACATCATGGTTATGGGTCAACTGCATAAAATCCTTCTCATCGAAGTCCATTTGCTAGGCCGCACACTGTCAGAATCACAGTTGGTCATAAGCATTACAGGGTATCTCTATCCTCGGATCTTCGTTTATCAGGGTTTTGGGTTAACCACATAAAACCCTTATCTTCAGTGGCTCTTCATATTCAACAAATGCTTCGCAGGAGGGAACTTAACGCAATCGGGACCATTGCTTCTTAAGGAGGGAGGAATGATTCGAATGGAAAATGACATCAACCCATGGTACTCAACCACCCATATTATTCATCCACCCATGGTATTTTAAATGGCATCTTCCCGTGGTATTGTAAAATCCACCCATGATATTCATTCACCCATGGAATTGACCCGTGGTATTGTAACTGAAAAATATTATAAGTAACAAGTCACATTTTGTAAAAGGACAGATGGTCTGCCAAAATGTAGCATTTACAGTTCAAAGGCATGTAGCCACCACATCTCTTCTCAGAGATAAGCTACCATCGCCCTAGCTGGTTTATTTTCATTACTATTTTAAATAAAATTTTCTTTGTGGTTTTGTTTATTGGGCATTCTCCTTATTTTTCTTCTGGAATTCAAGTTTTCAGATCTTGGGGGTCTCTCCCCCCAAGATCCATTTCAATCTTTTAGGTCTTGGGGGCCTCCTCCCAAGATTTGGATCAATCTCTTCCCCATGAAGTTTTCATATTTGAAGGGCATAATTGGAAATTTGGGTGTTATGAAGATCACTCTGAAGCCATATGCGAAACCTATTAAGCAAAGATCGTATTGCCTTAATCCTAAGTACAAGGAAAAAAGTTCTCCAAGAGCTGGAAGAAGGCATCATAGAACCATTTGAACAATCTGATTGGGTGATCTCGATGATGGTTTGGAAAAAGAAACAGAAAGGAGAAATAAGGATTTGCGTAGATCTGCAAAATCTTAACAATGCATGTGTTCACGACCCATTCCCAACACCATTTATAGACGAAGTATTAGAAAATGTTGGAGAGTAGGAGGCATATTCCTTCACTGACAGGTTTTTTGGGTATCATCAGATTAAGATTGTGCCCAAGGATAGGAGAAAAATGACATTCGCAATGGAATGGGGTTGTTTTTAGTACACTGTGATGCTGTTTCGACTCAAGAATGTGCATGCAATATTTTCATGTGTAGTCATAGTAGCGTTCAAGCAGTTCATTCACAAGTTCCTGGAAGTAGACTTCGATGACTCGATGGTGTTTGGATTACTAAGCGCCATGTAGCAATTTTGTGCTTGATGTTGGATACGTGTCACAGATACTGGATCACACTAAATTTAACGAAATTCATATTATGTGTTCCCTTTGGGATCTTGCTGGGCTGTGTCGTGTGCAAGCAAGGATTAATGGTGGACCCTGCAAAGATTGCAGTCATTGTGAATTTGGAGGCCCCAAGGAATGTTAAGCAGTTGCGTGTGACGTTGGGACATACTGGATATTATCGAAAATTTATCAAATCCTATGCTCAAATTACTATGCCCATGGAGAAATTGCTGAAGAAGGACACAACGTTCTATTGGGATGAAGAATGTCAGCACAACTTAGATGTATTGAAAGAAAAGATGGTCACCACGTCGATATTGGTATTCCATGATTGGAAAAAGGAGTTTCACGTAAACATGGATGCCTCTTGCATTGCATTAGGTGCAGTGTTAACACAGGCCAGTGAAGGATAAATGGACCATCCTATAGCCTTCACCAGTAGGAGATTATAGAAGTTTCAAAAGAATTATTCAACGACTGAGTGCAAAGGATTGGCCATGGTGTACGTGCTATAGAAATTCAGGGATTTTCTGTTAGGAGGGCATTTCAGAATGTACACAGATCATTGTACCTTGAAGTCCCTAGTTAATAAGCATGTGTTGGGGGAGAAGATCTGTAGATGGTTGCTCTCATTTCAAGAATATGTCTTTGAAGTCATTGTGAAGCCAGGAAGGTTGAATGCAGGACCTCGCCATCTAATGTAGCTTGAAACAAGAGAGGAGCCTAATAATCTGGAGGAAGGGTTACCAGATGCGCAACTCTTTCTGTTGCTTGTAATAGATAATCATTTTGCAAACATTATTCACTTCTTGACTACGGGGATGACACTAGAAGGATATACAAGTTAGAAAAAGAAGGAATTAGTAGTGTGTGCACAAGATTTTTTAGTTATTGCAAGACATTTGTATAAGATGGGTGCTGATAAAATATTGCGAAGATATGTGTTGAATTTTGACTGGGATAGCATTCTTGCTGAAGCTCATGTGGGAGTTGCGGGAGTTCATTATGCAGGCAAGGCAACTGTGCAAATGATTTTTCACGTAGGTCTATGGTGGCCAATGCTACACAATGATTCCAAGGTGTACTGTAAGGCATGTGACGCATGTCAAAGAACTAGTAGACCATTGCAAAGGGATGAATTTTCGTTACACTCTCATGTCAATTTACATCCATTTGAGAAATAGGGGATTGGTTTCATTGGGCCAATTTAGCCCCCGGGAAAGAAAATAGGTGTGCACTATATAATCACCATGACGAAATATTTAACCATATGGGCAGAAGGATAGACAGTTAAGGATTTTACAGGAGCTACGACAACAAAGTTTTTGTTTGAGTATGGCTTAACCAGATTTGGCTGCCTAAAAGTGTTGATGAGTGATAGGGGTACGCATTTTCGAAATGAAACGATCAGCATGTTCACTGAAGAATTCCAGGTCTATCACTAGAAGAGTGCACCATATCACCCTCAGGCTAGTGGAGCTATTGAAGCCTTTAATAAGATTTTAGAGAATGCGCAAATGAAGATCTGTAATGCACAGGAGAATGACTAGTATTTGTGCGTACCTGTAGTACTATGGGCTTATAGGACTACTTGAAAGAAGCTGAAAGGGAAAAAGTCATTCAGAGTAGTATATGGGGTTGAAGTTGTAATGCTGATGGAGTACATTGTGCCTAGTTTGCGTATAGTAGCCCTGATGTGTATGGCAGATCGTGAGGCCATGGAGGAATGGCTCGTGTCGCTGCTAAAGCTCAAAGAAGATCGATTTTTGCCAAGATTTCATCAACAAGTATAGAATGAATGAGAGAAAGCATGGCATGATCACCACGTCAAGCTTCGCACATTCAGGGTAAATGATCTTTTCCTATTATATGATAGTAATTCACGAAATTTCCAAGTAAATTCCAGATGCATTGGTTAGGGCCATATATTGTCAAAGAAATTACAAATGGAAGCGCAATTTATCTCATGAAGCTGAATGGAGAACCCTTCCTAGGAAGAGTGAGTGGGATCAGATTGAAGTTGTATATAGGGGATCCTACAAAATGACTATATGACAACATGACAGTCTTAGTGCTCTAGGAAGTTGCAAGGGAGCGCGCGACTATAAACTATACAACCTAATTTGGAGGACAATGCAGCAAGGAGGCTTCATGGAGAATGGTGAAGATACAACCCATAAATATGCGCGCAGGAAGTTGTGCCATGGAGGAAGGTGTTGCGCAACACAACAAGAAAGTGAGCATTGGAGTAATTGTTCATGACTTGAGGGCTAGAAGAAAGTTAAGTGGAGCAGGATGATGGCATTTAAGGAAAAAATATTTGAAGATCTAGTGCCAAAACAACATTTATTGTCAGAAATTGGGGGGAACGTTCGTATTTGAATTCAAAACTCCCAATAAATTATGTGTGTTGATCCAATAGAGAACAATTTGTGCTCTCAGAATTGTTAGTGAAATTTGTTGTATTTTTCTTATGAACCAATCGACTTGGGAAGATTTATTCATGAGCCCTATGTTTGCTAAGTTATCTTGATAAACTAGAAGTTTATTCTTGACAAAATGCTTGCACCAAGTCCCACTGAAACTGTGAGTAGCATCGATGATGCCTCTGAAATAGATGCCCTGGAAGTTGTAAGTATGGAAGCTCCAACGATTGTTCCTATGGTGCCGAGGTCACCTAGGCCGATGCCTACCCCTACAAGAGAAACCCAAACAGCCAAATCAAAGAAGGATAAGTTGAAGAAGCCGGTGCTAGTCCGCGCATCCCCTAGGAAGCATATCGAAACACAAAAGTAGAAGAAATACAAACAATCGAAGAAAGTAGTGGACCTGGAGGTGGAAGAAGCCTAGGGAACAAAAGATATAGACATTGAAGGAGAGAAGCCCATATAAAGGCTCCCTGATTATATCCCTCTACAAAAGGGAAAAGGAAAGGTCACGAAGGACCTGGATTCTAAGAAGTTCACCATTTCCACATCGCTACTATAAGAGCAGGTCCCTTTTGAAGGTCTTCGGGTTGCGAGAATCCCGTTGTTGAAAATGGAGGACTGGAGCCTCACAGATCATGCTAAGTTTCCACACTTGGTGAAGGATAAGTATATGCGCAGGGTTTATTATGAAGAATCAGGTGTTACATCACTAGAAACAGAGGAATGGGTCCATGTTTTCGAGCACTCAGGGTTACTCAATCTATTGTGGGTGCCCCACTATCACCGCACCCCCATTAAAATAATATGTGCGCCAACTACTCAAATTGATGCACGATGGGTGTTTATGACTAGGAGGGCCTATCCCAATTACAAACATGCTCATTCATGGAATCATGCACCTGCCTTATAAGGGCGTAAACCCGACTAAGGAGTTTAGCATAAATACTAAGGAGAAAGATCTCACAGAATGAATGAAGATGGATTATGGTCTCGTGAAGAAGTTGCGAAGGTATTCAATTCTGTGTATAACAGGCCCGAAAAGTCAATTCGATGCCCAAAATTTGGTAGGGAAGGTGATGCAGCTTCTTTCTAAATTGCATGAAGGAAAGAAACTCCTAGCACAAGTGGAGGAAGTGCAGAAGAAGGAGGCCTTGCTAAAGGCAAGGTTGTAGCCTTGGTTAGAGGAGGTTTATCCAGTCACGACAACCATTCAAGATAAGCTTAAAGGGTTATAGTAGACACAACAGAAGATGAGGCTAGCCGTAGAAGGACCTTCCATGGATAAATTGGTCGAGGAAGTGAAGTAGGAAATAATGCAAAGTGCTGCCAAAGTTGCAATGATCCAGGTGGAGCTAAGAGATCTTCACAATAAGATTAAAGCACCAACAAACTGACTCGAGGGCGAGTCACAATCTTTATTTTGGGGTCCTATTAGGCTGGGCTCCCCTGGGCCAGTTTTGGGGTTAAGATAACCCAAGTTTTGGTACATTTTGTGTAAATATTGTAAAGTCTCCACAATTTGTGGATGCACAGCACATAAATGAATAAGAGTCAAAGTGATTTAGCCCATTGTTTTATGTAATGTTTGAGTTGGTTTTGAGATCCACCCATGGTCCTCAAACCATAGCATTGTATGGAAAAGGTTATAAGTAGGTGTGTCTTAGAGAGTCTAAAGGTATGTTTTTGATAAGGAACAGTAGAATGGGTGAAAAGTGATAACAAGGAGAATTGGGTGAGACAGGAGAAGAATGGCTCTACAACTAAGTGCACAGAGACCTAGGCAGAGTCTGCAGTTGAGTGTGTGTACCCCTGTAGCTGAGTGCACAGGGTAGTTTTGAGTCTGTAATCTTGAATTGAAGATCAATAAAGATAGTTTCCAAAGAATTTTTTTGTATTTCTATTTATTTCTGTTAATTCTATATGTTGTCGATGAATGATATGTTTTATGAAATATTGATTGAGTGTTATGCAATTCTCTTGTATAAGTATTAATGATGTACGCAATGCATGTTTAAGTATTTTTGTGAAGACTCTGATGAATTCTATGATGCTTACTAATAACCTAAATATCTTTGCGTGAACCCTAATTTATAACGTCTCTCTAATTCATGTAAATAGAAACATTGACTATTAAGGGTCTCCAAGGATGGATCGCAGACCCTCGTGAAGGTATAAAGACTGTTTTAATAGAGTTGCAGTAACGTGCCCTAAGAGTTTATTGATCTGCGTGAAATCAAATCTGAGTTGCTAAAATACATCACAGTAGTCTTTAGATGCAGAAACTTGGTTCTTGCATCACCCCATACTACTTCGGGTGAGACTGCAGCCTACACTATCCAGGTTGTTGCCAAAAGGGCTTGTAGTGTAGTGTTCTATTGGTTGGTGCAGCTAACTTTGAACCTAGGTTAGGACCCCCTGAGCCAACAGGAGCACCAAGGATGGTGGAAAGTAGTGTTAGAAATTGAGGTAAACAACACTTTGGAAAAATAAAGTCGTCACTGCTAGGAAAGGCACATCAAGAAGCACAAAGGGACAATGAAAAAGGTTGATTTAATGAATTTTAATGTCCATTGAGTTGCTAAGTTAACAAATCTTTATGTAAAACCTTATTTGAAAATTGGTCTATGTATATAAAGCTCACACTAATTTATGATTGGGATTATGCATGTTTTTATATTTGTGTTTGAGATTAGAAAATTGCGGATAATTATCCTCCAAGGAGGTGGGGTTTGTGATAGTCCCTTTGGGATAATCCCTTCTTGCAAACATTTCAAAAAATCCTGTAATTAAAATACAAAACTAGTTGCGATATGGGACACAAATTTAAAATCTTAGGGTGGAGGTTTCTTGGGAATGGAAGGAAGTGGTTATTAATATAAGTCATAGGCTGACTAACGGCCCTTTAAATGGTTGAATTCATATTGAGTTAATTTAGGGGAAGAGAGGATAAGCCCATACTGCTTTGAGCGAGTCCACAAGAAAAAAGGTCAAGAATTAAAATAATTAAAACAACTGGAGCGGTGTCGGCTATAGGGGAGAATGGTGTGGAGAGTTGTCATGAAAACATGCCCCTAGACACTTGTGGCCATAATAGAACGAGGGGAGAATATAAAATATAGAGTGGTGTAGAAAAGGGAGATATGAGAAAATAATTACAAGGGGATACTTAGCACAATACAACAGGGATAGGAGTGGGTGGACACAGAGAATGAAAGCATGGTGTTAGACCTGGCAGAACAAAAAATGAGGAGGAAACTCCTAGAACCATTGCAAGGAGGAATTCCTTGGAAGAGAAATGATATTGTATTGAAGAGCTCAAGAGTGGCACCATGTGATAGAAAATAGAGGAAGAGGATACACACGGAGAGGATGAGATAAAGATTAGAATACACAGAAGGAGGAGAGATGTTGGATCAAGGAGATGTAAAATAAGGCATGGAGAGGAAATAAGTGGCACGGGGGCACAAATTTTGCTAGTAGAATCTTGTTGCAGTGATCAAACAACAATAAGATGACTGGTAGGTAGTGTTCTAGTTCCTTTTGGTTTCCTCACTTTAGGGTAGATGCACTCGTATATCAAGTAATTGGTTGTTGGGTGGAGATAGGTGAATATATTGACTCCCAAAGGTGTTGAATGTGTGATTATTTCTCTTGAGGATCCTTCCTCAAGCTTTAAAAATTGATTGGAATAAATATTGTGGTGCAAGCCAATCTAAGGTTGAATGGAGAGTTAAGTCCCAATCTCAGTCGCTAAGTTTCCTACCTTAAAATACATATTATCGAGCTCTATTTGATTGTTACTATTGTACAAATGATAACTATGTCTTTAATGCACAAATTTATGAAAATATATATTATTTTCTTCATGGTTTTGAGGAGTGAGTTAACTCCTATGTGATTGATGAAACATTGCTAAAATATGTGATTATTTCTAGGAGACAATTCTATCTAATTTACCGAGTATATGATATGGGTTAATCTCTATGGTCTAACTAATATCTTACATTAAAATGAATGGTAATAGAAGGCCGTATGCTACGTGACTTACCTGTGGGAAGCATGTTTTTCTATTATTTATATGTATTTTTGTGTATGTTTATGTTTCTATAATGGACACAATGGCTAGATTGGATTAAATACCATAGGAGAAGTAGATACACCAATATAAACCAAGGATAGGCCCTTATGGATTAATGATTCAAGATCGACATAGATATGTTGGCATGGTGGGAAGCTGAGGGAATCCCTATCTAGATAGTCATAGATATGTATGGAAAGCATTTGGGGAGGGAACTTATCAATTAAGTGTAAAAAATGGTGTATAAGCACATATCTACATAAATGTGTCCTATATGTTGGTAGAAAAAAAATAATGGATAAGTGTTAAATATCCCTATATTCATATATAAATATAAGGATGAACCGAGGAGAGATAGTTCAGTGCTAAGTGCTAAGAGGCTCAGTGAAGTCCCACTTAACCATATGTACTTTGGGCATAAGCTTGGGAAGGATAGATGCCATGGTTATGCATCGAAAGCCTTGGAAAAAGAATACACACACACACACACACACACACACATATATATATATATATATATATATATATATATATATATATATATATATATATATATATATATATATATATATATATATATATATATATATAGAGAGAGAGAGAGAGAGAGAGAGAGAGAGAGAGAGAGATACCTAGGGAGAGGGGTAGTGAAATCAGTTAATTATCAAGGGAGGAAATGGGAATTAATTTCCTTGTAGTTAATGCCATAGGGTCCACAAAGAATGGAGGCCTTAAGACTAGAAATTACAAATTAAATTTAATGGAGAAAACCATGTTCTAATACAAAAGAAGAAGAAGATAATTCTAGAAATCAAAGGTAAGTTACCCCACCCATGGATGATATCATCCTGGGGCATTGCAGTGGTTATAGATATGGATGTCTTGGACAACAAAGGTTGATGTGAATTGGTTCCAACACTTAATGTAAATATCATTGTGTTAGGACCTAGGGTTGTTGATCATGGTGCACAATATGGAAACGGATCAGAGGGCTAAGATAAATGGAGGTCAAGGGACAAAGATATTATTGGTAGGAGACATCAAATATCTTGTCCCAAGTCTTTATACCATTAGTACAAAATGAGAGATTAGTGACTATGTGACTAAAAGAGTTAGTCACCACAATTATTTCAAGTGAATTATTACCAAATTTTACCAATTTTAAGCGACCAAACTAAAAACAACTAACTTAGATGACTAATTTAGTCTAGTGATAAAATATGTGACTAGATATTAAGTGACTCAACTAGAAATGACTAACTTAAATGACTAATTTAGTTTATGGCTAAAATATATGACTAGATAATAACTGACAAAATTAAAAATGATTAACACTTTACTTGTAAGGACACAATATCACATTTGTACTTGTTCATGTTGGATTTGACATATCTAGATAGCATATCTATGGCATAGTAAACACAGGTAAGCTTCACATGAATGTATGAAACACCTTGATATTTAAGATCTTTAATTATAATGGTGAAAAGTGTTTACAAATTTGCATCATGATCAAATATGTTCTTGATACATTTATTTCTTACAGTTTTTGAACACATTTGACATTTTAACCACACCCTTACGCAAATTAATGTATGGGAATGTGAAATGAATTGGTTCATAAGGCTAACAATTCACTATTTTTAAGATTGTCTTCACAGTTTACCTGCTTTCCTTTTTGTAGATGTATGATAACTTTATAAATTTAAATGCGACATCGTAACACACATAACGAGATAATGATCAAAGCCTAATAGTGCCACTATTGGTGTACTATGCACACAATTCTTAAATATTTTATGTTGACATATGGAATTTCTTATTGTCTAAGGGTGCTTTAAAAAAAACTTACATTGATCTCTAGTATTAATGGAAATTTGTTCTAAATACATAGTGGTTAATGTGCTCACATGCTAATGGTATTTCTCATGTTTAATTAGTTGTAATTACACACTTTGGAATGTTACAAATACGTCTCTTGGGTCACAACTCTATGGTTAAAAACTACCCAACTATAAATGGTGATAAGAAAATGATAAATGGATGACATTTGAATGTTACAAATATGTAAGTGGTCGATATTCAACATTGTTTTCTTCATTGTCCTTAGAAACAACAATAAGTTTGAATATTTCCTTTATTTAATATCGCAAACACATAAATATTTTTGATTCCAAACATAGTTAATACCATTGGGGTATGATCTCTTAATTGTGGAATGGTCTCTTGATGATGATAAAGAACTCTTAATCTCAAATTCGCATGAATACTATAAATGAATGATCTAATCCCTTACTTGTGTGGACACAATTTATGATTCATTTTCTATTTTTATTGCACCATTGTATATATGCTTCATTAACATCTAATGTTATATGGTTATGTTAGGCTTTAAGCTTCTGTGGTTGTTTTTTGGTGTAGTATGGTCTAGAGTATCCACAGTGTTATATTCATCATGTCAATGTTTTGAACCCCAAAGGGGGTCCATCATCAGGACCAAAAATGGTAGATTATGAATGATTGTTCTTTGAGAGAAGAATCCTCCGACCAACGTATATATAAACCTAATTAATCCTAAATAGTGAAAGCCGACTTAACCTACATATATTAATTTAATTTTTATTATTATTTTATTTATTTCAGTTTTAATTTATTTTTGTTTTAATTATTTATTTTAATTTAATTATTCTAATTATAATTATTTTAATAAATTAATTATTAATTCTTAATAGGTATAATAAAGTATTTAATTGGTTTAGTTAATTAATTAATTAATTTGATTAATTAATTAATTAATCAATTAATATAATTTAATTAATTACTTAATATAGTTAATTTATAATTTTTGTTTCAATGATTTTATATATTTTTTTCTTTCTCTCTTTTTATGTTAATTTATTTTTAATTAATTAAACCCTAAGTATCTAATTGATAAATAAGTAACCTATTTAATTTAATAAATAAATGAATAAATAAATTTAATTGATTTATAATTTTTATATTTTCCAAATGTTAATTTATAAAACTAATGTTACTGTAATCTATATTCATTAGATAAATTTTTATTTTGTTATATTGGTTATTATTAATTAATTTTAATTAATTAATTAATCTATGTTACTTTATTTTTATTTTTATTTTATTTTTATTTTGGGGAGAAACCAATGATACTAAGCTAAAAAATATTTGGAGGGATTTATTTCTCTAATGAGGGGAAGCCAATTTCCACTAATCTCGCTCCCATTGTCCCTATTGAGGTTCTGAGGAAATTTCGTGATTTCGATGGCATCTCTGATTTTCCTCTTTTGATAATGATCCTCTCTTGCAATGATTTAGGCATCTTCTAAACATAGATGATGTTTGGTTTTGGATGAGTGTTCTGCAAGGGCTGATGTATGGGATCTCCCATTCTTAAGATCAACTTCGTGCTCTTTAAGTCTTGTTTTCAGAGATCGGCCTATTTTCCCTATATAACTCTTGCCACATGAGAAATCAATCTTGTACGCACCCTACCAGGCCTAACAAAGGTGAACTATTTAGGGTCGAGATGTGTCGAAGTCGGCTAAAAGGAAATTATTTTGCAAGTGAGATGAGTCAGTAAGGTAGTAATAATAATGATAAAATCCACCCATAGGTTTTGTTGGGAGTAGTGGTTGGATTGCTTATTGGATTGTATGCAATATAAAGTGAATACGACACTATTCCTCGATTAATAAGGTGCATATCTTGTGAGTCAGAATGTGAAGGGATAAAAGTGAGGGATGATTACTCTATGGCTAGTAGGGTCTATTGATGGGTTACTTTTTTTGTGGTCACTATTTCTATGGTTATTCTGACTAGACCAATCAAAATAGCTAATATAAATTTTCCTCAAGGCAGCCCACTAGCTTCGGGTTAATAGGTCTATAAGGTAGGGTTTAGATTAATTTTGTTTAAGGATGCATAACCACTTATTTCTCTAGGTTTATTCTCAAGGAGGGACACTACAAGGTGGGTAGTTTATCTGGGGCGATTTCCTCCTAAAGAGTAATGGAGGTGTCTTTGCCAAAGAGCCAACTGGTCAAGAAAGAACATCATCTAGGGAGACTAGCAGGGAACATGATTGTTTGGAACTGTGCAAGAGAGTAAGCACAAGAGAGAGGAAATGTGGAATGGTAAACAAGGAAAAACGTAGTCAGAAGGCGCACTTGGTCCAGGCCCTAGGGCCAGTGTAAATTTGTATTAGAATTGGGTGATGGGTAGGTTTATGAATTGGTTCATTGAAAATCTATGTTACTGGATCTACCATGTCCATATGTAGGATCCATGGATTTAATTCAGGTTTTTTAGGTTCCACCCATTATCCGACACGGAAGAAGATCTGCGAGTGAAGGAAACAAATGTTGAGCTGGTGAAATGATTCCTGAAACTTCCATTTCTTTTTTGACCATTTTTTGGGGCCTTCGTTTAATTCTGAAAGGTTTTGGCCTGTTTTAAGTAACTGAAGGGAGAGATAGAAATAGATGGCATCAATGGTTGGGTGGCGGAACAGACAGTTGCAACAAGGTGGTAGTGGAAGGCAAAGGTAGCTGAGGAGGCGGGAAGGTGCAGAAGGAACCAAGGGGGAGAATAGTCGAGAAAGAATTGGAAGTCCAGGCAACATAAAAAGATATAAAAGGAGAAGACCAGAAAGGAAGAAGGTTGTTGTTGGACTAGCTAGTGGAAGAAGGAGTCGGTTGAGCCGAGAGCAGGCGAAGAGATACACATTTGTGGAGGCTGAATGACAGAATGCTAGGATCCAAGGGACTTAGTCGTGGAACCAATCCAAACGTGCAAGACTGAGTTGAGTACTTTCTGTAATGTTTATGGTGAATTCCAGATCATGTTGTAATCTTTCATGTTAAGTTTAATATAAGACATAGTCAATGCTAGTTTCGAATTCTGATGTATTTGGGCCTTGTGTTTAATGTGTCTATTAAAATTTTGAATGGCTTATCAATTGCATGTAGACTTTAATTCATAGATTGTCTCAAGGATGCTGCTATATTTGTTTTGCGTATAATGGATATATATATATATATATATATATATATATATATATATATATATATATATATATATATATATATATATATCTGTGTGTGTGTGTGTGTGTGATCAAATGCACCTGATTGATACTCCCTCGATCCCATGTTGAACCATTCTCCCTTTTGGTCGTGGCACGCCTTGGGTGAGACTCCTTGCCCTTTTGGGTAAGGTGAAAATGTTGGTGCTATGCTAGACTACAATGGACCACTGTTGGCCTCCTATTTCCGAACCCATGGTCTTCCCCTTGATGACTCTTTCTAGCCAACAAATGGTTCTGATACCAGGACCCGAAGTTGCGAGAACTGGTTCAGACTATATAATGCCAAGGATATTTAAAAGAGAAATCAAAGATTGGTGGAATCATAAATTAGATCAATTTGTGGCAGAGTGTTTCCCGTAGGAATCAACCGATCAGCAAGGTAAGTGAAGGGATTTTATACGTCAATGGAATCAATGACTAGTATGAAATTTTATGGTGCAAGTTCGTTGTGGACTTGTACAATTGGTTGACGAAGTTGAAGAGATAGAGTCAGTCAAGTGCATCGACATTAATTCACTACAGTTGGACTCTATTCGATATCACACTGCTATAATAGCTAGATAATGATTAGACTAGAGCAGTTGATTTATGGATGAAGACTACGGTGGAAGGGTATGTAGTCGAGTTTTCTGTGGAGAGCTACTAGTAATTCTCAAATGCGGAAGCTGTGTTCGGCTCTGGACTAGTAGGGGAGTTGATAAGGGAAGTACCGATGTGGATTAAGATGTTTATCGTAGAGGAACGATTGTAACCTTTACCCACTACCGGGATGGAAGGATAAAACCCCAGTACCGGGGGAAGGAATAGAGGGGGAGATGTTGCTTACTAAGGGATAGGAATGCTACTTAGAAGTTGGATGTGGAAGGATTAAGGAGAGCTAGGGATGTTAGAGCACTGAGGAGGGTGCTGCTAGTGGACAAGTGGCAGGCAAGAGTGACTCAGGCTCTAAGGAAGAGAAGGATGGGGTCCCACCAAGTAGGAGTGGTGATGGGAAAACCCCAAGTTGAAGAGGAAGGAGAAGACAGTGCTAGGCAATCCGAGTGTAGGAAAGAGGGATCTAGGAGCCGGGGAAATGAAGAAGGATGTTCCCTACAGGTTGCGAAAGGAGGATCGCAATAGGGAACTAAAGGAGGACCTTCCTTGCAAGTTGTGGAAGGAGAATCACAACAGGGAACTGAAGGAGGACCTTCCCTACAGGTTACAAAAGGAGAATCAAAAGATCATAAACCGTATTAGCATGAGCAAAGAGATGAAGACAATGTGGGTGATGTGATGAGGAGGTTGTTCGATGGGGAAGAAGCATCCATCAAAATTCAGCAGTACTATCCTCGAGACATAAGTAGTATTTTCCCCAACCTTTCCTTGGTACCTTATCACAATCTGGAGGAATTTTTTGTTACCTTAGCCAAGGCAGCACGAGTGTATAGTACACGGGAGAGATACAGGGCTAGTTTTAATATTGCAAGTAACAAAAGAACTAGCTATAGTAGTAACTTAGGACTATAGGGATCCCAACACCCAGGGAGCAAAGGTTTTGTGTTGTTAGCCCATACTCAGAGCTGTATCGTGGGGTCGTTTACTAGATATTCGGAATTTGGAGGAAGGGGAAACAAGGATGTGGAGTAGCACTAGTACCTCTGCAAAGCCATTTAGAGGGCCCGTTAGACTTCAGATAACATCCAGGCGGTGGAATCCCGGACTACACTAAGAGAAAGGGCTCTATGCTAGTTCATAAAGTGGACAAAGCAAAACCAGAATCCCACAATAGATGATATTAAGAGGGGATTCATGCAGGAATTCAAGGTACCGCAAATAGACCAGCAGGGGTTATCAGAGTTGTCAGAAATTAAGAAGATGGACGGTGAGACGGCTTGGGAGCTCATGCAAGGGTTTAGGATGCCATCGCCATGTTGAGCTACACCCTAGACCCAAAGCACCAACGGGATTGGTTTATCAAGACACTCTTGCCCTTTACTAGAACACCTTTGACACAACAGAAGATAGGGACCCTGAAGGATGCATTGGAGCAAGCATCCCAGATAGAAGCTATGGCGAGATACCCCCATGAAGACCTGGGAGGCACAAGTCTTCAAGATCTGACGATCATAGGCCCGTAGAGCTAGATCGCAAACTTGACCGAGAAGCTGTGAAGCAGGAGCATTTAGCTTAATAATATCATTGTATTTTGGTAGACATAGGGGGTCTTGTGTTTTCAAGAAATTTGGTTTCCTAAGTGTGAATTAATGTAATTATTTAGGCTTTTGAGTGATTTTAATGAGAATAGGATTTAATTAAATATTGTGAGACATATTTGTAAATATTATCAAATGGGGGAGAATGTTATGAAACCATCTCACAAAAAGATAAAAAAGATAGATCAACGCCTTAGAATAAATCCTATTCGAGGGGGAAACCTCCTTTACATTACACATATGAAAAATTCTTGGATGACCCAAATGACAAGACCTGCTTTCTATATATAGGAGTCTAAGGGGTCATAATATAATGAGAGCCGACATAATAATAATAATGTAAGGGCACAACAATAACAATAGTGGGCTTCTATGGGGCACAATAATAAGAATATGGGTACTACATGGGCACAAAAATATAATAAGGGGGTTGCAAAAATATTAATGGGTTACACTAGTAGTATAAGGACCTAACATGCCCCTCTCCTTCAAAAAGTGTTGTCCTCAATGCTTGACTAGTTTTGGATGCTTCTGTATAAAATTATCATCGTTCCATGTGTAATCTTGAGTAGGTAAGTTCTTCCACTCGATGAGGTACTCTGAAACTGATTGATTTTGTAGTTGTCAACTTCTTGGTTGTGTGAATGCTTCAGGTTCCAATATGATTTTTCCTTCCTTCTCAAGTTCTGGAAATACCATTGGAGTTGGTATCTTCGACAACTTTTGAATGAGTTCCCACCCCACTTCTCCATTATTACATTCATCCCTTGCTTTGTTTATCAAATTTGGTTGGATAATTATACTAACCTCTACCATTTCTACAACCATATGTTCAATTTCACTCCTTTGGGCATATGGATATCTATAAGGCCTGATGTTTGGAGGAACACTTCCTGGAATCAAATGAGTAGCATGATCATGATCATGAATACGTGGGAGACCTTTGGGAGTCTCAAATACCTTGGAATGATTGTCAGAGACTTTTTGGAGATCTGGATAAATAGATGATTTTTATGTGGGAACCATTAGCGAACATAAGTATGTGATTACACTTCGTTGTTCTTTCTTTAGAAGCTTTGTCATTCCGTTAGAGCTTATTATCTTTCCTGGTTTCCCTATGATACCCCTTAATTCAACTTCCTTTCCTTCTGAAGAAAATTTCATGAAAATTTCTTGAAAATTAAAAGCTATTGTACCCAAGGATTGTAGCCATTGGACTCCTAGTACAACATTAGCACCACCAATTGGAATGGAAAGCATTGGGCTATTCAATACATATTTTCCCATGGATAGCTTGATATGATGGCACTTTCTAGAGCAATTTATGGTTCCTCCACTTACAACCATCACTTGATACTCTGGTGCTGGTTATAGGAAGAAATTCAATTCATCGGCTATCTTACAATGAATAAAATTATGGTACTACCTGAAACAATCAACACTATTACATTTTTCTTCTTGATATGTCCTTCTATTTTCATAGTTTGAGGAGTGGTAATTCCGACCAATGCATTACAAGATATGGAAGATTCATTTCTTCTTTCTGTGGGGTTGGTTCCTGGTGAGTATCCTTTTCTTTTGATGTTTCTTGATACTTTTCTTCCTAATATTTCACTGCTTGAACCTTCTCCTTCTTCTTGATATGTCCTTCTATCTTGAGAGTTTGAGGAGTGGTAATTCTTGTCATTGCAATACAAGACATGGTCGTATTCATTTGTTCTTTCTCTATGGTTGGTTCCCGGTGTATATCCTCTTCTTTTGATGTTTCTTGATCCTTTTCGTCATTAGGAGGCCTTCCTTGTAGCAGCTTTGTCCCACCTTCCATCAAACCTTCCATGTCTTTCTTCAAATATTCCATGCCTTTCTTCCAATATGCTTTCATACCATCGATATAAGCTTCCATGCCATAGATAAAACTATTTATCTTTTGATTTTCTAGAATATCATTTACCCTTATATTTAATTTTTGAAAGTCCTCAATGTGCTCTACCATTGAACCCTTTTGTTTGAGATTTTTCAATTGGCTAAAGAAGGTGTTTCTCTTTGTATCCTCATAAGGTGCTATCACTTCCTTCATGAAAATTGACCACGTGACAAGTGGTTTATGAGAACAAATCCCTTCATACCATAAAAATTGACTTGGTTATAAATAATTGGATGCAATACATACCTTTTGTAATAGTGGTACACCATGTAGATCAAAATATTTCTCCATTTGTAGTATCCAATTTACCGGATCCTTGCCATCAAACTTCCTTATCTCTCTTTTTATTGATTTTATGAGCTTGATCTTGAAATTACTGTAACTCTGTAATTTCAGATACTTAAGTTCTGAAATTTCATCCTTAAATATCCCTTTGAGTCCTCTTTCTAACTCCAAAAGTCTAATCGTAATTGGATTGCCGAAGAAAGATTTATACCCAATCTCCTGCGATGACCTAATTATAGTCTAGTTCAGTAAAGTGAACTTGTATGACATGCCACGTGTCACTATTTGAACATTAGGTTATAAAACTTATACCAAAACAAAACACAGTCCATCCTCTTTCTGTAACTTCTTATGACATTTCCATCTGATGCTCAGAGAGAAAGTTATGATGATTTTGCCAAGGTCACCTGTTTAGGATGTAATTAGGGAGTCTGCGAAAACCCTAACTTACACCGATCATATATCCGAAAATATAGCGAGACAAGATCTGAAATTTGGACTTGAGGTTCAGACTGATTGCTGCTAAAGTGGGCTTTTTGTTTAGCTTCTAAAACTTCCTAGAAAAATAGTTATAGTGACAATTCAAGGATGACTTGTTTTAGATGAAATTCTGGAGCTTGAAAAAAGCCCTAACTTCCTCAGATCATATATCCGAGAAGATAGTGAGACAAGATCTAAAATTTGAACTTGAGGTTCAGAAAGACTTCTTCTCAAATGGGTTTGTTTTTTAGCTTCTGAAATGTCGCAGAAGAGAATTTATAGCGAAAAATCCACGATGACCTATTTGGAGCAGCAAAACCCTAGAATCCAAATCTTTGATACCAAATGCTATGAAACTAGCTCACAAAAAGATAGAAAAGATAGATCAAAGCCTTAGAATAAAGCCTCTTCAAGGGGGAAACCTCCTTTGCATTAAAAAAATGAACAATTCTTGGGTGATCCAAATGACAAAGCCTACTTTCTATATATAGGAGTCTAAGGGGTCATAATATAATCAGAGCCAACATAACAATAATAATGTAAGGGCACACCAATAACAATAGTGGGCTTCTATGGGGAAGAATAATAAGAATATGGGTACTACATGGGCACAGCAATATAATAAGGGGGGTTCACTAATAATAATAAGGTGTTACACTAGTAGTATAAGGACCTACCAGAGAATATGAAAGATTTAGGATAGTTGAGAGATTGAGGGATTTAAGAATTAATTGTAAATCTTAGATTAGGAGTTAGTTCGTGATTTTGTGGATTAGAGAGGACCCTTAGAGAAAGGAAGATATTTTAGGATTTTGTTGAGAACCTTACGGATCTAAACCAAGAACTGGTTGTAGAATCCTTTTGTATAAATATAAGGCAAAAAGGCAGAGAAATGTGTTAGTCAGGTTAGCTAGTTAGTTGGTAAGATAGTTAGAGTGTGATTGTAAGCCTATGGGCAGATTGTGAAACAGAGGCCATTGATATTGGAAATCAGGCCTAAGAGAGAAACTATATAAATGTTTGTTTATATATATAGATATTTAATTCTAAAACTATATAAGTGTGTGATTCGAGTATTGAATGATAAAATATGTGTGAATCAGAGTTTTGCATAGTATATGTATGCAGGCGGTGTTTAGGTGAAATACAGAGTAAAGAATGATATAGAGGAACGTAAGGGATCATAGAACCATTTGAAGGATCAAAGTGAAAGCTTTGGAGGGACAGTAATTAGAGAACACGCAAAGTTAAGATTAGGAGAGAGTGGTGCAATAGAACAGCGGAAGGACAAGAACCCTGAGGAAACCTGAAAGCCACAGAAGAACTGAAGAAATGGCGTAAAAACCCAAGTGAAGAGAAGAGCGGAGAAGTAAAGTGTTGATACACAGGAGCCGTTTGATATTTATGATAAATGGACAAGATTAAGTCATAGAGAATGGAGTGATTGGGATCACGTCGCAACTTATCTCAGGGGTGAGTAAAACCCTGGCTTAAGCAATTTGTCATTGTGAAATGCGAGATCATTTATAACCATTGGATTGGGTGCTTTGATCAATGGTAGAGGATTGTTGATAAACCCCTCATCGCAACATTTCAATTGTGAATGAACTTCGGGCTTTAAGAAAGTGTGAAGTGTGACGTGCGAAGTCCGATGCGATCGGCAATTAGATCGCATTGCAGTATTCCATAGTAGATGTATTGTGGGCCTTAACAATTGTGGTTTACAATCTCGATAGCAATGGATTAATTGAGTAAATAAATGGTGAAGAAATAAATGTACAAAGGTCGTGGAATGAAGGAAAAGTGTGATTGCATCCCGCAGATTGGAAGTTCCAATGCTGAGTTCATAAGAGTTAAAATCCTGCGATTGCGATAAAGGGAAGCATTGAGAAATGTGCAAAGGCTGAAGAAATGTGATAAAAGGTATGGTTTACATATTTTGTGGAGTATTTCTATTATATAAGATTTATAGTAGATATAAAAGAGATAGAAGTTTTTATGTGGTAAGTCCGTAAATAACCAAAGTTATAAGAGTGGGGTTTGTTGTATATGTGCATGTATTAAGGACTAATCAAAGTATAATGAAGGTGGATGTATAGAGTCCCGATAGAAAGGATTGAGTGAAGGGATAGACTATTGTTTATTAACAAATCGTTTCCACAGAGATTTAATAAAGGGGGCCTTAAACCATTAATTAATGAAGATTTGACTCGGGAGAGAGTTGAAATTCTTGGGGCAAAACAGATTTTCATTTTATATGCATACTGTGGGTATATGTAGTTTTTCCTACGTCAAAGTGGTATCAGAGCAGAATTGTGACTGAAATATTTGATATTAAAGCACAAAGAAATTTTGTGTAAAAAATTCTTTGAAAATAACTTAGAATAGAGTTATGTGTTAAGATGTGTAAGAAGGCAAGAGGAGATTAGACTCTAATCTGACAAATAGTAGGCACACAAAGATGATGTGTAGAAGAACTTGTAGATGCAAGAGACAGAGGAAAATCCATTAGAAGTACATGAAATGGTGGAACAAGATCATGCAAAGATCTTGAAGGTGAGGTGATATGTTTTTTTTTGATTTGATTTGAAGATTGGAGAATGTGTGGTTTTTATATTGATGCACAAGTAGAAACCTAAGAGGGTGAGAAGTGTTGTGTGTGGAGCATGATTGTTCAGAGGTCTTTGTTTCAGTCGGATGTATACCCCAGGAAGTTTTGTACACCCCTCCACGCGGGGGGGTGCGGGGGGGACTTCTCCCCCCAGCGGGGGTCCAGAGGGGCCCATCCCCCCCGGCTGGGGGGTCCGGGGGCTCGAGGGCAATGCCCCCGAAGCCAAAAATAAATGTAAAATTGCCTTGTAAAAGTATAGTAATTTCTAGTCAATCTGGGTCGTTCATTAGGCGGATGATCTGACGGTAGAACTTATGTTTAGTTTAGGGTTTTTTGCCCTAGAAGGCAACCCCTCTCTTTGTATGAGGGAATTGTATTTGAGGCTGTGTGATAGATGTGTATTCCGTGAGCGAGAAACAGAGAGCTGAGACTGTGAGAGAAAACAGAGGATATTACAGCGGATTTGCTGTAGGTTGTGTCTCTTCATTTTGCTGGATAATAGAAAGGAAGGACTGGCTGTTCGGGGTGGACGTAGCCCAAACTAGGTGAACCACGTATATCTGTGTCTCTCTTGTTTTATGCATTTTCTATGTTTATATTTCTGCAATATTTTATGTGTTCCATTGCTCCGTAATATATAATTTTCTAACGAGAAGATTGTAGCAACCTAGAGCGAGAAGTGCTCAAATGGTTCTAGAGGAAAGAACCAGAGAAATACTAATAGACTTATCTCAGAGGAGAGAAGCTTAGTGAGGCATATGTAGAAAGAAGGATACTTGTTACTGTACAGGTAGTGTTGCAGCTCACAGAGAGAGCATAAGGGAAATTCCACAAAGGACGTGAGTAGAATTTCTAAGCAATGAAGGAAGCTAGTGAGAGTTTCTAAGTGAAAGAAGAGGTGGTTAGAACCAAGTATTTCATGGTGACTGAAATACAAGAGGACAGTTGTGTTCTTAGAAGGTGCAGATGAGTTGAAGCATAGAAGGAGCGGAGCAAAGTGCTCAAACGAGGTTCCAGAGATAGAGAACCAAGTGCTTGCCAAAATACTAAGTACAAAGGAAAACTTGGTGAGGTAGGTGGTAGCAAGCAGGACATGGTGTCACAAAGGCTTTATTGTAGCTCATAGGCAATGCGTGAGAAACTCATAGAGATGGAGGAGAAATTTACTACTGATAGTCATATCAGAGGTTTTGAGGAAGACCACACCCGAAGAAAGGTGAAGAAGGAGGATGCCAAGGCAAATGACAAGAAGATGAGTTAAGAGGAATTTCACAAGGAGATTGTTGAGATGAAAGAATAGCTCGATGTATTGAGGATGATACTAGAGGAAAGCCAAAGACAAGTTTGGTTCTTGAAGAAGAAGCCACTGAAGTGGCATAAGTTACAGAGAAGGCTACAGGAGAGCCAAGTAAGGTGGTTGATGGAAAAACTCAGAGAAGCTGAGATGGAAATGGAAGTGTATATTTGTGAACCAATGCAGGGTGCAGTTCTGGGTGAAGAAGAAGGAATTATTGGTGATTTTATAAACTTTTGGACAAATGCAGACTAACAGGAAAATGTAAAACATTATATTATTGAATCTTATAATTTTGATGTGATTACAGGTTTTGCAGAGGATGAGCCATTTTTTGAAGCTTTCAAAATTATGGAAGAGTATCTTTTACAAGATAAAAAATCTAAAGTAAAGAATGATAGAGAATGTCTCTTGAATGAGGAGAGCAGTGAATTATTGCAACAGAAAGAACTTAGTAATACATTGATGTTTGAAGTTGGGACAACACAGGAAACATTTCTTGTGAAAGGAGATGAAATTCAGTCCTAAGAACTTATATGTGAAGCAACAGTTGAGGTTGTTGAACCTTGTAATTTTCAAATTGATAATTTTTGTATAAATGAAAGAATCATAAGTAATGATGAAGTGCTTATGAAGTGTCACAAAGAAACTGAATTGCTGGAGTATTTGTTGGGAAATTCAGAGTATGACAGTATGATTACAGAGGAAGGAGTTCACTGCAGTGGAAAAGATCAGAAATACGTCATTAGAGCAGATGATGTGGAGGGAAGACTAATTGATAGTTTTGAGAGTACATTAGAGAATTGTTTAAAGAGGTTGAGTCAGCATACAGATGTGCTGATAGAAGAGGAGAAATCAGAGCAACATACTGAAGTGTTGCCAAAGGAAGAAGAGGTATTAAGGCCTTATGTTTCTTATTTTAATAATTGTTTTATGAGTGCAGGTTTAGTTGCAGATGCTGAAGGAAATTTGGCACAGATGAGTAGCGAAGTAAAGATGGTAGAAGAGGATTTGTGGAAGAATTTAATCCATGGAACAAAGATGTTCGTTTGCTGGAGAGATGCGGGAAAGTTAGGATTCAATGCAGAAAGAGATAATGGTGAAAGAGAGTAAGGATGAAAGAGACGCAGTAAGAACAAGAGGAGAAAGAGTAAGTGATAGAATTTGACCATTTCAAGGAGAAAAGCAACAGATTGAAGAGTTAGTGGACAACAGAAACAACTTGAAACAAAGAGAAAGAGGTAGAAGTAAGTGGAAGAGTATGGACTAGTCCAAGGAGGTGTTGGAAATTGGGATTGAACAATTATGGTAGTTGATGATGAAATAGTTCATATGGAGTAGATTGATAGCAGCCAGAAGGATGATCAATCAAAACTTGTACCTGATTGACGAGGAGAGGAAGATGAAATAGAAGACAACAAACATACAACAATAGCAAAGGTGCAAGACATTTGGGTAGTTACAAACTAAAGTTTGGGACCCTAGAGGTTTTCTATAACCATATGAACACATGTGCTCAAGAGATCATGAATATTTTCTAGTTTGGGAGTCTGATGCAAGACCATTCAGCTCAATAATATCATTGTATTTTGGTAGACATAGGGGATCTTGTGTTTTCAAGGAAGCTGGTTTCCTAAGTGTGAATTAATGTAATTATTTAGGCTTTTGAGTGATTTTAATGAGAATAGGATTTAATAAAATATTGTGAGACATATTTGTAAATATTATCGAATGGAGGAGAATATGAGAGATTTAGGATAGCTAAGAGATTGAGGGATTTGAGAATTAATTGTAAATCCTAGATTAGGAGTTACTTCATGATTTTGTGGATTATAGAGGATGCTTGGAGAAAGAAAGAGATTTTAGGATTTTGTTGAGAAGCTTATGGATCTAAATTGGGAATTGGTTGTAGAATACTTTTGTATAAATGTAAGCCAAAAACGTAGAGAAAAGAGTTACATAGGTTAGCTAGTTATCTGTTTAGATACTTAGAGTGTGACTGTAAGCCTACAACCAGATTGTGAAACAGAGGCCACGGATATTGGAAATCGGGCCTGAGAGAGAAACTATCTAAATGTTTGTTTATATATACAAAGATTTAATTCTAAAACTATATAAGTGTGTGATTCAAGTATTGAATGATAAAGTATGTGTGAATCAGAGTTCTACATAGTATATGTATGCAGGCACTGTTCAGGCGAAATACAGACAAAGAAATGATACATAGGAATGTAATGGATCGTTGAACCGATTGAAGGATCAAAGTGAAACCTTTGGAGGGACAATGATTATAGAACATGTAAAGTTGTGCTTAGGAGAGAGTGGTGCAACAGAATAGGTGAAGGATGAGAACCGTGAAGAAAACCGAAGACCACAGAAGAACTGAAGAAGTGGCGTAAAGACCCAAGTGAAGAGAAGAGAGGAGAAGTAAAGGGTTGATACATAGGAGCCGTTGGATCTTTACGATCAATGGATAGGATTCAGTCATAGAGAATGGAGTAACTGGGATCGCATCACAACTTACCTCAAGAGTGAGTAAAACCCTGGCTTAAGCGATTTGCGATTGCAACATGCGAGATGATTGCTAGTTGTTGGATCGGGTGCTTTGATCAATGGTATAGGATCATTGATAAACCCTATATCGCAACATTTCAATCGTGAATGAACTTCAGGCCTTAAGAAAGCATGAAGTGTGACATGCAAAGTCTGATGCGATCGATGATTAGATCTCATTACAGTATTCCATAGTAGATGTACCGTGGGCCTTAACAATTGAGATTTGTGAATGCAATAGTGATGGATTAATGGAGTAAATCAATGGTCGGGAAATAAATGTATAAAGGTCATGGAATGAAGGAAAAGTGTGATCGCATCCCAAATATCGGGAGTTCGAATGCCAAGTTCTTAAGAGTTGAAATCCCGCGATTGTGATAAAGGGAAGCCTCGAGAAATGTGCAAAGACTAAAGAAATACGATAAAAGGTATGGTTTACGTATGTCGTGGAGTATTTTTGTTGTATGAGATTTATAATAGAAATAAAAGTGATAGAATGTTTTATGTGGTAAGTCCGTAAATAACCAAAGTTACAAGAGTGGGGTTGGTTGTATATGTGTGGGTATTAAGGATTAATCAAAGTATAATGAAGGTGGATGTATAGAGTCCTGATAGAAAAGATTGAGTGAAGGGACAGACTATGGTTAATAAAAAAATCATTTCCGCAGAGATTTAATAAAGGGGGCCTTAAACAATTAATTAATGAAGATTTGTCTTCGCAGAGAGTTGAAATTCCCGGGGAAAAATAGATTTGCATTTCATATGCATACTATGGGTATACGTAGATTTTCCTTTATCAAGCTGAGAGATCTCCAGCATGTACATCCAGCTCGGACCAATGTTTTGTGCATCAACTACATGATGGAGGGGCATGTTGTGATGGAATGCCCACGGTTGTAGGGAGTTAATCACCTAGGGGGTTGCAGGGTCGTTAGGAGCCCCACCCACTGCAGGGGTTACAGTAGTTGGAGCGCAAGGACCCTTCCCAGGAAGGAATAACTAGGACTTATGTGAGATCTATAAGGCATACGGACAGCTACCGTGAATGTTCCCAATTCTACAAAAATACTCTAATGTCTCCAATAACAACTACTATAAGTTCTGACCATCGACCACTCATTACACCGATCAGTGCCAAGCGCTGGATGCTCTAGTAGAAACACTGGATAGATCCACATTGAGGGTCAATGAAGCAAGTTGAGGAGGGCGAGGAGGAAATGGACGCAGAGGAAGAACGAGAGGAAGAGGGCCCTTAAGGTGTTACAACTGTGACCAGGAAGGACGTGTTGTTAGAGAATGCCCACTCCCAAGGAGACCTTGGTGTTCACAGTGAAAAGTTGACACCCATGTGACGAAGGACTTTCCAGAGATCATTGCAAAGTGGGGAGAGAGAACCAGGTAGCAGGGGACCAACTTGGTGAATGCTGAGCCTTAGACTGATGATGGCCTCCCCACGATGATTATCAATATAGTCACTTGAGGAGGGTAGAAGATAGGGGAGGACAGCTACGCAAAGGACCCCCACTTGATCGCCAAAGCGGTGTCACCACAGAAGGCATATCAGCTCTAGTGGCAAAGACAATACTATCAAGAAGCAGCCAAATTGTTTGGGAGAATGACCGAAGATAGAGACAACCAAAGATCGCAAGTCCATGTACCCAATCAAACCGAGACGCTTGGGGACTTGTTTAAATTGTTCTTGAAAATTGTTGAGGATGAGGTCATGCTAAAGGAATTGTAGAAAATCTTAAAGGCCACGGTATCCATGAAAGGAGAGGGAGTGGGAAAACCATGTGCAACCTTGATGAGAAAGCTTCCAAGAGAGTGAAGCGAAATAAGAAAAGGAGAGGAAAGGAGTTTGGAATGAATGCACATGTGGCAGGATTCCAGATAAGGGACACCATGCTAGACTTAGGGTTGGATGTAAACATCCTTCCTAGGAATGCTTGGGAGGCAATGAGGAAACCATAGCTAAAGTACTCGCCAATTCAACTAAGAATGGTGAATCAGTATTGCATACTACCCATTGGGAGATTGGAAAATGTAGAGGTTGATGTGGTAGGGGTGAAAATGAACACCGAGTTCAAAGCAACTGACGTTATTGGGGATAAATACCCATATCTGGCACTCTTGGGGATTGACTAGGCATATGAAAACTACGTTGTCATAGATTTGAAGAAGAAGCAGATGATTTTTGAATTAGATAAGCTAAGGGTGATCCAGCCGTTAGACCCCTACCAAGGACTTGGGTTTATAGAGCCAGCAGATGATAGGGATGAACTAGGGGTGTTAGACCAACTATATATGCTCACAACAGGGAAAAGGGAGGCCTACATAAACCCTACGGTCGGAGGATCCGTTAGCTGGAGAAGCATTCAAAGCTCTGAGACTGGTTTAGAAGCTACATGGGATGCATGGCAGTAGGGTGGATATGAACTGACCACTCGACGATGTGCAATGATAAGCCTAGTAAATTGGGGAGACATGGGAGTAGACAACTACCCAAAGTACTATGGCCTTGAGCCGACCGTTTTTTAGACAGGGTGGACTAGGAAATAGCAGAAGGTCAAAGGATTCCCTTTCTTGACATAAGGCTTACGGGAACACCAGCAAGATAGTGGAAGTCACACTGCAGAGCATCAAAAGACTTGAGGAGTGCTAAACAAGCAATGAAGGAGAGGTTTAAGCAAGAGGCCGATCGACCACAGGATGAGGGGAAATACATGGGGGATTCAAGTCATGAGAAGCACATCAAAGACTGGACAAATAGCTGGGAGAGCCAAGGATTGCCAAGTAATTGATGGGTACACACATTTATACATACCCTCAGCGTTGTCCCTTGGAGGAACAGTTCATCAACAATTTTTCATTCATGGTTAATGAGGCACAAATGACAGGGGTACTCCTAGCAATAAAAGGGGATATGTTCACCCCAGGAATGTTAGTTGAAGGAGGCATGATGGAAATTTTCTACAATGCCTATATGATATGGAATCACCAGGATTTGTGACCTGCGAAAAAATAGATGCAGAACCAGAGGAGGATGGATTGGAGGGGCTTAGACACCTAGCCTTTAGAGAAACAAAAGGGGAGATAGATATTTAGGAGAGCCCTTCAAGAGAAGGTTCCCATCTCCTACCAATGAAGCTAAGAAGACAAAATGTGGGGACAGAAGATAAGCCCAAAGTAGCATTAGTGGGAGATTTCTGAGGTGAACAAACCACCAAAGAAATCTTTGATCTATTACAGGAATACCAGGAACTATTCCCAGCTTCAGTGGAAGAACTCAAGGGGATAAAAGGTAACTTGGGAGAAATGAAAATTATTCTGAAACTAGACACCAGGTCGATAAAGCATAGACCATAATGACTGAACCCAAGGGTAAAAGAGGAAGTTAAAAGGGAAATTGAGAAAATGTTGGATGCAGGAATCATATTTCTTGTAGATGAAGATTTCTCGATAAGCCCCATAGTTATTTAGAACAAGAAGGATGCAATCAAAATTAGAGTATGTGTTGATTAGAGTAGCCTAAATAATGCATGTGTGCATGACCCGTTCACCATGCCATTCAACAATGAAGTCCTAGATAATGTTGCCAGGAATGAAGAATACTCATTCACAGATGGGTTCTCAGGTTACCACCAGGTCTAAATAGCTGAAGAGGACAAAAGGAAAACAAATTTCATGACTGAGTGGGGGCCATACGCATACAATGTGATGCCATTTGGACTAAAGAATGCACTAGAAATCTTCTCAAGGATTGTCATAGCTGCATTTGAGGATTATATTCATAAGTTCCTATATGTTTAAATGGATGACTGGATAGTTTACAACCTATTGAAAAAGTATACTAGATTATTAAGAGTGATGTTCTAGAGGTGAAAATAGTTGTAAAGTTCCTTAAATCTAAAAAATGTGTTTTCGCAGTTCCCTTTGGAACTCTACTCAAACATATCGTCTACAAGGATGGAGTCTGTGTAGAACCGACCAAGGTTGCAGCAATTGTCCACATGGAACCACTGCGCAATGTGAAACAACTAAGGGAAACTTTGGGTCACACATGGTACTACAGATGGTTCCATAGGAACTACGCATCCATAACGCCTCGATGGACAAATTGTTTAAGAAGACGGAAGAATTCATTTGGACTACGGACTGTCAAGCAAATCTAAATAAACTAAAGGACAGATTAGTAAGTGCTCCCATATAGGTGTGCCCACACTTGAACAGAATGTTCCACGTACATATTGACACATCTAGAATAACACTAGGAGTGGTCTTAGCACAACCAGGGGAGAAAAGGATAGACCATCTAGTATACTACGCTAGCAGAAATCTATCTACGATGGAAAGGAACTACACAAAAACCGAACGAGAAGCTTTGGCAATCATCTACTATCTCCAAAAGTTTAGGCAATACTTACTGGGTGTGTCGTTCAAGTTCTTTATAAACCATTCCACACAAAAATACTTAGTAAACAAGCCATTACTAGAAGGAAGAATATGCAAGTGGCTTTTACTATTCCAGGAATTCACGTTTGAAGTGGTTGTTAAGCCTGGCAGACTGAAAGTAGGATCAGGTGATCTGTTGTGACTGGATAGAGGGGAGAATGAAGGAGAAATAGACAATCGGTTTCTCGATGACAACTTATTCAAGATAGAGGTGATTCTCGACCACCTAGAAGAGATTGTTGCATTGCTAATAATAGGTCGTTGCCCAGAGGGATACATGGCAGCACAAAGACGACACTTGGTGGTCATGGCAATAGATTACCAACTCATTGCAGGACACCTCTACAAAATGGGCTTAGACCAAATACTCAGGCACTATGTCTTACAACACGAAAGAAAGGACGTCCTATGGGAGTGCCACACAAGGGTTGTAGGAGGCCATGTAGGAGGCATGCCCACCGCAAGAAAGATACTCCACGTAGGATTATGGTGGCCCACTATCCATAAGGATTCTAAAGCATTTTCCAAGGAGTGTGATGTCTGTCAAAGGGTTGGTAAGCCTTCACGGCGCGATGAGCTACCACTACATCCAGTCAATAGAGTGAAAATATTTGAGAAGCGGGCAATAGACTTCATTGGACCAATCTCTCCACCAGCAAGGAATTCACGAGCCCGATACATAATAACAATGGGAGAATACCTCACAAGATGGGCAGAGGCTGCACCAGTGAAAGACTGCACCACAGAACCAGTAGCAAGGTTCATTATTGAAAATATTATTTCAAGGTTCGGATGCCCAAGGAGCCTCACCAGTGACCAGGGAACCCATTTTTTGAATGAAACCATTGAGACTCTACTAACGACTTTTATGGTCCAAAATAATAAGAGTAGTCCGTATCACCCACAAGCCAACGATGGAGTAGAAGAATTTAACAAAATATTAGAGAAAGGGCTAACAAATGTCATATTTGCCAACAAGGACGAGAGAATTCTAGCAACTCTATGGGCATATAGGACAATAGTAAAAAGACTGCATAAGTAAACTCCATTTCAACTTGT
The DNA here is from genome assembly GCA_031772625.1 of Pinus tabuliformis. Lineage (NCBI taxonomy): Eukaryota > Viridiplantae > Streptophyta > Pinopsida > Pinales > Pinaceae > Pinus > Pinus tabuliformis. Next base: position 908,554,513 of record CM062809.1, on the reverse strand, counting down.
GTATGGTAGATAAGTGGTGGTACCAGTAGAATTCATATTGCCTAGCATGTTCATCTCAGAAGCCACAGGAATGAAGTATAACGTTTCCTTGTGGCATAGGCTAAGCCAGTTGATGGAACTTGAGGAAACCTAGTTCCTAGTAGAGTTCCATCAATCAGTCAAGCAATGAAGACAAAATGCTTGGTAGGATAGGCACATCAAGAAGAAGTCGTTTGAAGTCGGAGACCAGGTGCTCCTTTATGACAATAAGTTCCAGAAGTTCCCAGGGAAATTGCAGATGCATTGGTTAGGCCCGTTCATAGTCACATAAATAAGAGAATCAGGTGTGGTAAGGCTCGCGCAACTGGATGGAGTCCTACTACGGGGATGGGTGAATGGTGCATGCCTGAAGCCCTTCCACAAATAAAAAAAACAAATCCTGAGATAATAAAGTTGTGACAAAACTTAGTATTCCGCAACCCATTTATGGTCGGGGTGGGGGGGGGGGGTAGCATTAGTGGTCATACTAGTAGGCCTAGTCAGCAAAGACAGTGGCCACACATGTCATCCTAATCAATAGAATACATGTAGGTTTGAACCTTTTCTAGAATTAATGACCGCACAAGTACCCATCCCATTCGCGTACCAGTAGTTATTTCCTGATTAAGTAATTAATAAGGCAACTATCAAGATAGGGTCACAAAATATTCCCGTTAAGCATAAAATTAGTTAATAAATAAAGCCATCATGGAAAAATAAAGGTGCCATGCAGCCCACTCATTACTTTCCAAACCACATCATAGTTTCCATGTCCAAGTTGGCCGACGGTGGCAAGATATAGCTAGAATACATGGAAAGGTTCTTAGAGTAATTAGTTGTTAAAGCCTCGTCAGTCAGGGGACGTCATGTTAGAGTCAGCAACTTCAATCATAGGAGGATGCATGGGACTCTAGAATTTCAATTACAGATCACAGAAGAATTCCAAGTTCGCTCAGAAGAACAGGGGCAGAGGAAGAGAAGCAAGAAACCTATAGTGAAGATAGTTTACCACAGAAGAGAAGTGATAGCGAAAGGAATAACATCATTCCCACATAATTATTCGGATGCATGAGTTGAAGCAGTGGATGACCTGTATGGAAAGTATGACAGGTCGAATCTGGTCGACAATGACTTCACAGACGGTTTCCAATTTCCAGCCATGAAAAGGGAGATGTATGTGAAGAATTTCAAAAGGAGGATGGCACTAGGACCTCCAGGATCAGAGAAGAGTTCAATGTGATATAAGTGTCCACGCTATTTCACTTAAGAAATCTTCTCGTATTTGGCACCCAAGTTGTCATCATGCAGTAAACAAATTGTTGATAAGCAGGATTCATGGAGGGTCACTATGGTTGGATAAGGAGTATCCCATCAATGTGGAGCATATGAGTCGACTCACAGGGCTGACCGAAGTTGGAAATGTAGTCGGCACAATATTCCAGGATGGGTCCAAGTAGGGAAAGTAGCAAATGGAGGATAACATTTATGCTAGATACAGGACAGAGCGACATGGGAGGGGTGCAAAGCTGGACAAGATTAACAAGGATAATATCAGGTTTTCTTGCTACCTCATTGCAGTGAAAACAATGCGACACTTCACAAGGAACAAATGCACCTTGGATGTCATCTTAGTTGTGAAACACTATTGCTAAGGAGAGGTACTCAACTGGTCACCCTTCATGCTCAATGCACTGTTCGAGGCTTCTGAAGATGTGTATAGGAGGAGCACTTGGTTTGTCTTCAACTACTTGTTAATGGCATTGGCAATGTGGAAATGGAGGCCACCACAAGAGAGGCAACTGGCAACCATTTCTAAATACCAACCAATTGCGCTCCAGTATGAACCGTGGAAGGCATCAGGGGATCCCAACATAAAGTAAATCAATGAGAGACCTTTCAAGGGCTGTAATGAGCAGATGTTGGAAACCATTTGGTCCACCGAGAGGACACCCAAGGCTCTATTAGATGAATTATCAGATGAGATCTGGTTTGGCACCTCCCATGTGCACACTTACCTGAGACCACGGTGTGTCAACCCGAGCATGTTTAATTTGAGGCCGAAAAGGTTTAGCCTGACGGAGGAAGCGTTGCGCAGAGAGGTGGAGTCCAGGTCGGGAGTGGCTTGTGAGATAAGAGAAGGGAAACCCAAGTAGCCTTTCGAAGCCTTAATGCCATAGGGGTGAGAGGGATATGGAGTAGAGAGCAGTTGAAAGTGGGTCACCGACGAATTACTCCAACGGATGCTACTCCACGTGGAGAAACATTTGTTTGAACTTAGATGAACAGTTGCTAGCTTCGACCCAGGTGAGAGAAATTATCCTGAGCAATTTCAAGGTTCCACCATGTTTTCCCCCATTGTAACACCACCGCTCTCTATGGTGCTTCCCTCAAGAGTAGCTCAGGCTCCCTCCCAGATAATCATCCCCAAAACTAAGAAACATTGAGCCATTCAAACCCCAGCTACCAAAAATATGGCTACTAGAAAGTCGAAAATTAACCCACCAACCCCAATCATCGACCTCACTATTGAGGTCAAGCAGTCAGTTCCCAGAAACACCATAGTTGAAGAGATCCATGCTATTGCATCCACTGCATTACATCAGTCACAAGAGTCATCCACACAAACTGCTTGCACCTTCATGGCCCTGTCCGAGATCCTCCCATTCGGCCAGTGAAGGACTATTGCAGAAGCAGAAGTTCAATCAGTCGGCCATACAGAGGGCACCACCCCTACCATGGGAATGCCATGAACGGAGAGTACATCACCAATGCTTGGGTTGGACCCACCAGAAGGGAGATGCATGGATACCATTTTGCAAGGGGAAATGACTGAATCGTACATGCCAACTATCCCTATAAAGCTCGTAGTGTCGTAAAACCCTAGAATTATTCCAACCGGCCCACAATTCACTCCACCATCATAGCAAGTCCATTCACCCACCGACCTACCCCTACAACAGAAGTTCCCCAACCGAGCACAATGTAGTTCGATATGATCCATCACTGGTCATAGGCCCAATTGTTTTCATTTATTCAGAAAGTAGCACATAAGGCTGACAGCCTCCATGAGGACCTAGCTATAGAACATGAACATAGATGAAACAATTTCACATGGTGATAGAGGAGCAAGATTGCCTACGACAAGCAAACACAAAATTGCAAGGTCCAAGATGATCAGATTTCACAACGATTTAGATCAGTATGTCCAACTATCATCGAAGCCAACACTGTTGTGATCACATATAGACGGCATGCACATGCCAGCAGCCACCAATGCTGAGATGAGATGGAAGCTAGAGATAGTGAGATCCGCACTACCAGATCCAGTGGAAATTTACACACAAATGGTCAAGGGAAGGCTAAGGGAACTAGAAGTGAACAAGCAAGCCGTGGCCGAGGCCCTCACCGACAGATTTCCCTAATGGAAAAGATCCATGACTAGTTGGGCAGTCTAGCACTAAAGAACCACTTGGTTTACGGCCTCAGAGAACAAATTCAGTCACTATTTGTCAGCACGATAGATTGTACAGACCATACCCAGCTGTAGTAGATTAATGATCAAATTGACATCCTCCAGGCCCAGGTTGACAACATTGACGAGGAGTCAGGGAAGATGAAAAGGATAATCAAAGATTTGCGGCCCTTGGTTCAAATGCAAGTTCTACTCTTGAAGGAGGTATATGACTCCAATGGGTAGCAATGGAACGACCTGCAAAGTGAGCCACTAACAACCCTAAAATTGCAATCGGCCAAGGCATTCACTCAAGGCACTTATGCAATTCTCACCAACTGGGACCTGGCCCTTCAAAGATAAACTGAGTTCAGACAGTGGACAATAGCCTCGGTCCCAGATTTGGAGCCCTTGTTTGGAATGGGGGAACTACAAAGGCAAGAAGGGGCTGTAGGAACAGATGCCACGCCGCAAACCAGGATCGATGTAGAAGAGGCACCCACTCTGCAAGAAACGATCAAAGCAACAGAAGTATTGGTACAAGAAACAACAAAGACAACACTGGTAGTAACGCAAGCACCACTTGTAGAGCACATGGAAGTAACAGCAGGACCGACAAAGGTCGAAATGACTTGACTCGAGGACGAGTCAAGAAATTGTGTTTGGGGCCTGTTGGGGCCATTGATTAATTTTGAAAGGTTTTGACCAGTTTTTACTGACTGAAGGGTAGGAAAGAAATAGATGGCAACAACAGTTCGGCAATAGAATGGGCAGTTGTGGAAAGGTGGCAAAAGAAGGTAAAGGCAGTAGAGGATGCGGGAAGGTGCAAAAGCAGCCAAGATGGAGAACAGTCGAAAAAGAACTGGTAGTCCAAGCTGTAGAGAAAGATATTAAAGGGGAAGACCAGAAAGGAAGAAGGTTTTTGTTGGACTAGCTCGCAGAAGAAGGAGTTGGTTGAGCCAAGAGTAGGTGAAGAGATACATAGTTGCAAAGGTTGAATGGCAAATGCTAGGATCGGAGGGACTTAGTCATGGAACAAATATGAACCCGCAGGACTGAGCCGGGTACTTTTTGTAATGTTTATGGTTATGACTTCTGATGTATTTGGGGCTCGTGCTTAATGTTTCTATTAAAATTTTCAATGGCTTATCAATTGCATGTAGACGTTAATTCATAAATTGTCTGAATGATGTTGATGTCTTTGTTTTACATATAATGGATATATATATATATATATATATGATCAAATGCACTTGATTGATACTCCCTTGACACCATGTTGAACCCTTCTCTGTTTTGGTTGTGGCACACCTCGAGTGAGACTCCTTGCCCTTTGTGGTAAGGTGAAAATGTCGGCGCTGTCCTACACTACAGTAGACCATTGTTGGCCTCTTGTGCCCAAATCGAGGGTCTTCCCCCTAATGACTCTTTCGATCCAACACCAGTGATCCCTTAAATGGTTTTTTTAATGAAAAACTTTATTATTTCTTTTCTTCATTATATGATTTAGTTAATTAGATCTCCATTTCTTTCCTTTTCCTTTCGACGAGCGACCATTAATCTAATTAGTGGGGCAGAATGAGAATATGTTGTGTCAGCCATCTCCTCCATGTCAATAAAATCTCTTATGTAGGAAGAGAATTCGAATTGCAAGGCTAGCTTCTATGCTTTTATTTGTTTGGCTCCTTTGGTCCCAACAGGTTGGGTAATGCCATGGATACCAGTGGTCTTCATTGGATGGCCTCACAATTGCGATACCATCCAATGGCCATTGTGAGCTTCCTTTATCTGGTCAATTATGTCCCCGAGAGTCAAGCATACCATTCTCAATCAAACTAGAAAAATTGTAAGAGAATAAAAAATCTTTATCATTATATTTTTTATATAGTTATAGATAGTTATCTATTTGAACCAATGAGTACTTAGACTATTATTTTGTACTCCAAACTGCATCCAACCAGCTTAAACTATTAGGCGTCCAATTAAATATATTCAATCTAAGCCTGGAGTGAGTGCTTAAGGACTAAACTATGTTGTCTATGTTGACCTATTATGTCGAACCTATATTTTATTTCAATTAAACCAATCGACATTCATTTGTATGTCGTATTCATATAAATAAAGGTACGAGCCTACACTCTTTCAACAATGAGAGAACCCACTCAATAGAGTTGGAGGGATCAGTTGGATTTGATTGAGAAGCCCACATTTTTTGAGCTCATCTGTTAGACTGTATGAAATACAAGCTTTATTGGTGGACTGTCAACTCTCTTGAACTACAATCTTAAATTAGTGTAGCCCTCTCAAGCCCTCAAAAACTTACTTATGTATATATATTTTCTCCCCTAGACCCCATTTCTCATCAAGGTCTGATGTATCCTCATGTAAAATTATTTTCTCCATTTGATCTATCAAGGTATGCTCTACTTACCTCTTCAGGAAATTTCCAAGGATCCATGAGTATTTTCGTTATTGGCTTGTTTGTTGAGCAATAACTTTGATGTGAATGTGTCAATAATAGGTGCATTTATAGGTGATGACTTGTGATTTTATTATATTACTTGTGCATTTATAGGTGATGACTTCATTCTTTAGACATAAATGATAATTATTCTTAATATGCCTTCAGGAGAAATGTTTCTTGAACTTGTTGACTCTTGTGCTCTAAATTATTTGGAAATTTCTTACAAAGTTGTGGTTTATACAAGTTGTTTTCAAGACTTTATGGCCTTCTAATTACTTGATTGTGGCCCTGTATGACATGTTTGGTCTTGTTTGTTGCAGATGTTGTGGAAAAATTGCACACTCAAAGGCAAATGGATGCTTTACGGTTTGTCTTTGCATTTGGACTTGTAGAAAAATTTCCACATGTTCCATTTTTGAAGGCATACCTTGAGCACAAAAGGAAAGCGTTAGAGGAAGTATCAAAAAAGGAAGAGATAAAGTTGGGTCATTGGTATGTTTATCATTATTTGTGTGCTTCACGCTCCCTTGTCAGTATAAACTATCAAAATATTAACTTCTCATTAGACATATTCTCTGAATGCTTCCAGGTATTATTGTAGAATTAAACAGCCTCAAAATAAATTCATTCATTGAACAATGTAATAAAGTGAATTGAAGTGCACAAACTTGAATCACATATTCCTACCAAAGATCTTGAAAATCATGTAGCTCAGTTACAGGAAGACATGGAAGAGATGAAAAGATCTGTAGAAGCCATTAGGACTGAGACTAAACGGGCTCATCCTAATAATGATATTGGTGGTGGTGGTGTTGGTGGTGTTGGTGCTATTGCTGGTTCGGTATTCCCTAAACCTTCCCCTCCAAGTGCCTTTTCCCTTCCCAATTCTTCTTCGTTGCTCCCTAAAACTACCCCTCCTAGTACCTTTTCCTTTTCCAATTCTTCTTCGTTGCTCCCTACTAAACCTACCCATCTTAGTGCATTTTCCCCTTCCATTTTTTCTAACTTACAACGTCCTGCTCCAATGTCCAGTATCCCATCTTACAACTTACCAGGTCAGGGTGTATATGACAAGGGAAGCCAAGACATATCCAGTATCCCATCTTACAATTGACTTGGTTAGTGTGTATATGAGAGGGGAATCCATGACATATATCGATCAGCTTATGATGTTGGAAACAACCCATCATCTTTGTCTAAATATCATTTATATCCATCATAAAGTATACAATCGTCTTTGTATGGTGTTGGCTCGCTATCATGGATAAACCAGTTTTGGAAGTTATACTATTGGTAGTGATGTGCGTCCAACAACTTCTTTCCAGTGTTCATATTTTTGCTAGGTCCTCTTTGTTTAGTATTTTCGAAACCATGTCCTGAGCTACTGATGCAGACTAAATTGCTTGCTAAATGAACTTTGAAGTAATCACTTTATAGTTACATGTCTAGGAAGCATAATGTTTTCAACAAATACAATGTAATTTTTTGTTTTGGTCATGGGATAAGCCAAATAGTTTTGCTAAAATGTCTACAAGTTACTCTTCTTAGCTTTATTTGGATACAAGGATTTTCCTTTGAAAAAGTACTTGCCTAATTTTTCCTAGTGGAATATGTAATTGTTGAATATCCTTTCAATTTATTTTAAAATATTACAGTAAATTGTCATAACAAGTTGGATCTTATGGTTAAAAATAGGCATTTCGATTATGGAAAGCAATGAACAGAGGGCTCATATGAAACAAACAAAGGCTTCAGGTTGTCTTGATTGCAATGAGATCAAAAAGCGTCTCCCATTTACATAATTTTGCCATCCATCCTTACACCATCTTCCCAGACCTTCGCGGATCTACTATTTCTAAAATTCAAATTGTTAGGATTCAAAGGTATTTTTCACTCCTTATATTTTTCCTTTTCGCAATTCAATTTTCTTTCTTTATTTTTGAGTTATTCCTCTACTTTTGTTTTCTCATCGAAATTTCATCTCTCGTTAAGAAGCTTTTTCTGCCATGGTATAACTATGTGGACTGGAATTGGATCGATTACCAAGGGAAAGATGATTGAAGTGTAGAGGCGGTAAATTTGGGGTTTTGGGTGCTTTGTTCGTAAACCATAGGGGTTATAGATCATATAACCTTCCTTGATAATTGGCATTATTTTAAAACTTGGCACTGTTTCTCCAATGATAGTACGGATCCAGATCGTTGTGGTGGGGCTGGATTTTTAGTGGATTTGCATGTCTGGTGCCCCCAAAAGTGAGACATCTCAACCACTTGAGTGATTTCATATTTTATCGGTGCTTATAATGGAAACTGAACTAGTGACTTTATTATTCTTAACCGTATGATTTTCTTATTCATCTCATTGTGGTTCTTGCCATGACTTTCGTAGTCGAAGAGACTATATCTTTCATATATGTGTGTGGGAATCATTTATCGCACCTAGATGTATCATTGTGGTTCCCCGTTACACAAATATGAACTTTTCCATGTTGAAGTGGAAACAATTCATCTGTTACATGGCGTATTTTCCACGTCTCATTACAAAAAAGGATGTAATGAGAACATAAAATTATATTTCAACACTTATCCTCTACATGTCAGTCTGCACATATCTTTGTTTTGCTTTTTTTTACTTTTTTTCACTAGATTACTTACTCATCATCCACTTCTTTATTCTTTGTTTCAAAAACAGTGTTTCTCATTCAATGGATCAAATTAAATTTCACATAAAATTGAATAGGATACCATGCATTTTCCATTAATGATTTTCTTATTCCTGATTATTTTCTTTTACCAATTATAGGTTTTCCCTTTCTTTAGCGAAGATCCTGGAACTGCCTCGAATATATCTTATTAGAAATAGCTACAACTCATGACACATGGCTCAATAGAGTGGTGGAGGGACAAATGTTCCAATATCCTAGAGAGTTGGTGCGGTTGGGGCTTTCCCTTTCATAGAAAGTTCGTTTCAATGCCAGATTTCTATGGCCTTGGGGCAGATCAATTCGTGTTGGGACATTAGCGATAAAGTATCATTTGGATGGATGACATATGGGATGGAGAGATGAATGGATGGAGGGATGGATATGATGATAGAGAAGAATTGAATGAGATGCTCTCATTTAGCCACTTTCCTAATGACAAATTCACGACATATAACCTTTGAGGGATTCATACTCAAACCATGCCAACCAAACCTTTGATAGATCTCAAATCACATTTAAGGCACTTTTCCGAATTATACTTCCAACCAGCATGGTCTCGATTTCTTGATCAGACAAGGAAGGGGGGTAGGCAAGCTTTGGAGTTATCATTCCCACACTATTACAAAGTACTCCGTTTCTTTACATAAAGAAAGAAGTGAATAGATCAAGGAAAGCTTTGGAACTGTACACTATCTAATGCGTACAGGTCCTTTCATGGAAGAGGAATATTATACAAATGTTTAAGTTATGGTTACTATGTCTTTTATAAGAAATAATTGTGAGTGACTTAGTGAGGAATTTTTATATGAAGTTTGAAATATTAAAGTGATTGTTTCAAGCTTGAGATTTTATAAATGTATAAGGTTTTGGGTAAAAAAAATGTATTTGTGTTAACTTTTTAAATTTAAATTTGTATTTTTTTAACTTATTTTGTATCTTTAAATTCTTAAATTTTACAACATGTGGTATAAATTACATATTTACTTATATTTTATCTTTAAATTTTAAAATAGGTTGTATAAATTACATACTTCACGTTGATTACATCTTCAAGTTTTTATGCTTGCTTCATAAATTGTATCTTTTAATTAGATTATAGTTGTCATTCAAAGCCATAATACACATACCCTCATTTGAGGCTAATGAGTGATGGTTGTAATTAACAACTTTGAAGGTTATGATTTTAATTTTAAAATTGGGCCATTAAATAAGGATAATTATTTTTGTGATGCAAGATGTAAGGCTAGTCATATTAGTTATAGTAAATGATATTAGGATCTTAAATTGGAAATTTACCATTGAAACATTATAATATATTTATTTAATTGTGGGATATGGTGAGAAATTCCTTAAAATGAATTATGTAAGATGGACCATAATATTTGACTATAGGAATTATGGTTAAATTTTGGTCTCTATTTGAATTTATGACATCAAGCTATCTATGATGACCAATGCAAGAAATAGGTACCAAGAATGAGAATGAGAAATCCCAGGTACCAAGAACATTGTTCCAGGAAAACAATGTTAGCCAAGAATGAGAAATCCCAATGTCATTGCCAAAGAGCCCTGAAACAAATCAATTTCTCAAATCTCTAGGAAAACAATGTTAGCCAAGAACGAGAAATCCCAATGTCATTGCCACACTCACTAGTTTGACCATGAATATGAACTTGCATGCATGCGTGCAGAAGCTTGATTCTCACTGCCCTTGAGCTCTAGGATTGAGGTCCATGCCCACTAAGAGGGGAGAAGATATGCGAGATTTCATGGAATAAGGAAATGCATGTACCAATGAGGAGCATATGTTGATACATGACATCTTTCTGACCATTATTGTTAGGGTCCCACCCTAACCCCCTTATTTATGTCATGGGATCACGTCATAGTCAAGAGTAAATAAAGCCCAAATTAATATTTGTAAGTGGTTAACCCGCAATTAATGACAGGACCACAGTTAGTTGCAAATGGGCGGTAGTATTAGATAGATGGTATTAATAAAACCCACGATATTGGCCCATGGTATTGCATGTATGAGTCATATATAAAGGATAGAGACTCCCTGCGAGGAGTATGGTGTCTTGTTTTGTAATCGAGCTCTGCTCTATTGGAGGTTGCCCCCTCGAAGAGGCCTGTGAACATTTCTCTCTGAATAATAAAATCATTGCTATTCTGTTCTCTGGGTATATTTCTTCGCATATTCTGTGTTCTCGATATCTTTTCTTCGCAAATTCTATGTTTGGGTATTAGTTTGCAGGTTAAGAGCATAACAAGTGGTATCAGAGCACTTTCCAGGGCTCGGTGGGATCTCCAAATTTTAGCAATTTTTTTTTTGGCTAGAGACGTGTTCCGGCGTCTTTAAACCACGGGATCTGTCGTTAAGCGCATAAACCTGCGGATTTGGGGAGGCATGCACGCAGGAAATACAAGAGGTGGTCACGTCTGTTGGACTCCCTTGTAACCCCTGTGGGTACCCGTTCGAGTAGTAGCGCATTAGACAGAACCGTGCACGGACTGTCTTCCACGTACCCTCTGGGTATATAGGAAGCCCCCTAGCTCCCTTGAAACCTCGCCATAGATAAACCTTCGGCCCTCTTGTGGCTACAGTACACCGAGAACAGCACTCAGAGAGATTAATCGCACGTATGATAGGGTAGTCGGGTTGTACGGCTAAGGGTACGGTCGATCCTCCTTAGTTAGAGCCCTGAAACATTGGGCCGAGTACTACTGTCAGACCCTTATGCATATTGCGATCTGTAGCACCTGACACTCCTCAAGACCATAGTTCTCTTTCTATCAGGGGATCACACATCACCTATTCCAGATCAGCAAGTGCAGCAGCAGCCGACATCAGTCCCGCAGCTCCATCAGATCAGCAGCAGCAGTTGTTCCACCATTCAGATCCACCAGATCGAAGTATTTGTGAAGGGTTCCTGTCCCTGGATATAATTTTTGCAGGACTTTTGGCGGCATTGACATTCTGAGGATTTGGCGACTGCAGTATTGATCAGGAAGGAGTAAAACTTCGTTAGGAGTTTTCCAAAAAAAAAAAAATGAGTCTGAGATCTTCCAGGGCGCTTATTGGTGACCTAGCCCATCAGAATCAGGATGACGAGCTGAGCAAGGTGGTACCATTCAATTTCTTAGTAAAAAATTTTAGGCGGTCCCAATTTTTTCCTCAGGTTGGTGTATGGTAGAAACTTGCACTCAAGCGATGGCCAATGAAAGGATCGACAAAATTGAAGACCATGTGCACTCCCTCCAAACTGCGGTGAAGAATATCGAACTTGAGCTTAAAGGAATAAGTAACCAGATACATGATGCATTCCCAAAGGGCAAGGAGCCAGCCCACGAGGAGGCATATAATGGCCATGAATACCATGAGGGTGAGTCTAGCCACTCTTAGCACGTCTGGCACACCCATCCACCACCTAGTCAGCGACCTCCCAAGTTGGATATGCATAAATTTGACGGTTCTCACACGTCCGCATGGCTAGCACAAATGGAGCAGTATTTCAAATTAAATCATATCATAGATGAGGGGACTAAGCTTATGGTGGGCACCATGTACTTGGACAATGAACAATGGCAATGGAAGGAATGGCATCAGCGTTGCAATGGACATTTTCAGAATTGGGCCCAATTTGCCAAAACTCTTCGCAGTCGCTTTGAACAGGAAGACTCTTTTTTGGGGCATCTCACTAAGCTCCAATAGACGAGTACAGTGGAGGAATATATTATTGCTTTTGAAGCCTTAGCCTTCTGCACTAGGGGTCTCACAGATGAGTTCTACATGGAATGCTTTATTAGCGGTCTTAAAGAAGCCATCAAAGCTCAGGTTCTACTCCACCACCCTCCCACATGGACAGAGGCTTTCCAGGTAGCCCGTAAAGTGGAACGTGCATTAACAGCCCAATCCAGCCACCCCAACTTCCCCGCTAAAGGTCGTCCCTCACAGGCTCCTAATACGACTCAGACACTTAAGATTCAAAAGGTGTCACCTGCGGAAATGGCCGAAAGAAGGAAGCAAGGACTATGTTACTACTGTGATGAAAAATATTCCTTGGGTCATAAATGCAAAGAGCACAAGCTTTTTCAAATAGATGCCACTGACTACAGCTCCACCGAGGAAGATCCACCACTTGAGGAACCGGAGGAGATCGAAGAAGATAACCAAAAGGAAATTGTATCTGATGAACCAATTATTTCGCTAAATGCATTGGCAGGAATTTCTTCCCCTCAAACTCTCAAAATCAGGGGTTTTCTTAAACATCGCCCAGTAGTAGTCTTGATTGATAGTGGAAGTACCCATAATTTCATCCATCAAAAGATCGCTGAAGTAGCATATTGTTTCGTCCGGGCAGTTTCTAATTTCCAAGTCCAGATTGCAGATGGGGGCACAATGAAATGTGAAGGTCACTGTGAAAATGTCAAAATTCAAATGGGGGATTATCAATTGAAAACCCACATGTTTTCAATACACATGGGGGGTTGCAACATTGTCCTAGGCGCGGAATGGCTCCGCACTCTTGGGCCAATCACAATGGATTTCTAGGAGTTATATATGAGTTTTAAGCAGAACAACTCCACACATACCCTCCGTGGACTACAGGCGGGAGCCCCCTCTATCATCAGCTTGCATAGGATGGAAAAATTGTTAAAAAAGGGCCATCATGGAGTGGTAGCTCAATTCAATGCCATCCAGGTAGTAGACACCATGTCTCCGCCAATTCATCCTGAGATGCAACAGATTTTAAATAAACATCGGACGGTCTTTGACAAGCCTCATGAGCTTCCACCCTTGCGAGGGGAACATGATCATAGCATCACATTGGTTCCAGGGGCCCAACCCCCAAATGTGCGGCCATACAGATATCCGTTCACCCAAAAGAATGAAATAGAAAAAATCATCAAGGAATTGTTGGAAGCAGGTGTCATTCGTCCCAGCATTAGTCCTTGTTCATCCCCAGTGGTCATGGTCCTCAAGAAAGATGTGGAGTGGCGGATGTGTCCCGACTTCAGGGCCCTCAATAAGTTAACAGTCAAAGATAAATTTCCCATCCTAGTGGTTGACGATTTGCTGGACGAACTCAATGGGGCTAAATTCTTCACTAAGTTGGATCTTCGCTCAGGCTACCACCAAATTCGCATGAAGGAAGTCGACATTCCCAAGACAGCTTTCAGAACTCATGAAGGCCATTATGAGTTCCTGGTCATGCCATTTGGTCTCTGTAATGCCCCCTCTACTTTTCAGAGCCTTATGAATCACCTCCTCAAACCATATCTCAGAAAATTTGTCCTTGTCTTCTTCGATGACATCCTCATCTATAGTGGCACTTGGGCGGCACATCTTCAGCATGTAGATCTACTCTTGCAACTGCTCCGCACGCATAAATTATTTGTCAAGATGTCTAAGTGTTCATTTGGCATGGAAGAAGTTGAGTATTTGGGCCACATTGTGGGGCGTGAAGGTGTCAAGGTGGACCCCAAAAAGATCCAGGCAATGCAAGAATGGCCTCAACCTAAGACCTTGAAAAGCTTGAGAGGATTTTTGGGTTTCACAGGCTATTATCATAAATTTGTCAGCAACTATGGCCGCATAGCGAAGCCCCTAACGCAACTCCTAAAGAAAAATTCCTTCTTCTGGAATGAGGAAGCACAACAGGCATTTACCGCTCTCAAAACTGCCATGTGTTCCACTCCTGTCTTAGCACTACCGGACTTCACCAAATCATTTGTCATTGAATGTGATGCTTCGGGAACAGGTATTGGAGCGGTCTTAATGCAGGAAGGGCGACCATTGGCCTTCACCAGCCAACAACTAAGTGGGAGGAATCTGGGCCAATCTACCTACGAGAAGGAAATGATGACCATCTTACATGCAGTCGAGACCTAGCGACCTTACTTGTTGGGGCAACGTTTCCGAATCCGCACAGATCATCACAGTCTTAAATATTTTTTGGAGAAATGCCTATCTTCCCCACAACAAAATAAATGGTTAGCCAAAATGCTGGGATATGATTATGAGATCATTTACAAGAAAGGGAAAGACAACAGGGTAGCAGATGCATTGTCGCGCCAATTTGAGGAGGAAAGTACTCTGCTCGCAATTCCCCTCCCCATTCCCGACTGGATTGAAGAGGCTCGCAGGGAATGGTTTTCACATCCCGTGCTCTCCCAACTCATTTCTCAATTGCAGGTAGATCCTAATTCCAGCAAGGGCTACTCGTGGTAGAATGATATTCTTCGCTACAAGGACAGAGTCGTAATATCGCCAACATCCACCCTCAAAAGTCGCATTTTGGCAGAATTGCACTCATCTCCCATTGCAGGACATTCGGGCTTTCAGAAGACGTACGCTCGCACCAGAAGATCATTTTTTTGGGCCGGCATGAAACAGGACATCCTTACTTTCGTAGCAGAATGTGACGTCTGTCAATGCCACAAAGGGGAAACCATCAACACACCAGGCACATTACAACAATTGCCCATTCCGGCATCAATTTGGACGGAGGTCTCCATGGATTTCATTACAGGTCTTCCAAAGTCTGGGAACAAGTTAGTCATCATGGTGGTTGTGGACCGATTGTCGAAGTATGCTCATTTCTGCGCCCTACCCCAACCATTTACACCAACTTTGGTTGCTCAAAATTTCATGGATCAGATCTTCAAATTGCATGGCATGCCCACTTCTATTGTGTCCGACCGCAACCCAATCTTCACCAGTAATTTTTGGCAGCAGCTCTTCAGAATACAAGGCACTCAACTCAAACTCAGTACTTCATATCATCCGCAAACAGATGGTCAAACAGAAGCCGTCAACAAATGTCTAGAAACCTACCTTAGGTGTTTCACTTCATAAAAGCAACACCTTTGGGTACAGTGGTTACCTCTGGCGAAGTGGTGGTATAACACCAACTATCATGCCACCACCAAAATGACTCCCTATGAAGCATTCTATGGACAACTTCCGCCTTCCCCTACTTCTTATCTCACGGGGTGCTCCAAAGTACAAGCCGTGGATCAACTCCTACAACACCGCGCAACCATGCTTGCCCATCTGCGCGAGAATCTTCATCAAGCTCAGAACCGTATGAAGAAACAGGCCGACCAACATCGCTCAGAGCGCCAATTTCAAGAAGGGGATCAGGTCTTTTTGAGGCTGCAACCATATAAGCAAACATCACTCAAAGACAAGGGTTGTCAAAAGCTCTCTCCAAAATTCTACGGACCATACCAAGTACTTCAGTGCATTGGAGAAGTGGCTTACAAGTTGGCTTTGCCACCTACAGCAAAAATCCACCCAGTTTTCCATGTATCGTGCCTCAAGAAAGTGATTGGGAACAATTGCCGAGTTCAAAGCAGACTACCTGAATTGGACGAAGAAGGGTCAATCTGGCTTCAACCTGAATAGGTTCTAGACACACGAGACAAGCACCTGTGCGACCGCATGATTAAGGAGGTCCTCGTCAAATGGAAAGACACCTCTCCGAAAGATGCAACTTGGGAACCAGCCACTATTCTTCAGCAGTTTCCGCAGCTTCATCCTTGAGGGCAAGGCTAGTCTTAAGGGGGACGGCATGTTAGGGTTCCACCCTAACCCCCTTATTTATGTCATGGGATCACGTCATACTCAAGAGTCAATAAAGCCCATATTAATATTTGTAAGTGGTTAACCCGCAATTAATGACGTGACCACAGTTAGTTGCAAATGGGCGGTAGTATTAGATAGATGGTAAATGGGCGGTAGTATTAGATAGATGGTATTAATAAAACCCACGATATTGGCCCGTGGTATTGTATGTATGAGTCATATATAAAGGATAGAGACTCCCTGCGAGGAGTATCGTGTCTTGTTTTGTAATCGAGCTCTGCTCTATTGGAGGTTGCCCCCTCGAAGAGGCCTATGAACATTTCTCTCTGAATAATAAAATCATTGCTATTCTGTGCTCTGGGTATATTTCTTCGCATATTCTGTGTTCTCGGTATCTTTTCTTCACAAATTCTATGTTTGGGTATTACTTTGCAGGTTAAGAGCATAACAATTATGGCCAGATGAAATTCCATGGTAGGAAACAATGTTCCATTATTATTTTTTATCATCTCCTGATTCTGAGTTAGCATGCTTCTGTTGTACTAGTTCATTATGGCTATGTCATGTACAGATTGAGTTAAGTGCGTTTTACATTGGATTTCCACTATAGTCAATAGCTAAATATATATATTTTCCTTGTGTAGGTTGGATGCTGGGACAACACACTTAGAAATAGGGGCAATGTAAAAACAAAACTACCAAGAGAAAGAGGATGAAAATAACATTTTATTATTTTAATTCAATGGTTGGAGCTAGAAGCAACTTTGTTACCTGATCTTTCGAATGCATGTTGAAAGAGTTCGTGGGAGAGAAGTATGTAAATCTTCAAAAGTATCTTAAATCATACTTAGGTTGGTATTTTTTCCTCCTTTAAGTTATTAAAAATAATCTGCATACTGGTAATATATTGTATGTTCAAAAGTATCAATTTCTATATGCATTTCATTCTTAATTTTTCAGTATGTTTGCTGAAATTGTATCTCATTTTCCACTTAAAGAGTGTAATATGTTGTTGAAGTTTACCAAAGAAAAGTGGCATATAGAAGATAGTACTGAAAGGAGTATGCAAACTCATTCTAATATCTTATACATATATTGGGAGAGTTTGTGCCACTAAGGATTTCTTTTGTAAGTTGTTTCAGATCAGTGTTATAACTTGTTTCAATTAATTTTTAAGTGAGAAAATTAAAAATGATTTGAGCATAGGTTTTCCATTGATGTTTTTAATGTTGTGATTCTTTCACCTCATGGTTATTTTGGGCAAGCAAATATTTCTGGAATGACTGAGAAGACATCGATAGAAAGTTAAACAATTTTTTTATAATTGTAACGTCCATTCCATGATATTCTCTCTTTATTGTTTGGTTGTATTTTGAATGTTTCTTTTGATTTTTCTTTGCATTTTAACTATGAAATTGAAAATACTTGGTATCATGTCAATTTAAGCAAAAACCAAAGCCTGAAGATGAAATTAGTATTACACGATATTGATTGAAATAATTTTAACTGTTTTGTGTTGAAATATTTTCATGACTACTATAAAAGTTTACTTTCATGTTGTTATTTGAGTACATGTTGTTTATATACTTGACCAAGTTCTTGCATTAGGGAATGAAATGTTTTTGTGAATAAAATGACAAGGATTAGACATCACAACTCACATTATTTGTTTTCACAAGTTATTTACAACTTGATATTTTTAGCATGTAACTTAGTTGCCATGATTGTGCCTAAGATTTTACTAAAGGTTGAATACTAATTTACTAAGGTGTTTTTTTCTATGGCAACACTTTATTTTTTTTGTTTATATAGGTCATATGGCCACACAGCGGCCACTATTTCTCAAGTGAAGAAAACTTGTTCGAGTTTCTTTCTTTTATGGGGAAAAATGGCTTTAACATTCTTGATGTTGAGGTATATGTCATAGAAATATTTTATAGTATACTTTAGTTTGTATTCTAGTGTTCATTGTATTTTATGTCTTACACTCTAAACTATATCTTATTTTGTTTTCAGAAAAGGAACTCAGTATTGATGGTAAGTAGTAGGATTTGAACAAAGAGGAGAACAATAACACTAGAGCGACAAATGCAAAAAGGGAGAGAAGAGAATCAGTCTAGTGATACCCTTAAAGATAATATCCTACATAAGGCACACACATAGAGATTTATGGTCAAGTCTTTAGAGTTGGTGAATTCACCTACAATGCCTTGGCAACAAAATGATAATGTTTTGTAGTGATGAAACAATATTCTTGTGTAAATTGTAGTCCAACCAATATTAAGTTGGAAACTCATATTGTAGTACTTGACATTTCATATAATATAATTATAGGTTGAAATTATTTATAGTTTCACTGGATATTATTTAGTACTCTAATTAACATATGTAACTTTTCATTTTCATATTAGATGAACCAGTGCACATTGTTTGACATTTTTTTTTTAACTTAGTTGCAAAATCATACTAATTAATTTATGTTGATTAATAACGAATAGATAAGATCAATATAAAACTACTAAATTAGAAGTTTATATTGATTAATTACAAACACAAATAAAATGAATATATGACTAAATTAGTAGTTTATAATGATTATTAATGAAAATAAATGGAATGGGTATAAGCTACTAAATTAGTTGTTTATATAATGAATTTGAAATTACCAAAAAAAGATAAATGGCTACTGAAAATGATAAATTTGTGTCAAATGACAATTAAATTTTTCATATATATGGCTATTAGTAGCTAATTTATAGTATCTTATAAAACAACCAAAATTGAATCATATTTCTTTGGTCATTAATTCGTTCCAAGGGATGACTAAAATTTGCATATATATGAATATTAGTAGGTAATTTATAGTATCTTATAACACAACCAACATTTTAGTCATACTTATTTTTGGTGTTCATATATGAATTATAGAGTTCACCCTCCCCCACATTAATTGTCAATTTGGGGCTTGTCTTGTTATTTCAAGGCTACAGTGAAAAGTTTATGCAGGCCACAGTTTCCCTACCCAACATTGAGCATTCAATCAACAATATGAAAATGTGTAACAACAAGAAATAACAGTAATAATTATACGAGTAACAAAAAATTATGATTCACATCAACACAAACTTGATGAACCATTTCAACAATGAAGAAATAATCACAACATAAATAAATCTACACACACCACAAATCCAACAACACCTGATTAGGAGAGTGGGTCCAACTGTCCGATCAGAGTTGTGGAAAAAAGATTGAAGGCTAGATAATAATCAGAATATCAAGATTGCATTAATCAAAATGAAAATACAGAAGTTTGTTGTTACATTTTCAAAGGAAAATCTTCAATATCTGATCTACTCCCTATATGTCTTATCTCCCTTTTCCTTTTGATTTGTATTTTTCAATATACAAAAAAAAATTGAAAGTTACAGCAAATTAATTAATAAATGATTTCCCATACAATTTAGATTGATTACAAAATCTCCATAAGAAAGATGAGATCTGAGCGATCCTTCCACCATGATTGAGGTGGAACAAGTCGAATCTGGTTATTGTAATTAGGCAAGTTGGAAAATGGCCACAACATAAAATATGCGAATATGTCCTTTGGAGAACCTTTCTTTTCTCCCAATCCAAATTGAATTGTGGAAATATCATCATTGTAAAACTAATTTGGTTTGTTCTGCACAAAACTCATGGCTCATTTTAAATATTCTTCTTCGTTTGCATGAAACATCCAATGCAAAACTATTACCTTTTATTCTAGCAAATTTCTGAGTTGGAATATTTGATTATGAGTCGAAGATCAAATTTGCAATCTGGATGAGATCTTACAGGATAAAATAAAGGAGAACATTTATTACTTATCCACAAGAGCATAAATAATTATGAAATTGAAGTATATAATAAATTATCATCAATAATGTGATAAAATAATTGTAGAAATGGATGTTAAGAAGTGATAATAATAATGACAAATTAGTAGTCCAACATTTAATTGGTCACTAATTGGTTTTCTCAAAGGATCATATAGCTGTAATATATTTTGTTTTATATTTGATCATTAATTGTGGTAATTAATGACTAAATTAATGACCAAATTTATGACTAAATATACTATTAGAAAATAAAATTGAGACAAAAAATTAATGACTAAGAAAAAAACGACTAAAATTTAGTCACTTTATAAGATACTAGAAATCAGCTACTACTAGTCACGGACTGAAAAATGGTTGTTTATAATAAAAGTTTAGTTGTTGTTTTAGTAACTAATTGTCCATTTTGTACTAGTGTACCTTAGGCTGGTTATGGTAAGCGTAGCGAAGAGAAAGGATGAGACATATGGGCCAAGAGACAAATATATCTCTAGCCATTAATGGTAATTTCCTGTCTTAGGCCCCTAGGGTTGTTTAGCATGTGGTTGCATAGGGTGCCAAGATATTTTTCCAAGTGTTAGAATTTTGATTATAATGGGAATTTGATGAACTATAAGCCATGGTAGAGGGAGTCCGGTGGGGGCCATGATGTGATGATGTGGCATATGCAACTATTTCCCAGTATAATACTATGTGCTACTATGGTCCCACATGATGATGACATGGTGTGTTGTCCAATCCAAGGTGGACACCATGTGGGTGGCACGTGGCAAATCACTAAAACAAAACCCTGTGATTAGTGTCCATTTTTTCTTCCTTTTTTGCGTCTAGAGCCCATTTTTGGTGCTATTTGTGTCCATTTATCAATTATGGTGCAAAACTTGATGCAAAGTTTGCATCAAGTTTTTCACCAAACCTTACACCAAGTTTAGCACAAGGTATTGTAATAGGTTTTGCACCGGGTTTTACACCAGGTTTTATACTAGGTTTTATGCCAAGTTTTGTGCCATCCTTTACACCATGTTTTGCATCAAGTTTGGCACCTAATTTTGTTTCACCAACTTCTGTATCCTTTATTGCATCCACTTTTCGTGCCTACACTTGCATCAAATTTTGCATCATCTCTTGCATCCTCTTTTGCATCATTTTTTAAATCATTTTTCGTATCCATTTTTACATCATTTTTTGCATCTCCTTTTCATCAAGATTTACATCACGTTTTGTGTCTCATATTGCATCTACTTTTGCATCGAATTTTATTGCATCAACTTTTGCATCCTATTTCTCATCCATTGTTTCACCCATGTTTACGTTCACTTTTGCGTCTTATTTTTCATCTTCATTCGCTTATTTTTTTGCAACTATCATTACATCCACTTTTGTAGTGATACTACTTGTGCCATGTTTTGTACTTACTGTTGTACCCATGTTTGCTTCCAATTTTGCATCCATCTTCGCATCCACTTTTGCATCAAAATATTGCATCTATTTTTGTATCCACTTTTGTGTTGGATTTTTCTTCTCATTTTGTATCTTCTTTGCATCTACTTCCATTGCATCCATATTTTTTATCCAATTTTGTTTCTATTGTTTCAACCATGTTTGCATCCATGTTCGCATCCCTTATTTCATCTTGCATTGCATTTAAGTTTGCATCTTTTTTTGAGTTTTTTTATTACATCCACTTTCTCATCCACTTTTGTTGTGCGTCAATTTGTACCATATCTTGTGCCTATCGTTGAAACCAAAATTTTCTTCCAATTTTGCATCCACATTTTCATCCTATTTTGTGTCCAAGTTTGCATCATTTTTTTTTTTATGTTTTTTGTGTCCCATTTTGCATCTACGTTTACATCCACTTTTGATGCATCCAATTTTTCATCTAATTTTGTGTCCACTATTGCACCCATGTTTGGTCCATGTTTATATCCATTTTTTAATTCAAGTTTGCCTCGTTTTTGCATCCAAGTTTGTGTATTTTTTTTTGTTCATTGTTGTATCCACATTTATTTCACAACAATTCATGCTAAGTTTTATTCCTACTATTACACCCATGTTTTCTTCCACTTTTTCATCCATGTTTGCATCCTATTTTGTGTCCAATTTTTCATAAACTATTGCATCTACTTTTTCATCAATTTTTGTGTCAATTTTTCTATCTTGTTTTGCATCTACTTATGTTGTGTCCACTCTTCATCCAATTTTACATCTATTGTTTCCCCCATTTTTGTTTGAATTTTGCATCCATTTTCCAACACTCATATATTTTTTGCATTCATGATATTTCTTATGACATTAACAATTATGAAAAACTGATGACAGTGTCAATAATTATGACAATGGTGATAATTAAGATGATGATGACGACATGAATTGTGATTATTATGATAATCAAAATGATGATAAAGACGATGGGGGTTACAATGACAATTATGATGATGACAATGATGATGGCGATGCTAATGAACTTGGAAAATCTTCCCAACTTTTAAATGTTGTCATGGTCAAAATCATAATCATTGTCTTTGGATTCATCTTCCAAGTCATCATCATTTGATCATCATTATAATTATTTTCATCTTGGTAATCATCAACAACAATAATGGCATGAATGATCATTATGATGTTCATGAAGAAGTTGACAACAATGATGATAGAAATTACATTAATTAGGATGATGGGGATGATGAAAATTATAATGACAATGATAATGGTAGTGATGATGATGATCATCGATCATCTCTAAAAAATAAAATTATCATTTCTCTTGCATATATCATGTGTCCTAACAACCCTTTTTGAGCACTCATAATATTTTTTGGGTTTATGATATTTCTTACGACACCTATAATTATGAACAATTGACGACAATGACCATAATCATGAAGATGATGATGATGATGATGATAATGAAGATGATGACACTCCCTCTAAACTAGGGAGGTACTCATAATGAGAGAAAAAAGTACTCTCAAGTTAAAATATTCATATAAAAAGGGATCGAGATTGATAATCATCAATGATGATTTACATCATCATAGCCAACATTGTCAAAATAGAAAGGCCTTGACTAAGAGTTCTATCTCTCCATTAGATCATAACACAATGTTGGGAGGCATAAATTTGGACACCGCTGCCTCACTAGGATGTTCATCAGGTATTTCCTAGCACAATCATTTCCTAATCCATTGTCATAATATTTGACACCAGGAAATGTCGATCCTCATGACTATTCTTATCTTGGATTAATGTACTTGACTTATGGCAGCTAGTCCTAGTCAAAGTACAAATTCTCAGAGAATATTGGTCCCAGACATTTATCTAATCCACTATTCTCCCTACTCGTGTCTTTAGTAGGCTTATGAATGTTAGTCTTGGCCATAGTACATTACAAACGGATAATATGGTGTCAACGCTCACTCCCTCTAAACTAGGGAGGAGACATCCACAATCATAAGTGTTTCTCAAGAATAGCCATCATTTTCATAGAGAATAATATCATTAATTTGTTTTCATCACATGACGCCTTTATGATTAAGCATTTAGAGATTTATGGAAAAATATTCCCCTTTTTGTCATTTGTGATGAAAGAAAATCAAAAAGTGAAAGCCAAAATCATTAAAGATACACTATAATGATTTATCTAAGAATAAAATCTAGGGTTGAAGTGAAAATTTATGTAAATATTATATCTATGAGTTGTTCAAAACTTATGAAAACCTTATTCCCTAACTCCTATATATAATAAAAATCAATAGAAAGAAAAAGAAGGCCTAATGAATGGCAACTCATGTATTCACATCCTCTTTGGAAAACATATGAATATATACACTCCTAGTCACACTTGATCACATGTTTGTGATGGTTAAATCATGAATTCCTCTTTTCCCTATTCATTTTCACTTCATTATTTAAGCACCTAATTGAGGATCTAGGGAATTTTTCTTTCCTAAGGGTTTCATGTCTACTCTTGGTTTACTTATGTCACACTACGGTCAATTATGTGACAGAGTGAAATACTTAAGTTTGTGGAGTTATTAGAACAGTGTATTAAGTTAGTCACCACACACACATGTATTACATCTCATTGATCCACATGTGTGGGTTGGAGACTCGTTGCTTGAGAAATTTAAAGGATAATACTTTAGGGCTTTGATGGTATATCTTACAAAATCTCTATGTAAACATAGTGATTCATCCTTTCTTTTCCTCGAGACACTTGATAATATTGAAGTCACTCCCAATAATCCATGGAGATGGGGAATATAAATTACTTGTGCTGGAAATAGAATTGAGAAATAGAGGTTTTCCATTTTTGATACTAGAGTCATAGAAATTGGATACATGGTAGTAGTCCTCGATGTCAATTAACTAAAATTATATTCTCATAATGTGAAAATAGGTAAACGTATTGGTAACCTTGATGTCCTGATCATTCCAAATAATAGCCATTCCACCCGAGTATATCTAGTCATCAATCACTACTACTTGGACATTCCTCCCCCATTTGCTAATTATATGAGGTAGAACCTCACTTAATATTTTTATTCCTTGTATCAACATTATTGATGGGTTCTTTGCGTATGATTTTTCTTTTAGGAGTATTTTTTTTCCTTTACTATTACGGCCCCTCATGTTCTATGAGACTATTTTCATGGAGAATTTACATAGAAAGGAAGTGTAATGTGACTTAAAAAAACATGTTCCAAGATATAATTTCTTGGACAATGCCACTTCATGACTCATATATTTCCTTAACCTGGGATTGAATGGTGAAATTGATAGCCTTAAGGGAAATTAACCCGTGAAAATCTCAAAAAGAGGTGACCTTTGACTTTATCACATATAAGTTAATATACTAAAAAAAAATATCCATAAAAATTTCATCAATCATTGAACCTTTAAAAAAATATCCAAAACAATTTCATAAAGCAATGAATCATTACATTATACATTACAATCTATAAAATTTTTTGGGAAATTTTTGCTAAACCATGTTTAAAACCAACATATTTAACATTAGTATTTAACAATAATATGGATAATAACAAATTTTCATAAATTAAATAACATGCTACCAATCCTAATAAATGTCACTAACATAAAACTAAAAAGCAACTAATGGGAGTGACCACTCAAGGCCACCATAAGACAATTAATCTATTAAGACAAGGATTAATGGGGAAAAAATCTACAAAGGGCAAAGGAAAACCTATTTTAACTTTATTGTTTTATTAGGTGCAAGTTGAAAATCTGAAGATATAATGAAAAGCAGAATTAATTTTATTGCATTAAGAAAACCCAAGCACATTCTATAACTTAGCAAGGAAGAGATGTATAATACCCATCTCAATGACACAACGCATGGCATTAACTTACGTTTTTATATATAATTTAAACTTATATCATAAAATCACAAATTTAGCATGAATGGATGTTTAAAATCCATTTTTATAAAAAGAAAATATAATATTTGTTATAAAAAAACCAAAAACTAAATATATTTTTTTAGAAAATTAAAAAAAATACTAAACTGAATATATATTAAAAAAGAAAACTAAACTTAAGCAAATAATTTTATTTTTTTAATTTAAAATATTTTTTAGAATTTTTTTAAACACTCCCCTCCATTCTAAGAAGCAAAAATAATAATAGAAATAAGGAAAGACAAAAAATATTCCTTTCCTTGGTAAGTGTTTCCCACCATTCATTCCACTCACTTGAGTTATTTCATAAAACATAGATAAGTGTTATTTCACACTCTTTTGGCAAAGCCTATTGAGCTTCTCTTATGATATATCTATTCCTCGATGGAGTCCTTGATATATTGATCAAGTTTTGATTCCTTGGAGATTAATTAGAGCAAAGAAAACATGGGTACTCTTAATTCCAAGTTCAGTGCCTCTAATGATGGACACGAGGAAAGGGAGGGGTTGCTATCATGGTCATAACTCCAAGTTCACTGTATCTGATGGTGGACAAGGCAAGGGAGGGGGTTGCGGTCATGGTCATGGTCATGGAGTTTTCTCTTTTACATTATATTTAGGGAGTTCAAAGCAATTTGAATGGAATCATTGTTGTCACTAGGTATAATGGATTAAGTGTGATAATGGATAAAATGAAGTAATTATTTGTGAGCATTTGTTCTTGACTGAACATTAGGATCCATTTTATTACAGAGAAAGTACATGCATTAAAAACAATTCAATATTTCTTGTGACATTCATATTATATGCGACTTATTTTTCATTAAAAACAATTTACTTTTTCATGTGACATTATTTTTTTGTTAAAATTTCTTCTATTTCTAATCTGAATTACAATTGTAATTTGAAGTAAACCTTCCAGTAAATATTAATTTACCAATTGTGCATGGAAATCATAAGAAACATTCACAATATAATATGAAGAACAAATGGGTACTTACTTCATATGAATTAAAAAATGCTTCTACTAGTTAATGTGAATTACAAGTGTAATCTTAGTTGGATCTCCAATATATCTTAAGCCATATTTTCATTTTATTTTTAATAATATTAAATGTTATTATCTCTTGTCTCATTTTATTGTTAGCATTGTAATAAAAATATGCATTTTTCTATAGAATTAATATTAACATGTAATATTGATTTTTTTTCCAGAACGCTACAGATAATGACCACAAAGATGATGATATAGACTATGTTTAGATTACATCATATATTTGAGATGATGATGAGGATGGTGATGGCATTGGTGATGATTATGTGGATGATATTATCAGGATGATTAGGATGATGATCATGGAAATGATCATGAGGATGAGATTGACTATGATTTTCGTGGTGCTAGCTAGCCATGCGCTATTTTTTATATTTAGTTGGATGTCTTAATATGGTAATCATACATTTAACTTTTAGTTGATTTGAATAATGATGATGATACTATCAATACTATCTTGTTAACTTATGAATATGTTGAAAGTTGTTTACAGTTTTTTATGAAGAATTATTGTGTACGATGAGATTCCTATTTTTTTATGGATGTGGTGGATTTACCTTAGCATAATGATATCTATGAAACATTTTTATATGGTAATCATACATTGAATTTTAATTGATTTGATTAAATATGATGATTATATTATCATTTTTACCTTGTTATTTTATGTATATATTGAAAATTATCAACATTATTTTGATGGAGAATTATTATGAATGATGATATTACTATCTTTTGATGGATGTTGTGAATTTACCTTAGAATAATGGTGTTCATGAAATATTTTCATATGATAATCACACATTTGAATCTTATTTAATTTGATTAAAGATGATGAGGATATCATTAGTATTATCTTGTTACTTTATATATGTGTTGAAACCTCTTAATGCTTTTTGATGGAGAATGATTATGTATGATGATATTACTATTTTTGGATGTAATGTTGTGAATTTACCTGATAGTTGTGATAAGTGTTGATTTAGTAGTAATATATGTATATTGAAAATTGTCATTGATTTTTTGATGGAGAATTGTTATATATGATGATACTGTTATATTTTTTTATGATTGTTGTCAATTACCCTAAAATTTCTTTACAAATACTAATTTATCAATTTGAATTGTGATACCTTCTTAAATGTGTTATACATGAAAATACCTCATCATCATCTTGGAGGAGAATACTATGTTGTTGGTTGAAATACCCCTTTCTCCTAAACTATATAAGACTAGAATACAAGTTATATGCCATGAGGACCATGCCATCCTAATCTATAACAAGGTATTCCCTTCATCTAACTTTTCTTACCAAAATTCTAACATTAGAGGAATTTTCAACTCAAAAATAACGACCTAAGAAAAAATTAAGAAACTAATAAAATAATGTCATGTAAACAGTTTTTTAATATATCATTTTTATTATTTTTTTACCAAAATTACCCAAATAAATTTCACATTTATCAAAATAACTGTATATGTATTTTATAATTAAATTAATATATTTATCATTGGGTCGTGTATTAACTTTTGAAGCTCTTTTGTAATTTTTTTTATGGAATAATACAACGTAAAGTCTTTGGGGTTTTATTTGATGACATGTTCCTCTCTGGTGCTTTATGGTAGTATTGTTCTTAATATTTCACTGATCTTATTTGATAAGTTGTTGGTTAACAACTTTCGTAGAGTAGTCTATTGCACAGGTATCTTGCTTAGATTATTGGGTTTAAGGTAGAATTATAATTTAAATTGATTAGCAGGTATATCTAATCTTTGAAAATTTAATTTCTATTTTATATCTCTATTGACTTTACAACTTAAATTCTAAGTGTGCAGAAAATATTCGTATTCAGAAATTCGATGTTTGGGGAAGTCCTCAGTTGGACTAGCGAACTCTCGAGACATAATATATGGAGAGCTTTCCTGATTAAAATCCAAATATTATATGACAAATTTCTTCTTGCAAAGATTTTCTGGGTTAGTACCTAAATTATTTTTTCTTATTTACCTTTAATAAATTGTGCTAAATAGTTAAATCTGGCTAGCAAGAGCCTAAAATCTACAGATCTGGGAGCAGAGTCACACTCATACTCCTAAAAATGTAAATTTAAATTAAAAATGCAAATTCAAAATTTAAAGGAAATTTAAATTGAAATTGAAATTACCCAAATAAACATCACTTTTATAAAAAATAATTGTTTACATGTATTTTATATTGAAATTAATTTATTAACACAAGATTTAAGAAAATTTAAATTTAAAAGGAAAATTTAAAAAATAAATTAAAGTTAAATTTAAATTTAAGTTACTCAAATAAATGCACTTTTATCAAAATAACCATATATTTGTATTTTATATTTAAATTAATTTATCAATACAAGATTTAATAAATTTTAAATTAAGAAAGTAAATTTAAAATTTAAATTAAATTTAGGGTTTAGGATTTTATATTTAAATTTTTTTATTTAGCACACCATGATTTACCCTTCATTGAAAATATTCTCTCTATTCTAACTTTTGTAGATTAAGATATTAATTCTATTTTTAATGTTTAATATAGTTCTACGTTACTTGGGCACCATTCACAGTTAAACTAGTTAAGTTATTATTAAAAAAAATCCAGTGCCTAGTCACACCTCTATGTCTTTTAAATTTTAAAGGATTTTGATTGGCTTACACATTATGACATAATTGAATGTTAACATTTTAAAATGAAAATTCCTCCAATGCGAGGAAAAAATCTTGAGTTAACTAGAATTTGACACTTTTTTTCACATTCGGAAACTCATATGGCCGAATGTGATCTCTTTAACCTCATCTTTAGATTTTTCCTAAGAAAATAGAAGAATACAATAGTGGGAAAGAGCCATAAATCATGGGGAAGCTTTCTCCTAACCACAAAAGCATCTAAAAAGTGGAAAAGGCCATTTTTATATGAGGAAACATTATTCGTCCAAAAGATTTTTCCAAAATTGAACTAATGAGGAATTTGAGAAATCTTCATAGCCTTCACTTTCCTATATATTGGAGGTTTGGGGAAAGGATGGGAATTCATGTATTGTCACGCTACTGAGATCTATCTTGAGAGGGAGAGTTTTGGAGCTAGGAGTAGAGGGGGGTGTTGTTGCAACTGCATCTGATGGTTGTAACTTTCCTCCAACTCTTTTATTAATATAGATCAGTTGTTCTTCGTTCCATATGCTACTATTCGTTCTTTACTTATCCTATTTAATTAATGAATGTATGGGATTTTGGTTTATATTTATTTATTTAGTAATATTTATATGTTTATGATACTTTTAATTATCAATATATTATGTTATGAAGTTTTCTTTATTCTCTCTCTTGTCTGTAGGACCAAGATTTGGAGCTAGCTAGGAGGACTTCCCAGCTACGCTAAAAACTCCAACAAGACTTGCATGTGAGGACTCACATGAATTCATTCTCCTTTTCTTAATCTATACTCTACATCTTGATCTACTAAGAATCCTGAGCCTTAGAACAACCTTTCTCTTAATCAGTCTATCGTAGGTTTCTGGGATAAACTGAGAGGGTTTTATGTTCATCTAACTATGCATTAAATCCTACAGCAAAATTATATTTAGAAACTGTAGTATATTTCACTATGTAATAAAATTAGTAAAATGGAAATGAAAGTAAAACCCTAAATAAGAAGCCAAAAGTGGATGTAACCATTGATGCAAAATTGGGAGTAGAATTGGATGTTAAACTAGCCATCAAAACAATATGCAAATAATGACACAAAAGGGTTTTAAAGCAGAATTAAAAAATGGTGCAAAACTAGACACAAAGAATGGAACAAAATATGGCATACAAAAAGATACCAAATTTGGTGCAAACAAGGATGCAAAAATGGACACCAAAATGAGGATGCAAAGAATGGTGTAAAATTATGATGCAAAATTGGGTGAAAAAAGGATTTAAGAAAAGAAACAAAACAAGATGCAAAATGGGACTAAAAAAGGCTTAAACGAATGATGCAAAAAATGATGCATAACTAGATGAAAATTAAAACTAAAATCTAGGCGCAAAATGAGATGCAAGTGTAGACACAAAATGTGGCAGAAAAAATGATGCAAATTTGGATGCCAAAAAGGATGCAAAATTAGACACCAAAAAGGATGCAAAATTGGACATCAAAAATGGTCAAGATTTGGACACAAAAGTATAAAAAATGGCGTGAAAATGGGCATAAAATTGGCTCAAATTTGGATGCAACATTGGATGCAAAATGAGGTGCAACAAATGATTCAAAACTTGGTGCAAAAACAAGTGCAAAAGTAGACAAAAATATGGCTCACAATTGAACGTAATATTGGACACAAAATGAGATTTAAAGGTGGATGCAAGACATGGTTCAACATAGGGTGAACATTTAGATGCTCAAAAGGATGCAAAATAGGTTGCAAGAAATGTTGTTAAAAATGATGCTAAATTGGATGCAACAAATGATGCAAAATTAGGTGCAAAATAGGATGCAAAAAAGGGAGACAAATGAAACGAAAATATGGATGAAAAAAATGGTGCGAAAATGGATGAAAAATTTGGAACTAAATTAGATTAAACATATGGTGAAAAATTAGATGCAAAAAATGGTGTAAAAAAAGGTAGAAGAATTGGTGCAAAAATAAATGTAAAAATAAGTACAAAATTAGAAGAAAAAAATGGAATAAGACTAGATTCAAAAACTCGCACAAACTAGATGCAAAAAAAGGTACTAAATCAAATGCAAAAGATGGTGTAAAACTTGATGTGAATTATGACACAAAAATAGAAGCAAAGAATGGCACAAAACAGGAATCAAAAAATGATGAAAAATTAGATGCAAAAAATGGCGCAAAACTAGAAGCAAAACCTGCTGTAAAACCAAATGCAAATCTTGGTGCAAAACTATGATGCAAAAAATGATGCAAAATTTGGTGTAAAAAAAGATGGCGTAAATTTCCTATTTTGTTGTAGTGAATCCTTGTGATACGATAATAGGTTGTTGCTTGAACCTTTAAATGCCCATATACTTTTATTTGGAATTCTGATTGGGGGGGATTTATATCGTTGGAAAGATCTTGATGAGTTAGGGTACAATGGCAATGATTATTTTAAGCTTTGAGGAATTTGGAAGATGATGAAATTTTTAGATCCCATTTCCATAACAGGATATTGGAGGTTGAGTCAATGATAGTAATACCTTCTTTGACCCTTAGTACGTGCTATGGTGGAAGGGCGGGGGGGGGGGGGGGGGGGTGTTATAGCTATATTACCCTCATCTATAAGGTTAGGTATGATGGACAACTGAAGTGAAAATAGTTCTATGAAAAATAAATTGAATAGAAATACATGATATATCTATTGGACTATAATCTATGATTGTTTGTATATTAAACAAAATGAGAAGTTAATAATTTATGGAATTGAGAAAAACACTACAAACATGTATAGATATGTTTGATGAAAATTGTGTAGTTACCTATGTTTCTCTGTTAAATATTCGGTAACATTAGTGGTGGGCTCCAGTATTGCAGCAATGATGGTGCAACTCATGGGGCTTCCTTCTTAACTTTTATCAACCTGGTAGTTTGTAACAAACTTCGACGCGACGGTGTTGTATGCATAAGTACTAGCTGTTATTGCAGGCTGTCACTTGATCAGCTAGCACAAGTTCACTAGGAGCTTAAGCCAACTTCTATGAGTTCTTAGAAGAAGCTCTTATGGTGATGGAACAAAGCTAACTCTACAGGGGCTATTCTACTTGCAGAAAGAGAAGGAAACCTAAAATGAAACGCAAACCCTAGTTTACCCACTAACCCTATTTTTGCAAGAAAAGAGATGGAAACTAATGAAGTGAGTGCCATTGACTACTGAAAAGGTAAATTGCATTTATTCAAGCTACTTCTGAAAATAAATGTGAAGAAATCATCTTTTTGTACTTTTGAGTATTTTTATGTGGAATTATTATGCTTGTGATTTTAACTGGTTGTGACTGTGCAG
Source organism: Pinus tabuliformis (assembly GCA_031772625.1). NCBI lineage: Eukaryota > Viridiplantae > Streptophyta > Pinopsida > Pinales > Pinaceae > Pinus > Pinus tabuliformis. The sequence goes on along the minus strand of CM062809.1, from coordinate 908,521,921 downwards.
AGGTTTGGTGGCAAAGGAAGATGGAGTTGGCTTTTGCAGAAGGTGAGGAAGGTGTGGAGGGGTCCTAAGAAGCCCCTAGAACCCTTCTAAAAACTTCCATTGCATTCAGACTTCAAAAAATCACTCACACGAAATTCTAAAGGAGGCTACAGGGGATCTACAGGAGGTCCTTCAGGAGGATCTAAAGGAGGAGGCCGAAAGTGGTTTTTGGAGGTTTGAAGGTGGAAAAATGATGGGAAAAGGGAAATGAAGGCTGGATGAAGGTGTTGAGGGGTCTAGAACTTGTCAAGGAAGGTCAGAGAAGAACATTATGGTTGGATTTGTTCAAATGGCAAGAAAGCAGCTTTATGGAAAAACGCAAAAATTAGGACAGATTGGCGAAATGTTGTGAATGAGTTGAGAAATCTATGGGAAGTGAATTGGTTTTAGTTATTTTATGGAGGGATGGTGAGCTGAGATGTCCTGCAAGAGATCTGCACACTTATCAAAACTTACCAAAGAAAGAACTAAAAAAACAAAGTTTTGTCTAGCTTCACCTAATACCTACCCTAAAAACAGAAAATGTTGATCAGTAACCTATGAACAAAAAATCATGTGAGAAAACCATGGTAAATGAATAGAAATGATCTAAGAATGTGAATATAAGCTACTATCAACTTTTCCAAATCAAGTTATCACACTAGCAGTTGCATGAAAGAGCAAAAACTATGTTTTTGGTGGCAGCAGTAGTGCCTTGACCTCAGCTCATAGTCACAAGAACGGTGAAAGGAGATCAGGGCCTGTTGTGGCCTTTTTAAATCTTATTTTGTCACTACAGCAAACTACTTGCATAACTGATACAAAAACAACTATGCTCATCATCAAAAGCAACCTAATTTAACAAAGTAAGATGAACCCAAGGAACAAAAACTATGTTATGAATGAAAGCAAGAACATATAAATTCACAAAGGAGGTGTTGGGAAGCTTGTGTTAGGCCCTAACATAAGAGCTTTATCCCTTTGAAAAAGATCACTGCTATCTAAAAAATTATTTCATCTTCATTTATCAAAAAAATATCAATTACATCACATAAACTGTCTTCAAAAAGAACTCGAAACTAAACTAACCAATGTGCTACACAACAGTGCAAAAATCTGCTAACAACTAGCTAACCTACTGAGGCTCAAAGCCTTCTTATTTATACAAATGAGGACTCCCAAAAGTCCTCCTAAAATCAAGGAACTCGGCTTCCTAGAACTGAAGATAACAGCAATGCTACTTGACTTGCTCGACTGCCCCTTGGAATCATCAATGTGGCCCTTTGTGCTCTGAGTTGCTGATGGAGGGTTTGAGGAAAGAGGTCATTAATGAAGGAGACACCCTCCCTACAAGTCCTCTTCCCTGTTTCCTTGAGTTTGGCTGCCATTTTCTCATAAATTCCTTGTCCTTGTCCAAAATTGTCCAAAGAATCTACAATAAATACTCATTAGACTACATGGCAAAGTGACTAACCCAATTCACTCTATTGACATAAATATATTCAAAAAAATGCACAAAACTACTGAGAATGGTGGATTAAATCAAAATAAGAGGCAGAATGAGCCCATATAGTTACCCATTTATGGGGCTCATCATCACCCCCCTACTGAATGGGTTGCTCATCCTCTCAGCAACTAATCTAACTCTTCATCATTAATGGCTCTGACATATTCCTTGACATCCCAAGCCTCTTATATGATGTCTTCCTCTCTTTCATGGAAATCAGCTTTCCTATCCACTTCCTCGCATCGTTTCTGTTCTTCCTCCTCCTTAACTCCTTCCAACAATCCTAGCAGCAGTGGAGGACTGAATTTAAGATCAATCCAGTTGGCTTTCATGTTTTTATTTGAGTGTTTATATAGGGGTACTCTCCTCATGGCTTCCCTCATTCTGGTTAGGGAGTGATATTCTCTGCTCCTTAGGCTATGTGGCAATGTATTCCACCTTCTTATGCAGGCATGAAGGCAGTCATCGCCAAACAATCTCTCCATATCTTCAAAATAAACAATAGCCTGTGCTTGCTTGTCAACATAGTCAGGAAGAACTTGAGGATTGGCTACAAGGTGTTGGTGGGCATAGATGAGAGCCAAGGGTTCTGCTGGTTCTTCTCTTATCATTAGGGGCTCACTTAACTCTTTTGCCATTATTTTCTGAATTTCCACTTCTCTCTTTTCTTCATGGCTTAACCAAGAAACCATAGCCATGAGTTGTAAGTCTCCCAATGCAGCATTTGGATCCCATAAATTCATGTTAGGAAGTTCCATGTTGTGTAGGTAAAATTCTTCTAGATTTTCTTTATCCTCGGCTAAACTATGATCACATAAATGCATAAATTGGCCATAATCTTGAAATGGTATTGTGCCCCTCTAGGCCAATGTCTTAATCTGGAATTGGAGCCACTGATCTTTGAGATACAGTGCATATGATCTAGCTGGTTGTCTGCATTGCAAGGCCTCCATTGCCCAGCTGACCATGCAAGCTAACTGGGCTTCCTTTTTCTGCAACTGCCTTTTCAAAATCAACACTTCTGTTTCTTCCTGGGATTATTTTTTCTTGTTTTTGTTTCATCAGTCTCTCACTATCTATCTGTGGTTCTTCTCCTTGTTGTTTCTCTACCGCCTCACTATCTGCCTACGGTACTCTTTTTGTTGATGTCCTTCCAAGATTGACAACTTATTTCCTCCTTGAGGTTCCCTTTCCAGTAGCTGCTTTTTCAACAATTCATTTTCCTCTTGCAGTTGAGCTCTTCTGATGCTCTCTGTGTGCCTTACCATGCTCAATTCTCTGCTCATATCTCTCAACTTGTTTTCCATGTGCCCTATATCTTTGACCCCTTTAGATTTTGCAATCTGCATCTAGGTGTGGGTCCTGACTCTTTCCTTTCCTAGTTCAAAGAAAAGACGCACTGCAAATTTTTGTGGGATGATCTTCCCACCTTCCAGAAGGTTATAGTTGGAGCCTAAGTTAGGATGAGGTCTAGGCTCAGATATCTCTTTTGCCTTACCTTCCTCTTGGGACTGTTATTTTGCCTTCTTTTCCAGTTTTTCAGTTTCTTTGATCTTAGCCAGTGTCTCCTGTAGAGAGGTTTGTGCCTCCTATAGGACTGCTTTAGAGTCCATCAATTTGATCATTTCCTTCTAGGTAGAGGTCTTAGTACTCCCTCTCTCGCAGGTGATGGAGATTTTGGAGGGAGATTCCTCCCTTGTTATAGTAGGTGCATCCTCAATGATAATGGGTTCTTTCAAAGGTGGTTGGGGCTTGCCTACCTTGATTTTGGTGCTCCTATGGGCTTTGAAATATATAGATGTATATCTTTTTCCTTTCCCCTTTTTCTTAGCTGTAATGCTATGTGCAACAAGAACATCTATTGCTTCCCTTGTTAGTGTCTCAGGGGACACTTCTTCTTGCTATTTTTCTTCTTCATCCTCTCTAGTTTTTCCTATGTCTTCTGTTTCTATTTTTGTTTATGCTTTCTCTGGTGGTGTTTTCTCCTTTTCTTGTTGAGTTTCTATCTTTCTTGTGGCAATATTTTTCTAAGCTTTCTTAGGCTTCTTCTTCTCAGCTTTTGTCCTCTTCCTCTTTTATGCTTTTGATGTTGTTTTCTTCTCTGCCTTAGGTTCAACTATGGTTTTGTCATGTTTCTCCTCTTCTCTCTGTTTTTCCTCTTTTTCTTCTTCTAATTGAATATTTTGTGCTTCCTCATGGATTTCCTTCTCAAGTTCCTCTTTCTACTCCTCCTCTTCACTGCCAGATGGGTTGAGGTCAGCAGTGACAGTTTTTATGTCATCTTCTCTAAACATGTTCCTGAAAATTTCCTAGGCTATAGGGATGGTGTATGTCTGGAGGGCATCCTCTACCAGTAATTTAATGAGCCGATGGTGGGCCAGTTGGTCTGGAACCCTTGCATTCAACTTGGTGCCACACTCTATCAAAGATTGGAGGAGGAAATATGGGAGACTGAGTTTTCTAGATGCAGGTAGGTCCATTCCATATCTCAGTTCATGCAATAATCTGAAGTGATAACCATAGACTATATTGTATTTCCCTTCACATGAGATATATTTCATGATCTGGTAGCTGACCTCACCCCATGGATGAGGTATGCTTTTCCTACTGACCCCATTGTTATCCTCTATAGGATGTTCATCAGGCTGAAAAATGTCTTTTTAGCAACCTCTCCTAGTGGTTTTTCTTCTTTGCTCGAGGGGAGCCCAAGTGGGATACCTGTGATTCTGCTCATGAATTTTGGCATAAGCTCTAGGGTCAGACACCTAAAACTGAATATAGCATGGGTTTTTGAATGGGGTGTTGAAGACATTAAAAATTCCTCTATCACCTCCCCATCATATCCATGAATTCTCTCAAAGAAAGGCATCCAGTTTGCCCTGGTAAAGAGGGCTACCACTTCTGGGTGTTCATGTAATTTGGTGGAATTCAGAGGCTCTTTTCTCATAAACGCTCCCGTCATGATGTTTCGTGACTGTTGGAAATTCTCAAGTTGGAGGAAGGCAACAAATTTCAAGACCAAAAACAGAGGAATAGTTGAGGTTTTTCTTTCTGGAACCAGAGAGGGAATTTTTTGTGTTTCTCTTTTTTCACAACAACAATTTGTAATTTTCCCTCCCTTCAAAGCTTTTTCTCAACCTGAATTTATGTCTTAGATTTTTTTCTTTTTTTGAGGAAATCAATATTTTGACAAAACAATGAGTATATAAAACAATGTTTTTCTTCTTTCTCAAAAAATAAACAGGCTTCCAAATGCAAATTCACACTTTGCATAGGATTGATTTTCTATGATTGCATCTCTTCTTTACAAGAGAATACAGGGAAGAAAAAGATAGACTTTTAGTGCAGAGAGTAAAATGGAGAGACTGTATATAATTCAGAAAAACACAGGCAGACTTTTGTGTTCACTTTCCCTTCCTTTTTCAACCCAGTACTTTGCTTCTAATCCCACCACCTTGTGTAGATATATCACATGTAGAGTGGGTTTCTGAGCCTACCTCTTTTCAAGCTCGAATTTGGCAAAAATTTCGAATTTTCCCTCTGCAGAGCTGCTCTCTGGCCTTCCTGTAGAAAGGCTCCTATAGACGATGTTTCTGCACCTATAGAATGCGATAATGCTCCTGTAGAGACCGATAAGCAGGAGGGTTTTGAAAACTGGTAGAGAGCAACTGTTTCAATGTTCTAAAGGTGGTAGGTTAGTTTTTGCAGTCGGGAACTCTTCAATGCCAATGAAAACAAAAGGTGGTGAAGGCTTCTACTGTAGTGTACTTAAGCTGATGGCGTGATCTGCGGTAACGAGGTGTGGTGGCAGGAAGGGTACATTATCCCCATCCAGACTGTTGGTCCATACTCTAGTGCCATTATGGTATTTCATGTCGCCTGCCTACCATCACTTCCATCATTCCCGTTATACGCTGCCACCACTACCATTCTGAGTTTTTCTTCCCGAGTTGACAGACCACACGTGCTGATTACACCTTCTGAACTGCTGTTTGAATTGGATGAGGCTTGTTTAAACTGAATAAGGGTGGCTAGTTAGTTGGCCACTAATTTCACTTAACCACGACCATCTCAATGGTTTAGGCAGTTCCTAAATAGTATTAATGCAAAAGAGGAATGGGTTTGGCCACTTACCTATTAGTCACTACTGTGCTCTGCATGCTCAGACTTTGGCACTTCGTATTTTTAGTGCTGCTGCTGTTGGTGCTCGTGGCCTCTAATCTGGTGGCTTGGCTACCTTGTGCTGGTGATTTTAAATCAGGAATGGCTTCTTGCATGTTGGATATATCTTGGCTGCATTTACCCTGCCTTTAGAGCTTGCTTTCTTAAAGGAATCACCTGCCACAGGAATCCTGTAGGATTTCCTGTAGCTGCTTCTCTCTCTAAAATTTCTGGCTGGCGCTTGATCAGGGACTAAAGAGATAGATGAAGAAGGTTTTGTAGGAAAGAAATAATAGCCAGAGTCCATCAGGTAAGAAACAAGTGAAGAATGTTGTTGTTTTATTCATCATCGTATATCTTTTTTAAAAAGCAAGAGAAACAGAATTTATGTGTTTTCTATGCGGGGAAGAAAGAAGCGAGTGGAAATGTAGGTGTGCAGGGATGGAATGGATAATTAGGAGGATGAATGGTGGCATGGAGGTCCACAGGCCTTCCGAACAAATTTCTAGCTCTCAGATTCTTCTCTGAACTTGATTTTGAGCCCTCTGTGGTTTCTACAAGAGCCTCCTCTAGAATGCACAAAGTTTCGTGTAGGATGAAAAATTTTCAGAACAAGTGAGACCAAGGCCTGACACAAAACAATGGTGATGGAGGAATGAGCTATCAAGGGTGTATGCAGCTTGGCCATGTCCTTTTTTTCCTCTGTGACCCTTTTGCAATCTGCAATGCAATCAGAAGAAGTTAGTTTTTTCTGTTTTTTCTTTTTTCTCTGTTTTTTCTTTTCCACATTTTCTTTTTTCTTTTTTCTTTTTCTATTTTTAATGAGACATCTAGGGTGCCTCCAGGAGGTTTTCACCCTCACTGCTTGCCCTGCGAGCCTCCAAGAGGTTTTCACCCAGGTATCTTTTCTTTTTTCTTTCTTCTGTGTTTCTTTTTTCTCTTTTTTTCTCTCTTTCTTTTTTTAGGGTGTGGGTGGAGTGGAGGTAGAGACCTGCTCCACTACCAACACTATTTTACCCATATTCTTAATGAATTCCTGCTTGGAGAGGGGCTTCCTATAGAGCTTCAACCTATTCCCATTGACGAGCATTGGGATGGCTTCTTCATCAATGGTCTGGATCAGAACTAAACCATTGTCATTGCATTTTTCTACTGTGTATGGTCCCAGCCATCTTGTCCTTAGTTTTCCCTTGAAATCTTTATATCTTTAATCATACAACAACGCTCAATCTCCTTCATGGAATTTTTCTTCTTCGAGGTGTTTATCATGCCATATTTTTATTTGAAGTTGGACTACCTCTAAGTGGAGAAGGGCCAGCAATCTCTGTTCATCCAATCCATTTATCTGAAGTAACATTTCCTTTTGTTCATGGCTGAGATCTAGGTGCAGTTGAGCTACCATCCTTAATGTGTTATATTCAAATTCTATTGAGATCAGAGCCTTCTTCCCATAGACCAACTCATAGGGTGTGAACCTTGTGGTGATTTTCCAGGTAGTGTTATAGGCCCAGGTGGCCTCAACCAATCGGTCTGCCCAATCTTTCCTGTTACTGCTCACTACCTTAGTCAAGATACCTTCTAAAACTCTGTTAGTGACTTCCACCAGTCCATTTTCTTGCGGATGATAAGGGGTGGAAGTTTTGTGCTTAATCTTTTGATGTGTGAGAAGGTCCTCAATCAGATTAGAGGTAAACTGACCCCTGTGATCTGTGACTAACTCTCTTGGATAGCCAAACTTGTAGAAGATATTTTCCTTCAAAAAATCAGCTACTTTTTCTTATGTTGCTACCTTGATCACCTTTGTTTCTACCTATTTTGTCAAATAATCAGTACACACAATGATGTAAGATTTCTGTTTTGAAGGAGGATTGATAGGACCCACAAAGTCCATGCCCCACTTGTCAAATGGCTCGAAAGTCACTTAAGGTTGTAGGGGCATCTCATCCTTTGGAGTAGGTTTCCCCATCCTTTGACACCGATCACATTAGCTGATATATCTCTTGACATTTTGATGAAGAGTGGGCCAATAGTAACCTGCTTGTAGAATTTTGAAGGCAGTCCTCTTTGCTACAAAATGGCTTCCACAGGGCCCGTCATGACAGGTTAGGAGAATGTCAAAAACTTCCTCCTCCCTGACACATCGACTCAAAATCTGATCTGGGCCAACTTTAAAAAGATTACCCCCAATCCAAGTGAATGGGGCACTTTTCCTCATGATCTTTCTCTTCTATTTTGAGGACAGGTGTGGCGGAAACTGTGCTGAAACCAAGTAATTTGCTATATCAACAAACCATGGAGAGAGTACTGAAATAGCAAATAGGTGTTCATCTGGAATTTGATCATCCACCATTCCTTCTTCACCTGCAGGCAGATCTAGTCTAGATAGAAAATCAACAACAACATTTTCCTTTCCCAGCTTATCAATAATGGTCAAATCAAATTGCTGCAATAAAAGTAACCATCTAATAATATGAACATTTACATTTGGTTTGTTCATCAAATACCTAATTGCAGCATGATCAGTGTGTATGAATTTTTGATAGCTAGTGATGTAGTGTCTGAACTTATTTAGGGAATGGACTATAGCTAGGAGCTCCTTTTCGATTACAATGTACTTTAATTCTACCTTGGACAAGTTTTTACTAACAAAATATATGGCATAAGGCAGATTCTCATCAACTTTCCCTAAGGCTGCTCCTATCGCTTTGTTCAAGACATCTATGTGAATGTGGAAAGGTAGGGCCCAGTTTGGACCTCTCAAAATTGGGGCAGTTAGTAGTTTACCTTTCAAGGCATCCAGAGCCTCTTGACAGTTGTCAATCCATATGAACTCAGCATCTTTTCCCAAAATACCAAACAATGGAGAGGATAGCTTACTAAAATCCTTAATGAATCTTCTATAATACCCTACTAAGCCTAGGAAACTATTAACATCTCTTACCTTTGGAGGAGGTGGGACCCTTTGGATGATTGCAATTTTATTGGGATCCACTTGTAATCCTTGCTAAAAAGTTGTATGACCTAGCACGGTCCCTTCAGTCATCAAGAATTCACATTTTTTAGGACTGAGGGACAGGTTCATTTCAATACACTTGGATAAAATTTTTCCCAATTTATTCAAAGCTTCCTGGATGTTAGAACCATAAGGGGTAAAGTCATCCATATAGATTTCCACTGATTCATGAACTAGTTCAACAAATATCCTCAATACTGCTCTCTGGAAAGTGGCGGGAGCATTGCACAACCAAAAAGGAAGGACCCAGTATGCAAAAGTACCCCAAGGACAAGTGAAGGTAGTCTTATCTTGGTCTTCTGGGCTGATTTGGATCTGGTTGTACCCGCTAAACCAGTCTAGGAAGGAGAAGAACTTCTTCCCTGCTAGACCATCCAACACTTGATCTAGAAAGGCAAAGGGAAATGGTCCTTCTTACTGGCCTTGTTTAGTTCCTGATAATCTACATAGGTTCTCCACTTCCCATTTTTCTTTGGCACTAGCACGAAAGGAGAGACCCATTTGCTTTCAGAAATCGAGTAGATGAATCCTGCATCTAGCAATTTTTGTAGTTCTTCTTTGACAATATCCTTAAGGGCTAGATTCATCCTCCTTTGAGGCTGCCTGACTGGTTTACAATCTTCTTTAATGTAAATGTGATGAGTACAAACTGAATGAGGGACTTCCTTCATCTACTTATAGCTCCAAGAAAAAGCATCCAAGTGGTTTTTCAATAAGCTACACAGTTCTTTCTCCTGAGAGGTGGATAGGGATGAGTTGATCTTCAAGGTTCTTTCTGGGCCGACTTCCACATTCTTAACTTAGAGAGAGGTTAGATCAGCCACACATAGATCAACTAAAGGATTGGCTTGGGTTTCTTCTACCAGCTCTTCTAATGGCAACACACTGGGGGGTGGATTTTGAATCAAGTTTTCAATAAGATCATCTGCGGTTTGTGGACCCCCCATGGTAGCTTCTACTATACAGAATGGTGTGGAATAGACTTCATCCTCATCTTCCTCCTACCAAAGAGGTAAATCATATTCTAGAAGAGGTTGGGTAGGAGGATATAGGACTAGCTATTTAGACATATGCCCATTCTATATTGTCATGTTCCCAGCTCGACAACTGATGTAGGCATGTGCAGTAGCCAACCAAGGGCTTCTCAGGATGAGAGGATACCCAGTGAGCTTTGCCTTTGGCTAGAGAACTAGGAAATCAACATGGTACTCCGAGGAATCAATAGAGACCATTACATCTTCCAAAATCCCCTCAGGGGTCACGATGGAGCAGTTTGCTAACTGTAGTACTATTGTGGTCCTTCTCAGGGAACCCTGAAGGTTGAGCTTGAGCATAATGTCCTTGGTCATCATATTAATGGTATCCCCTAGATCAATCAGGGTATGGGGGATTACGGTGCCATTGATTTGGACATTGACTACAGGAATCCGAGGGTATAAATATTTTGGATAGATTACCTACCCGAACATCAGGTCAGACAGTTGTCCTATGACATTGATAGTTGGAGCGTCTCTCCTGTGCTTGCCTAGGTGCCTGAATCACTTCTCCTTGATTAACTTTTTGTAGATAGGTACATATTTTATGGCTTGGAGAAGTGGTATCTTTACACATAACTATTTCGGTTCTCCTAGAAGTTCAATTTTCTCTCGGGTCATTTGTGTGGTTCCAGTTAGTCTCTTAGGAAAGGGTGGAATGGCTTTTTGTTTACTTTCCTATTTTTCTTCCTCTCCCTCCTTAGGAAGAGGTTGGCTATCTGGGAGAACCTTCCGAGATCGTAGGTTAACTCCTAAATCTCCACAGCATAGGTTGGGCATGATGTTTCTCCAGTATATATTGGGCCTGTCTGTTATTGGGGTCCGGGTTCAGTTGGGCAGGTATTTGGGGTTGCCTTGGTGGAGCAAGAGTTAATGGTTGTGGTTGAGTAGGTGGTGGAGGCAAAAGAGTAGGAGGAGAGTTGTACTGGGGCCTCCACTGCTGATGAGATGCATTCTACTGAGGTTGTGGCTAAGCATAAGAGTGAAACGAATGAGCAACTAGAGGAGCATGGTATTGAGATGGATACGAGAAAGGAGGGGGTGTGGACCAGGAAGGATGAGCAGGGGGACCCCAAGAAGGCATGGAAGTGGCTTGATTGGGGTTGTAACAGGTCTAGGATGTCCCTTGCATTCTCTGCTGGTAAGGTTTTGGTTCCATGAGGCCTCCTTTGGTTATGAAACAGAGTGGTTCAATGGCTCTTTCGCCCCCCTGATATACAACTTTAATTCTGGGCAAGGAAGGGAACTAATTCGTAGGATGGTCTTCTTGACAAACTAAGCACACTTCTATAGAGTGCAATGGACACTCATTCCTAAGATGCTTTCTATTGCACCTGGGAAAAATGATGGCAAAATCCCTCTCGGCTTTGTCTTGTTTCCTTTTGATATGCAGGGCATCCATTTTCATGGCAAGAGTCTACATCATCTCTCTCTTGAAATCTTCCAGCCGATTCTCAAGTTCGTTTCTAAGGGATGAACTGGATGAGTATGTACTAGCTAAATATTGACTTCCCCTACCTCTCTTTCTGGCTACCCTATAATGGTTTCTAAACACAGTCTTTATGTCATCATAAGGTAGTTGGTAGATGTCTCCCCCAGCCAGCAGATGGAGGTATCTAGAAGGTCTTCAGGGACTCCTCTGAGTAGGACCAATTTTAGAGATTCGGGGTCAAGTGTACACCTAGCCCTTTTATAACTGAGTTGAAACCTCTCTTCATAGTCTTCTAAAGATTCATCACTTCCCATGGTCATTCGAAAGATTTCTTCCTTGGTATCCTTTGACCTACAGTAGTCTCGGTATTTGTTGTTAAAGGCTTGCTGCATCTGAGCCCAAGTTGTGATACTGTTTCCAGGTAACCCCATGAACCAGTGCAATGTTGCATCCTTGAGGGTAGAAGGAAATAATTTCAACTTCTGCTCGTCTTCTGCATAGTCATAGGTTCGACAGAGAACAACAAATTCAAACAAGAAGGTATCAGGATCTTCGGTAGTCAGTCCATGGAAGTGAGGTAAGGCCGAAGGACTTATGTTTTTCATTTTTGTGTCCGCATTGGTCTCTCGGATAGGAAAGGCACCCTCTATTCTTTCCCCATTTCCTCTAACGTTTTTTTTTTTCAGCCATGGTCTCAAGAGGAATGGTTTCTTACTCTTCCTCTGTTATAGGATCTTCGTATATCTCTGGAGGTTCACCTATAGGTTCTTTAGGATCACTGCCACCAAAGAAGAGAGAATGGTGACTAAGTGATGTGGTGGGGGTGTTGGGTAGGAATTTTCCTGAATTGTCTCTGTTCCTATGAGGCATGAAAGAAAATCTCTTTTTGGGTAATTTTTTTTTATTGCTTGTACCTACAAAGATGAAATGGATTAAACAACAAACTGCAGCTAACTGAAATGAATCTTGCTGAAATGAAATTGCAGAATTGAAATGAAAGCAAGGAAATGACTAATCTACTTTGCTGAAATGGAAATTGCAGAATTGAAATGAAAGCATGGAAATGACTAATCTACTTTGCTGAAACGGAAATTGCATAATTGAAATGAAAGCAGGAAATGACTAATCTATGCTTGCTAAAATGGAAATTGCAGAATGGAAATGAAAGAAGGAAATGCATAATCTACTTTTGAAAAATCGAAATTGTGGAATCGAAATTGTAGAATTGAAATGAAACAACTACTCTACTTTCGTTAAAATAAACTACTGAGCAGAATGTTGCAGTAGAAAAAAGAAGAAAAGCAGTAATCACAAAATACCCTAGCACTTCCCCAGCAATGGCACCAAAAAGAATGGTGGGCTCCAGTATTGCAGCAATGATGCTGCAACTCTTGGGGATTCCTTCTTTACTTTTATCAACCCAGTAGTTCGTAACAAACTTGGAAGCGACGATGCTATATGCAAAAGTACTAGCTCTTATTACAGGATGTCAATTGATCAGCTAGTGCAAGTTCACTAGGAGCTTAAGCCAACTTCTATGAGTTCTCAGAAGAAGCTCTTACGGTGATGGAAGAAATCTAACTCTACAGGGGCTATTCTACTTGTAGAAAGAGAAGGAAACCTGAAATGAAACGCAAACCCTAACAAACCCTAGTTTACCCACTAACCCTTTTTTTTGCAAGAAAAGAGATGAAAACTAATGAAGTGAGTGTCATTGACTATTAAAAAGGTAAATTTCATTTATTCAAGCTACTTCTGAAAAGAAATGTGAAGAAATCATCCTTTTGTACTTTTGAGTATTTTTATGTCGAATTATTATGCTTGTGATTTTAACTGGTTGTGACTGTGTAGAGGTTTGGTGGAAAATGAAGATGGAGTTGGCTTTTGTAGAAGGTAAGGAAGGTGTGGAGGGGTCCAAAGAAGATCCTAGTACCCTTATGAAGACTTTCATTGCGACCAGACTTTGAAAAATCAATCATGGGAAATTCTACAGGACGCTGCAAGGGATCTACAGGAGGTTCTACAAGAGGATCTACAGGAGGAAGCCGAAAGTGGTTTTTGGAGGTTGGAAGGTGGAAAAATGATGAGAAAAGGGAAATGAAGGTTGGATGAAGGTGCTGAAGGGTCTAGAACTTGTCAAGGAAGGTCAGAGAATAACGTGATGGTTGGATGTTTTCAAATGGCAAGAAAGCAGCTTTATGGAAAAACCAAAAAATTAGGGCAGATTAGAGAAATGTTGTGAATGAGCTGAGAAATCTATGGGAAGTGAACTGGTTCTGGTTGCTTTATGGAGGGATGGTGAGCTGAGATGTCCTGCAAGAGATCTGCACACTTACTTATCAAAACTGACCAAAGAAAGAACTAAAGAAATAGAGTTTTGTCTAGTTTAACCTAATTCCTGCCCTAAAAACAGAAAATGTTGATCAACAACCTATGAACAGAAAAGCATGCGAGAAAACCATGGTAAATGAATAGGAAATGATCTAAGCATGTGAATCTAAGCTACTACCAACTTTTCCAAATCAAGTTATCACACTAGCAGTTGTATGAAAGAGAAAAAACTGTGTTTTTGGTGGCAGCAGTAGTGCCTTGACATCAAATCATAACCCCAAGAAAGGAGAAAGGAGATCAAGGCCTACTGTGGCCTTTTTTAATCATATTTTTTCACTATAGACCCCTACTTGCACAACTGATACAAATACAACTATGCTAATCATCAAAAGAAACCTAAGTTTACAAAGCAAGATTAACCTAAGAAATAGAAATTATCTTACAAATGAAAGAAAAAAATATAAATACAAAATGGAGGTGTTGGGAAGCTTGGGTTAGGCCCTAACCCAAGAGCTCCAGCCCTCTAAAAAAGATCATTGTTGGCTCAAAAACTGTTTCATCTTCATTTATAAAAGAAATAGTAGTTACATCATATAAACTGTCTTCAAAAAAAACTCGAAACTAAGCTGAACAATGTGCTTCACAACAGTGAAAAAATATACTAACAACTGGCTAACCTACTGAGGCTCGAAGCCTTCTTATTTATACAAATGGGGACTCCCAATAGTCCTCCTAAAATCAAGGAACTCGGCTTCCTAGAATTGAAGATAACAGTAGTCCTACTTGACTTGCTCGGCTGCCCCTTGGAATCATCAATGTAGGCCTTTGTGCTCTGAGTTGCCGATGGAGGATTCAAGAAAAGAGGTCATTAATGAAGGAGACACCCTCCCTACAAGTCCTCTTCCCTATTTCCTCGAGTTTGGCTGCCATTTTCTCATAAATTCCTTGTCCTTGTCCAAAAATTGTCCAAAAAATCTGCAATAAACACTCATTAGACTACATGGCAAAGTGACTAACCCAATTCACTCTATTGACATAAATATATTAAAAAACATGCACAAAACTATTGAGAATGGTGGATTTAATCAAAATAAGAGGTAGAATGAGCGCATATAGTTACCCATTTTTGTGGCTCATCAATTAGATCGATTGATGCAGGAGCATTCAACTCAACAATATCATTGTATTTTACCAAACATATGGGGTCTTGTGTTTTAATGAAGTTGGTTTCCTAAGTGTTGCATTAATGTAACTATTTAGGCTTTTAAGTGATTTTAATGAGAATAGGATTTAATTTAATATTGTGAGACATATTTGTAAATGTTCTCGAATGTAGGAGAACATGATAGAATCAGAATAATTGAGAGATTGAGGGATTTGAGAATTAATTGTAAAACTTAGATTAGGAGTTAGTTCATGATTTTGTGGATTAGAGAGGATCCTTAGAGATGAGGAAGAGATTTTAGTATTTTTTTGAGAAGCTTATGGATCTAAACCAGGAATTGGTTGTAGAATCCTTTTGTATAAATGCAAGCCATAAAGGCAGAGAAAAGAGTTAGCTGGTTGGTTAAGTTAGTCAAGTTGTAGTTAGAGGTTTGATTGTAATCCTACCGGTAGGTAGGAAGACAGAGGCCGCTGATTAGAAGATTAGGAAAAAAAGGGAGAGAGACTCTTATGTAAATACTTTTTTATTATTGCAAACAACTCGATTTTGAGTTCATATGTGTGTATTGATTAATTGAATATAAACTATGTATGATCTTGAGTATTTTGTGTAACATAGGTTGTAGGGGCAGAATCCAAAGGAAAAATACAGAGAAGAGTAACAGAAAGGTGTTATGGCTTTACACATACCGACGGTATAGGAGTGACCGTGATTAACAAGAGCACACAAAGTTAATCTTAGGATGGAGTCACACAGCAAAACAACGAAAGAACAAGAAACCCTGAAGTAACCTAAAACCACAGAGAACGTTGAAGAAATGGCGTAAAATCTAAGTAAAGAGACAGACAAAGAAGTGAAGTGTTGATGCACAGGAGCCGTTGGATCTAAAAGATCAATAGATGATATTTGTTCATGATTGGCAGCCATGATTAAGTCACATAATATGGAGCTAAGAAATGAATGGTGGAGGATCACCGACAAACCCTGCATCGCAATATTTATTGTGTGAGGAATGAACCTTGGGCCACAAGAAAGTGTGACGTGCGATGTCCGATGCGATCAACGACTAGATCACATTGCAACATTCAATGGTAGGAGTACCGTGCCCTTAACAACTCTGATATGCGGCATTGCGATGTGCGATGTTAAGTGGACCTAGAAGTCTTGCGATGTGCGTTGTTCAAGTTTTGTGATGTGCAATGTAAGAGTGGACCGAATAAGGTATGGATGTGGTTTTATTGATTTGAATTTTGGTTGTGTTATCTCATATCGGATGCGAAAGGAAGAGTCCTAAGAGTCATGTTAGTGTGATCTACAAGATTGTGATTACAATAAAGGAATCATTGGGTAATGTGCAAAGGTCGAGGGAAATACGAAATGGTAAGTCACATATGTTTTATGTGGATTTCTATTATAAAAGCATTATAATAGAAATAAACTGTTGATATAAGATTTTGTGGTTTAAGTCTATATATAACCAACGTAAAGTGTGGGGGTTGGTTATATGTGTGAGCTTAAGGTTTAATGAAGGTTTATGAGGTAAATGAGGTTCGATGAAAGGATATGAATGAAGGGTTAGACTGTGGTTAATAAACAAATCATTCTACATGATATTAAATAAAGGGGGGCGGGGGCTTAAACCATTAAGTAATGAAGATTTGACTCGGCAGAGAGTCTGAAATTATTGGGGAAAAACAAGCATTTCATTTTATATTCATATTGTTGGTATACGCGGGTTTTCCTGTGTCAAAGTGGTATCCAAGCTGAATTGTGGTTGAAACTTTTGGTATTAAGGCAGAACAAAGAAATTTTGTGTAAAAGTTTCTTTGAAAAAAATTTATAACAGAGTTATGTGTTAAGATGTGCATGCAGGAAAGAGGAGATCAGATTCTAATCTAACAAACAATAGGCTCACAGAGATAAAATACAGTAAAATATTGGAAGAATTGCAGATGCAAGGGAATAAAGGAGAATCCATTCAAAGTGCAAGTGAATGGTAGGACAAGATCATGTTGAGATCTTGATGGTGAGATGGTATGTTTTTGTTTTAATCTGATTTGAAGATTGGAGAGTTGTGGCCTTTATATTAATGCACATGTAACAACATAAGGAGGTGAGAATATTGCAGCAACCTAGAGTGAGGAGTGCTCAATTGGTTCCAGAGGAAAGAAGTAGAGAAATACTAACAAACTGAGCTCAGAGGAGAGAAGCTTAGTGAGGCATGTGTAGCAAGAAATAGACTTGTTGCTGAAGAGGTATTGATGCAGTTCACAAAGGCAATTCCACAGAGGATGTGGGTAGAATTGCTAAGTAATGAAGGAAGCTGGTAATACTTTCTAAGTGAAGGAAGAGGTGGTCAGAACCAATTATTTCATTGTGATTGAAATAAAAGAGGACAGTTGTGTTCCTAGAAGGTGCAGATGAGTTGATGTCCAAAGGAGCAGAGAGAAGTGGTCAAAGGATGTTCCAGAGATAGAGAACCATATAGCTTGCCAAAAGGCCAAGTATAGAGGAAAGCTTGGTGAGGTAAGTGGCAACAGGGAGGACTTGCTGTTGTAGAGGCTTTAATGCAGTTCATAGTGAGTGAGTGAGGAGCTCATGAAGATAGATATGGAGAAGAAGATGACTACTGATAGTCATAGTGGAGGTTCTGAGGAAGACCACAGTAGAAGAAAGGTGAAGAAGGAGGATGCCAAGGCATATGGTAAGAGGATGAGTAAAGAGGAAATTGAAAAGGAAATTACAGAGATGAAATAACAACTCGATGTGTTAACAATGCTGCTAGAGGAAAACCAGAGAATAGGTTGGGTATTAAAGAATAAGCCAGTGAAGTGGCATAAGTTGCAGAGAAGGCTACATCAGAGGCAAGTAAAGTGGCTGATGGAAAAACTTAGAGAAGCTGAGTTGGAAATGGAAGTGTCCATTCGTGAACCAAAGCAGGGTGAAGTTCTGGGTAAAGAGGAAGACTTGAAGACTGAAACGTTGAGTTAGACCAAAGGGTCACATGGTTTTAAATCTGACAATATGTGTATGTTTGCAGGTGAGACATGTGAAGGAGGAAAATTTGCTGATATTGACATAGAGAAGGAAGAAGATAGGAAGAATCTAAATTTTGTTCTAAAAGAAGAAGTAGAGAACGATACCAAGCAATCAAATAAAGGACTTGATGCGATTGAGGAGAAGACCATTGAAATGTTCTTGAGTCATATAAAGGACTTGGAATAGCAAGAGGAATTGGTAATTAAATCATCAAATGAGATCATGAGGTCTTGTGGTTTTACAATTGACAAGTTGTGCATTAATGAAGGTATTGCAGAAGACAAACCATTTTATGTAATTGTCTTGAATGAAGCTGAAAGTTGCCAAGCAAAGTATGATGATGATTGCCTTTCAAATGAAGATCAAGTTGAGTTATTATCGCAGAAGGAGTTCATAAATTCCATGCTTAGTGGAGGAAATATCTTGAGTAGAGATGAGATAGTCATGTCTTATGATAAGAAATATTCTATTGGTAAGAACATCGAGGAATTGATTTTCTTAAATGACCAAAGGAAGAGTTATGAGTAGACATCTAAAACTATCACAGAGATGGAGGATTAAAATTTTATTCTAATAAAGAAGGAAGAATTAGTGTCAATAAGAGGTTATACTTGTCACAAAGAAAAATATAGTGAGGGTTGTACAAAAATTTTAGGAGAAATTTCAAATGAGATGGAAAATTTGTGGCATGAGTTAAGTCTTTTGGACAAAAGGATAGAAAACGAAAAAGTAAGTGTTTAGGTTGTAAAATCAGAATTGAATGAGAATGAAGAAGTTCACTACAGTGGACAAGGATAGAAAGAAATCATTGAAACAAATGGTGTGGAGGAGGGACTAGCTGAAAGTCTCGTGAATTCTGTTGAGAATTCAAAACAACATAGTGATGTGCTAACAGAGGAGGAAGAATTAGAGTAGAAAGCTGAATTGTTTTTTTTTTTTTTTTTAACAAAGTCGTTTACTCGTATATTATAAAACCAACAATCCAGTGTTCTGGTACAAAAGGGGAAAGTTCTGGGAGCTGAGGTTCAAAATTGGGTTCGCAGACCCATAGTCCTCGTAGCTTCTCTCGATTAAACACAAAACTAGAAATAAACGGCTATATTGCCTGACGAAAGAGCCTCCTAGCCAACTAAATTTACAATGCATAAGTATCAAGGGGAGTGCTGGGTGACAGAGTCATCCGGGAGAGGTCCTCTCCTGCTTGCTCTGGTTGAGGCTTCGGCCTGCTGGCTTTCAGTGAGGGAGCGAAGGTGGTCTATGGCAGCTTCCATATGTATGCAGCGGTCCTTTAACTCTTCGATCTCTTTCTTCCTTTTCTCCAGTTTTTTGCGCTTGGAATTTCTATCAGAGTGATAGTCCTCTGTCAGCTCCTTCATCTGTTTGTTCAGGGCATTGATCATGATTACATGGGCTTTACACATGTTACATTCCTTGTTGTTGAAGATGTTTCCCATAGAATTTCTGGGCTGAGCCTGATTGGCAGGCTGATTTTGCTGCTCCGCCATTCTGGTTTGGGAATCAGGATCAGCAGTACCCCGAGGAATTTCTGAAGTGGCAGAGGGCGTGAGAACGATGCCACAGAGCTGCTTGCTCGTTGGATTAGTTGCCGAGGGCCTCAGATGATGAGTAAGGGCGCAGCTAAGGACATAAACCAAACTGTTAGCAATGATAAAAGCACAGTAATGAAGAAAATCGTTTACCCAGGATAGAGGAAGAACGACTGGATCCCGGATCGAGTTGGGCGCCTTCAGACGATGCCTGGGATTTAGAAGGGCAATGTAGGCTCTGAGAAACTGAAAGTCTTGGCTGCAAACCGAGAGGAGCTCGGTATTTTCTTTGAGCAAGATACTGCTCTTTTGATCCTGAGAGGAGCCTTCTGACTGAAGCTCCCGCCTGTAGAGAACCCTTCGCCTCTGATTCAGATTACCATGAGTTGTGATAGTCCTGAGATATTCGTTGAAATTTATAAGAACGAAAAGGGCTCGCTCGCGCTTGTTTCGAGCATTGGTGAATCTATTCTTGGTGTCCGAGAGATCTTTGGAGTTGCTTTTTACCTGTCCTTGTAGCCTGTCTCCAGCATGGGCGTGATCACACCCTCTGATATTGTCTGTGTTGTTTATTGAGAGAATCCCAGCCGTGCCTGCATTCCTCGAATCCAGAGATCGATACGCTGTCCCATAACACCTGTTTTGACAGTCGAGAAGGATATGGTATGATGAGGATAAGATAAACGCGGGCCAACAGCTTTGGAACGGATGCCTGAGGTGACCTATTATCCGATGCGAAGGGAGAGCGTCCTGTCTATGGAATATCCCTGTCATAAAATTCATTGTTTTCCTTTACCTGGCCCGTGAGTCTTCCCGTGGCTTTGTTTGCTTGCTCGTCAGCTTCCACATTGTTGTTTCTTAAAACGTGCTTGAAAGTCACTTTGCTGATGCCCTTGATCTGATCCACAATTCTGCCTTTGATTCTGTTTAAGGCGATTTGGTTGAAATCTTTTCCGGAGTTCATTGCTGCAATAATGATTGCTGAGTCTCCCAAGACTAAGAGATTTTGAATGCCTAGCTTCAGGGCGATGGAGGTCCCCAATAGAAGGCTATAAGCTTCAGCCTTATTGTTCGTCATGGTACCCAAACCCCACTCGTAAGTGACAATTGTTTTCCCTTGAGGATTTCTAATTATTCCCCCGGCTCCAGCTCTGCCTGGGTTATTTTTCGAAGCCCCGTCAAAGTAAAGCGTGAACCGCTTTTGGTTTTGGATCCAACTGTTGATTTCCTCCTTTGTCCCTCTGAGTTTCCAATCCTTCTGCCCTGTTCCTGTTCTTGATATGTTTTTTGTTCTTGACTTGTAATTGAATCTCCGGACCCATTCCTTCACCCTATCATCTGTGTATTCCGGGTCAGCATGGGAGATCCCGTTAGCTTCTATTGTTTCAGCGATGAGAGCAGTTGTTTTAGCCAGAATGCTAGTTATACTAGGCTTCTTGTTTTTGAATATACTTTCGTTCCTGGCTAACCATAACTGCCAGCAGAGGTTTGAAGGGATGCTGGTCCATATCCTCTTAGCTAGATTCATGTTCTTGGTGGCGTAAGGGAAGGTTTTCCCCCAACCTTTCTGAAGGAGGGAAGTCTGATTGGGAAGGTCTCCAATATTTAGGGGACTGGTTATGAGTTTCCAGCAGGACCTTGCTACTGGGCAATCAATGAATAGGTGGTTGATGTTTTCTTCCGCCTCCCTGCACATGAAACAAAGTGAGGGACCCTGAATTCCCTTCTTCCTAAGATTTTCTGCTGTCAAGATTTTGCCATGAAGCAAGGTCCAATTGAATAATTTTATCTTCGGCAGGCTTTCAATTCTCCATGCTGCTTTGTGGAGTTGCCAATTGTTGATTGCTGTTAAATTTTGGAGTGCCTTGTAACCTTCTTTCACTGTGTAATTGCCTCCGGTTGGATCCCAAACATAGTTATCCTCTATCATTCTGCTTGTAGGGGCTGACCCTGTGAGAGAGAGCTTGAGGTCTTTCCAGAGATTCTCTAATTCTTTAGGTAGGTGCAGAGTTTTCCATCCTTTCCAACTGTTTTGATCCCAGAGTGAGATGTCGAAAAGAGTTTTAAGATTGGCTTCTGACATCCACTGCTGCAGAGGTCTGAAATTGATGGACTTTTCCCTGGCTTCCGTACCCATAATTCTATCCTTCCATATGCTGATATGCTTACCATTACCTGGGACTTTAGAGATGTGAGACTTGAGGAGGGGTAGAGTTTTTTTGATTAATTTCCAAACAGGGGTACATTGTCTGTCAGTGATTGCTTCAGAGAGGATGTTGCTATTGATCCCATTCAGATATTTCCTTTTGATGACCTCTGCCCACCAGGTCCCTTTCTCTTTTAAGATTCTCCATGTTAACTTGAAGCCCATTGCCATATTTGCCAGCCTAGGAATTCTAATTCCTAGTCCTCCATTTTCTATAGGTAGGATGACCTTTTCCCACTTCACCAAGCTGAATTTTTTGGTGTTTTGCTTTCCCCCCTTCCATAGGAAGCTTCTAAGAATCAGTTCCATATGTTTATGAATGCTTGAAGGGGCGAGGGTAATGGCAAATTGGTAGATAGGGAGGGCTGATAGAATGGCTTTGATGAGGATTGATCTGCCCGCCAAGTTAAGCCAATACATCCCCCAGCTCTGCAGTTTCCCTCTCAGCTTCTCAATTAGCTTGACCCAAACTTCGTTTTTGATTGTCTCTTTGGCCAGAGGCAGTCCTAAGTACATGAAATGAGACCAGTTAGACTGAGCTGGGATTTCCATGATTATAGAGATTCTTTGAGTTATGTATCTTGGTACATTCCAGGTGTAAATCATGCACTTATTGTTGTTTAATTTGCCCCCCGAGGCTTGTAGGAAGAGGTCCAGGATGATCTTGAATCTCCTGGCCATGAGGCTTGAAGCACCACCGATTAAAAGAGTATCGTCTGCAAATAAGGAGTGATTGATCCCTTTTGCTCCTCGGATGATGTCCACTCCTGTTATTTCCTTCAACTTTCGCTTGTTTTCCAGGTGCAAACTTAAAGTTTCTGCCATGATGATATAGAGGAAAGGAGAAAGAGGGCATCCTTGCCTCAAGCCTCTTGTGCTCTTGAAGGCGCTGCAAGGCCTACCATTGATTAAAGGGGCTGTCCAATTATGTGATATGCTTTCCATAATCCTGCTGATGAAGAGC
Organism: Pinus tabuliformis; assembly: GCA_031772625.1. NCBI lineage: Eukaryota > Viridiplantae > Streptophyta > Pinopsida > Pinales > Pinaceae > Pinus > Pinus tabuliformis. The sequence goes on along the minus strand of CM062809.1, from coordinate 908,499,504 downwards.
TCTGAGACACCGAACTTCTCTAGGACAGTCCGCAGAAATGTGTGGTTTACCCTGTCAAAGGCGTTCGCCATGTCCAGCTTGATTATCATACCCTTCTCATTTCTGGCTACGCTACTGTGTATCGCCTCCTGAACCAGTATAACATTATCTGTTATGTGTCTCTTGGGGAGAAATCCTCCTTGGTTATCCGAGATAAGAGAGGGAAGGATTTTTTTAAGCCTATTTGCCAGTATCTTAGTGATAATTTTGTATGAGACATTGCATAATGAAATAGGTCTGAACCTGTCAAAGGATTGGGGATTGGGCTCTTTTGGGATTAGCGCTAAATGCGAAGATTTGATACTGCTGCCCATTTTACATTTTGAGTGGAAATTTTTCACCATTCTTATGTAATCTTTCTTGATGATATCCCAGTGGGTTTTGTAGAAGCTCACCGTGAAGCCATCAGGCCCGGGGGCTTTGTCTAGAGGCATACTATTGACTGACCATTCAATCTCCTCTATTGATATTTCTTTGTCCAGCTCACGATTTTGTGCTTCTGAGACCTTTCTCTCTATGATGTTGGCAAATTCTGGATTGTCTTGGTAGAGAGGATCAGCTGTGAGAAGAGATTGGAAGTGTTTAGAAGCAGCCTCCTTGATTTCCTCTTGGTCCGCAAGCTCTTTGCCTTCAAACATTATCCTTTCAATGTTATTTCCAGCTCTCCTTACTTTAAGACTGTTATGGAAAAACGTGGTGTTTTTATCCCCAGAATTGAGCCAGAGACATCTCGACTTCTGTCTAATCTCTTCCTCTTCTTTACGGTGCTGATTGTAAAGCGCTTTGTACAACTCACTTTCTTTCCTTTGGTCTTCTTCCGTTTCTTGGACGGCTTCCTTTTCCTGGTTCCACTGCTCTAATTTCATTTGCAGATCATTTTTTTCCTTCTTTTCCTCGGTCACGTGATTCCTCGCCCACTTCTTTATGGCAATCCGCAGCAGTTTGATCTTTGTTTCCCAAACGAAGTGAGGGGAGCCTGTTATCTCCGTTGTCCAGGCTTCTTTTATCGTGGTTTTGAAGTCCTCACTGGAATCCCATGCTCTGTTGTATTTGAATGGCAGCGGACCCATGTCTTCTCCTCTATCTAAATACAACGCCATTGGTTTGTGGTCAGAAGTGAAGCCCTGTATAATTGTGCTGCGAATCCTCGGAAAGCTGGCAACTGTTCTCTCCTGTACTAAAATTCTATCAAGTCTCTCTTTGATATTGTTCCTGCCTGTTCTTTTGTTTGACCAAGTGAAGCGGCCATTTTGGGGAGGGATGTCTATGAAATTGTGTGTTTGAATAATGTCTTCCAACTTTTCTCTAAAGGGATCAATGATAAATTTCCCTCCTAGTTTCTCCTCTGCATTCCTTATTAGGTTGAGATCACCTCCTAGGAAAATATTCCTCCCATGGGCAGTCTCAAGGTCTGCAATTAGAGAATCCCAACAAGAAGCTTTGTCCCTGAAGTGTGGGGGAGCATATACGTTATATATTGTGTATTCCTCCTTCTTGTCTGTGCTTTGCATATCCATTCTGATCCACCATCTGTTTTGCCTGTTATCAATGAGTTTCCAATTAATTTTGTTCCATATTGCCCCTATACCTCCTGATGCTCCTATTGCACTCATGGCTATTCCTTCATACTTTCTATTTCTTATCAGGCTGTTTTGGAATTCTTGTTCACTGATTTTGGTCTCCTGGAGTAGGAGGAAGTCTGGATGTTCTGCTTTAATAAGGTCTCGGACTGCATTTTCTTTTAGGGAGGAGCCCATCCCCCTACAGTTCCAAGAGACCAAAATCATCATTTACCTGATTTGTTGTGGATCCCACTTTTCTCCTTCATCTTCTCCCCGCTTCCTTTGTTCCTGTCAAGATAGGTGTCCATTGGTTGCTGGGTCCCTGTGGCCATTTCTTTCGCCGCATTCTCATCTCTTATTTCTTTGTTTGATTTCCTTCCAACTTTTCTCGGGGGATCCGTGGCTGAGTTGTTTTCCTTTGTTTTATTTCTAGTTAGAATTCGCTCCACTGTTGGTGGGGGGGAGGCCTGGAGGGGAGAAGAGGGGGAGGTTCTGGGGCCCTTGGGGGACGGAGGGGGGGATGAAGGCTCCTCTGGAGCCAGGGATTCAAAGGGATTGGAGGAGGAGGGGATGGGAGGGCCAGAACTAGATGGGTGCGTGGAGAGGATTGGGGTTTCAGATGAGGGCTCTGATGATTCAGGGGGAGGGTTTGTCTTTTTTTTTTTTCCTGACTATTTCCCATGCTTCCTCAGGGGCTTCATTATTGCTAATATCTTCTGATCTAGATTTACTGCATCTATTAGCAAAATGACCGTATGCATGACATACTTTACACTTGAAAGGGAGCTGCTCGTAGTCCACCTGCTGAATGTGCGTCCACTGGTCTACTTTGAGTTTGATTGCCTCTGGTAAGCGTTTGCCCAAATCTACTTCTACACATATCCTTGCACAAGCATGCATATTCTCCTTTGGCTCCAATCTGTCTACATATTTCCCTACTGCGTTTCCGATGGCACGTATAGATTCATCTCCCAAACAGTGGAGCGGTAGGTGTGGCAGGCGTACCCAGACAGGGACCGCATTGGGGACGTCCATTTCTGGGTCGAAGTCAGGAGTCCAGCGATTGAGATAAAGGCCTCTGGTGTCCATGAAATAGGGTCCGTTTCTGAAAATGAGGTTACGGTCCTCCACTGTTTCAAAGAGGAAGGCAAAGAACCCCCTTCCGCAAAACCTTATTGCGATTTTCCCTTGGACCATCGCATTCCAGTTTCTTTCCACCCAGCGTTGGACCGTGCGAGGGGAAGGCCATAACCCCGTGAACTGACCAACCAGGCCACGCTCAGCAAGGGCCACAGCAGCTCTCCTTGGAAGTGCTGGGGGAAGAGAGACTTCCGGGATTTCATCCAACTTTTTGACAAACTTTGAGGCTGAAGGGCGAATCCTTTCCTTGTTGCTCTCTGGAATAAGAGATGCGAAGGCTTTCTCCATTTCTGCCTGCTCTTGAGATGGTGGATCCATTGGGCCACGCAGGGGCTCTCAGACAACTTACAAGAAGGCCAGGAGACCCGAAAGAGGAGATGGCAGGAGGCCCTAAATAAAAAAAGGGGAAGCAGCGGGAGGCTGCAGCCAGCAGCAGAGCTGCCAAGATAAGGGCAGGAGGCCCGGATGCGGAGAGGGCAGGAGGCCCGATCAGGCAAGGTCAGGGCAGGAGGCCCGGTTGCGGAGAGGGCAGGAGGCCCTGGGCGAAGGGGTTCAGCAGCAGAGTGCTGCGGCCCAGCAGCAGAGCTGCCAGGCTCGGGCGCGCTCAGAGAGAGTCAGGGACGCGACAGGGAGCGGGAGCTCTCCATCAAAGCCATCTTCCCTGCATAGTTAGTGTAGAAAGCTGAATTGTTGCCAAAGGAAGAAAATGCACAAAAGCCTTATGATTTTTATTTTGACGATTGTTTTATGATTACAAGTTTTGTTGCAGAATGAGAAAAAATGAGATGTTGCAGAGTAAGATATCTTCAAAGATATTTAGGAAGCTTGGGTGGGAGAAATATCTACAACAGTAACTAAAGTAATATTAAAAGTAGTAGCAGAAGATGAAGTAGAAAATACTGAGGAAAGTAATCAACAATTTAAATACGAATGGACAATGTGCAGTGAGATGCAGAATGTGAAGTGACAAAGTTAGTGGACAATAACAACAATGTGAAACAAAGAGAAATAGGTAGAAGTAAGTGGCAGAGTATGAAGAAATCCAAGGATGTGGTGGAGATGGATATTGAAGAATTATGGAAGTTAATGATGAAACAGTCCATGTGGAGGAGATTAATAGCACCAAGAAGGATCATCAATCAGAATTTAAACCTGATTGACAAGGAGAGGAAGATGAAACAGAAGACAATAGACTTACAACAATAGCAATGGTGCAGAGCATCCAAACAGCTACAAACTGAATTTTGGGACCCTGGAGGTTTCCTATTAATATATGAACACACATGATCTGGAGATCATGAATATTTTCTACTTTGGGAGTCTGATGCAGGAGCATTCAGCTGAACAATATCATTGTATTTTAGTAGACATAGGGGGTCTTGTGTTTTAAGGAAGTTGGTTTCGTAAGTGTTGAATCAATGTAATTATTTAGGCTAATTTTAATGAGAATAGGATTTAATTGAATATTATGAGACATATTTGTAAATGTTCTCGAATGTAGGAGAACACGAGAGAATCAGGATAGTTGAGAGATTGAGGGATTTGAGAATTAATTGTAAAACATAGATTAGGAGTTAGTTCAGGATTTTGTGGATTAGAGAGGATCCTTAGAGATGAGGAAGTGATTTTAGGATTTTTTTGAGAAGCTTATGGATCTAAACCAGGAATTGGTTGTAGAATATTTTTGTATAAATGCAAGCCATAAAGGCAGAGAAAAGAGTTAGTTGGTTGGTCAAGTTAGTCAAGTTGTAGTTAGAGTTTTGATTGAGTTAGTCAATTTAAGATTAGAATTTTAAATTTTCATTTAATGCAATCATTTTTAGAAGTTATACTAATTACTAACACAACCAACTTAATGCAGGGAAAATGATAAAATTCAAGGTAGTGATTTTTTATCATGAGAATATGAGAGGAGGCACAAGGCAAAATTGACAGAAGGAGCCAAGAAATAATTGGGGTCAAATTGGATGACATTTTCTAAAAATTAAGACATCTAACGTAACCACATGCAAAAAAAGACAATGACAATGATATGACATGCATGTTCCATTACAAATTTTGTAGACTAATAAAAGCCATGCATAGAGGGAAAAAACATAAATTTTCATTTCATAAGTATCCACCCAGCATGTTATCATAGCAGGTACCAAAAAAACTATGTTGCAAGAAATAAGAAATAACGAAATTGATGGGTGACTAGATATATAGCGTTAAATTTTGGATTAACATGCTCTTTTCTTAAGGCATGTACTTCATTATCCCATCATTAATTCCATTAATCCATTACCAGTCACATTAACCATTTTCTTATAATAGTAATTGATGAAAGAATATCCAACATAAATGCAGAAGACAATCCGAGACAAGATAGCATAGAAATTGGCCCAAGCTAAGGAAAATCCCAAGATGGGGAAAACCCTTTATCAATTCTTCTTTCATTAATATCAAATGTTTAGTAGGTAGAGAGAGAGAGAGAGAGAGATAGAGACAGAGAGAGAGAGAGAGAGTATGATAAATATGAGTTTCCAATTGAAGATATAATAATCGTTGTGCATCAACAATATCGGTTAAGGGACACCAGAAACCCTAAAATAATTCTCTAAAGATGGTGTATCCTTATTCTAGTGTTCTACTCCATTGATTTCCACTTCTAGATATCCATACACTTATCTATGGCTTGAGGTTCCTCAACACACCCTACAAAAACCATGTACCAAGAAAAATATGAAATAATCCGAAAACCAAGGAAGAAGCCCCTATTCAATTGTGTTGTACCTTGTTGTGACTGTGACTTGAAGGGAAGAGCGTCCCTAGGCCTCACAAACCATCAAACATGTGACCTAATATGTTGTTGTATCAGTTCCTTTCATGCAACTTGAACAAAGACAAAATACACAAAACTAGCACACAAAGCCTTCTTACCTCTCCTTTGAACTGTGAATTGAGTCATCAGGGAATCCACTACCCTAAATAGCCTTCAATCAGCCCTCCAGGCCTCCTTGCTATCTACTGAATGCCTCACACAACTTCGGCCTCTCTCCCACGATGAAACTACACCCAAACAAATACAATCCTCTCAAAAAATCAGATCCTTTCTCTTTGACATCGTAACCTTAGTTACACACCCTCTTTTACAAGTATTTTTCACCTTCATGATGTATAAAATGAGGTTGGGGGCACCTCAATATATATAAATTGGTGAGGGTCAAGAGACATGACATTTTGGATTTATAGAGGTGATGTCGACCTTGTCAATTTGCATATGAGTGGGAATAAATTCAAAAACACATTTCTCATTAATGAATTTTGATGATCTTTAGGTAGATTTGGTCCTCTCGAAAAGAGGAACTTAATGCCATGATTATGTTCTTGAAAGGAGCTACCAAAAGTGGAATTTTTCCCTAGTCTAGAATTTTAACACTTCCTCTAAACAATGCATAATTACACCTATCTATATATGACATTCTATCATCATGAACCATCTCAAACATATGGAGTATAGTAGTACATGATGCATCCATCAATAGTACTATGGTCCCTATCTACTTTTCCAAACTCATTGGCCAAATGAAAGGTACTTGCCACATGTTCTGGATTACATGAGTAGGATGATGTTGGAGAAACAATAGGGAAAGAATAAATCACATCTTCCTCAAAACCACACATAGGGAAAGGATAAACAACATCCTACAATCACATGTCACAACCATTATAGGGAAACGATAAACCAAATCCTACTGACATGCAAAAAACTGATAATAGGGAAAGGATGAACACCATCCTACATGCATTCCATCCAAAAATTATAGGAAGGATCCTACACATGAGAAAAGGATGAACCAAATCCCACTGACATATTAACCATTGATTGTAGGGAATGAGAATCCTACTTGTGGGGAAGGATGAACCATGCACCACTGACAATACCACATGTGACAATTGACATATGCCTATATGCATCTCTCACTTAGGTATCCGCAGGAGATGGTAAACCACTCATCCTACTCATATGCCATAGGATAAGGTGAACCACTCATCCTACTTATATACCATAATATAAGGTCAACCACTCATCCTATCCATATATAATCAATGATAGAGGAAGGTGAACCACTCACCCTACACACATGTGTCATCAATCATAGGGGAAGCTGAATCACTCACCCTACACACATGTCAACCATCATGGGGTATCATAAGGGAAGGTGACCCACTCACCCTGTTCATAGTGTACCTATAGGCAAAGGAGAACCACACACCCTGTTCATATTGTACCTATAGCAGAAGGTGAACCACTCACCCTGTGGTTTCTCATAGCTCCAAGAAGTACCCCAAGTCCATAGGACCTACGAGAGCTCAATGTTCAACCAAAACCCTGATAGTGGCGATTTCCATGACTCCCAACCTCTCTTTGAAGGAAGATACACTTGAATTTAAAAATGAGCTTCCTCGTATATTTATAAATTAGAGAATCATTATTAGTTGAACATACATTATCAATAAACATCATATCCCCCTTTGAATATTGGGAAAGTAACCGTTCTCAAAACATAACCATTGAGTTATTTGTAACCTACTATTAATACTCTGGTCCATGTGCTAGAATTATCCAATCATAATCATGTAGCTTCTTTGTAGTTCATCAAAGTCATCAAACTCAGTTTTCATGATTTTCCTCCATAAAAAATAATCGAATAATAAAAGTCATGAGGGATTTTATAGATCCATCTAAAGTCTAGGTTTAGGTGATCATGTATCCTGTAATAATGAGCTTCCCATATGAGAGATGAGACATTTCACAGAGCAAGAACTTTAGGTCAAAGAGGAAACTTCAAAATAATTGTCATATTCCTTCTTCAAACAACTAGATTATCCTTCATTGCTATATTACAACTACCAATGCATCAAATTACAAAATCCATGATGAGGAGGAGCCTTTCTCATTTAGGCATCCATATCTATAGAACCATTCTTCATAAGATCTTGGCTTAAGGATACCAAGATATCAAACTCGGGGTCTTCTACTTATCGTGCTTGTCAAGGCATAGAATTTTTCATGCACTTTATTCCTGGCACCTCTATTTTTCATGTCGAGAAGGATTTATATAGAGAAATTTTCCAAAGTTCCATACACTTATTCTCCTAATTTCTATTCACGAATGAAATATTTAGGTGAGTTGCACCACTTATCAAAGCCAAAGGTGTTGTAATTTCTTTTATTGGAAGATCCCTATAACTTCTTCATAGTAAATAAGCTTTCAAAATATAAGCTATATAAAATTTACATATATCTTGTTCACAACTTCGTTTGTGAAAAACGCTATCAATCTAATGGGGTTACAACATATCTTCATTGCTACTAAACTATAATGATATTGTACATAATGCAGGACTTAAAAGAGGCCACAAATTATGTTGACATGTATATGCTAAGATGCCATACATAGGGTAGAACCACACATAACAAAATGGATGCCACATATAATGATGAAATAAATAAGAATCTCTACTGCACATGGCTCTACCATTGACTCGTAGTTTCAAGTATTCATACTTCGAGGAAGGCTATTCCTCCTTGAGAGATTCAAGATCTTATCCTAGAGACATGCCTTTAGAAGATTTTATGCTTTGCTACTTGAATCTTATTATTAAAATATTTCTTCTCAAAGCTAAAAGAGGATTACTTATGTTTCAAAAATAAAATGTTTTCACTGCTTGATGCCTGTAGCTATTGTAAGTCAGAAGATATCCACAAATTGGCTGAACTAATCCAAGTCATGGAGCTCTTATAGAGACGTATACTCCCAACATTTATCATTGTAGCAGGTACATATGCATTAATCCTTTTACATTACTTTCGAAAACTGAAAAGAAAGGTGATGAGCCTTTACCCTATTTGTCCTTTACGCATAGGATTGTTGACCCATTTTATTTATGATATGGTCTTGAGTTGAGTTTGTTTTGAAATGAAATTGTTCTTAGAAGAATAGTAGAACTATGATTTTTGTTTATCCTTTATTTGTACTATAAAAAAATTCAAGAGAAGCTAGAAAGATTGACATATAGATACAAGATACAAATATATTATCAAAGGTCGCGACTCGATCCCAACTTTGATTAGAAGTTTTGTACATCAATAAATTTCCAAAATACCATAATTGTCTTTGGACAACAAGGAAGCTATACATACACCAACAATTCTTCTAATGTTGCCTCTTGATGCTAATTTGGTTTTCCTACAAATATGATGCCATCCTAATAATACCTACCTCATGTGTGTTGAAGTAAGACTTCAACTATTGTAATTAGAAATTCCTAAAGATATCTTCATTTGTAGCTTGTCTAAGTGAATATTCTACACTTATAACATTGCTTCAGATATTTTTCCTTCAATTTAAGAAATGATACTTCTACCTAAATTGTTAAAGATGGATCCTTGACCTTGAAGACCTCTTACCCTTATTCAATCATAGAAGAGAAGTCAAATGATGTACAAGTTTGACTTGACATAGGAAGAATCCATATATTCCCAACATATACCCTTATTTTGATGCAGAGACTGATGTTTGACACAACTAATTAATATTGATGCCACTGTATTACTGCCCTTTGGAAACCCTCATTAATGTATTATTTAAAAATGAAAACCTCATGGATAGACCTGAACCTTACTTCTTCAGTATAATGTTAATGATGTGTCAAAAACCCTTCACTATATTAGCGACATGTTGATGGTGTTGGACCCACTAACATTCAGGGTATCTCCCAAGTATGAAGTCAAAACTAGACCTTTTATCGTTTGGTGTAGGAGTCTCATCTGGTATGATGGCCTAGTTTCCATTGTATTAAAGGTTTGCCTTAGCTCTTGCTTGTTAGCACGTGAGATTGGTTTGATTTGTATTCGAACATCGAGGTTCATGTGTCTTCGAACATCGATGTACACAATAGGACATGTGCAACCTTTGGTATAATAGTCTACACGGATGTGACGGTCACAAACACACATTGAGTGGATAACACGTACAACACCGAATGGAATATTTCACACAAGTGTGACGATAGTTATAAAAATTTTATGAGAATGGTTATGTCGAGTGTCCAGTGGGATAGCCCCCATGGGTGAGACAACGACAACAACTTATACAACCCAATTTTGTAAGCATATGTATTAGAACAACCAAAATAGTGCAACTATCTTGATACAGGTTAAAGCAACATGCATTACAAGTGTCCAAAGAATAGTCCTAAAAATAAATAAAATACATGTGTAAAAACGTGTTGGCCTGTCATCAGGCTTCTGAATTAAGTGAAATTTCCAAGGCACATCGGTACACCATACATCACTAACCCCGATAGAAGGGAGTTAGATCCACTTCTCACTCCTCACAGAAAAGACTACATAATCTCAAGGCTATGTGGGAGCAACCAAGGTGAAAAATTCCTTTGCATGTACAAATGAGGGGTTTTTATAGCCAAGGGTAAACTGGCCGTTGTGATTGTTCGACTTCCCTCATGACTATTTGACTTACATGAATATTCAAATTTACATCACTCTTTAGATTTAGATGTGGGTCTCTTGTACTTCCATGTTACATTTCACTTATTACAATAGTATGGCCCACAGTAGTGATGTGGCTAACATGACTCATGACATGACTCAACACAGTAGAGCTCGTATGTTCATCCTACTGCTGGTGTGCATGTCGAGTTGCAGTGCTACTGAGTGATGGATGTGCTCTTGGTGTATCACAGCTTAACCTTCACATGGAAAGATTTGTAGAGTCTTCAATGGTCTTAGTGTTTGCTCAATGTTGCACGTGCACGCCTCTCTTTCACTTGTACTTGGCATGCTACATGTGTTCATCCATTAATGAACAAGTCTCCTTGAATTCACTCATTTTTCATCTCGTTCGTCGTCGTGCCATGTCTCAACCATGTATCTGTATTTGAAATCAATCATGATGACACGAAATCAAATCCAAAAGTTTCCTAGTCTACCATGATGTATAGTTTTTCACATTTTGATGCAGGTAACCAGGATAGAGGACAAGGCTTTGAAATTGCACAAGCCACATTTCAAGCCACAATGAGGGCTCTGGGAACTATCCATGAAGTCTCCGTAGAGGTCACTGGGAGGCTGAGATGGGTAATCTAGATCAATAATGACTTTTTCGTGGATCTAGCTTAGCCGGAGGGCAGATCTGTGTAATTTTTTTAGGGACACAATGCAGACAGCGAGGGGAGACTAGTAGTTAAAAATGCGCAATTTCTCCAGGGAATCTGGTAGTGGGCTACGGGATGCTCCTCAATAAAACTGCGTAGGGTTGGGAGGCTACCCTATAAGACATACTTGCACCGTTTTTTGGGTTGAGCAGGATGCTAGGCAGCTAGGAGATAACCCATGAAAATTGCGCAATTTTAAGGAGGAGCAATAGGTCGGCTGATAGGGTGACTCCTTGGAAAACCTGCAAAATTTTTTAGGGCAGTGTAATGACAGGCAGTGGGTGTCTGTCTGACATGTCTGTGCAATTTCTTTAGTCAGAAAAAGTGGGCATGCTTGGAAGATTCTGTAAAAAAATTTAGAGCAGTGAGGCCCCAGGTCACTGCCCAATCAAGCTCTCTAGTTGACTAGTTGGAGGCTTGGTAGTTTTTCCTATGGGAAGCACAGATTAAGATGACCTATTAAGAAGCTTCTATGTTGATATGGGTGGCAGCCATTCTAGTAGACTCATGATTTCATAGTGTAGACTACCTGGGAAGTAGCCTCAAGATCTACACAATTTTGGGTAGCAGTGCATGTTCATTGAGGGTTGAAACTATGCAGTGCAACTCAGCGGAGGTCCAGTTGTTGCAGTTGGTCTGATTGACATAGCTTTAGAAAAATGACTAAGTGTGTGAATGAGTGACTTCATAGATGCATGTTGGCTTAAGGGGGCCTAACCCAGTTTCAGTGTTGTTCGCGCCTACCAACAAAACCCTAACTTTTGGCCCTTTCGGTAACAATCTACGTAGCGTAGGCTGCAGTATCACCTTAAGCAGTATTGGGGGATGCTAGAACCAAGTTTCTACATCCAGGGACATGTGATAAGTGGTTCTTAGGCTCATATAGCTCAGATCTGCCTTCGCGTAGACATATATCCTTCTAGGGTTTGTTACTATAACTCGGTCAAACTAGCTTCAAGACCCTCGTGAAGGTCTGCAATCGCTCTTTGCGGACCTTAAATATGAAAATTATCTACATTCACGCATCAATAAATAACCCTAGATTTGATTTCGGGTATATATATCTATTTTCATTAGAAAACATAGCAGAATCAACACTTAACTTCGCGAACACAGGTAATTACTTAAATCATGCAGAAATAAGATAGATTCAACAGTTTCACATATTATTCATATATTATTTCTTGAAAACATACCATTGAGAAACAAAAAATAACATAAACAGAATCAACAGAAATGCACAGTAATTCCTCAAAATCAGTCTTTATTGATCTTTAATGTTCAGATTACAAACTCTTCTACCCTAGACACTCACTTGCAGGGGCTTGTGCACTCAACTTTGAACTTACCAAGGCCTCTTGCACACTCATCTTTCGGAGCCTTCCCCTTCTTGCCTAAGTAAAAGAAGCATAACCTTCCTCCCTTAGCACTCACCCAAAACAATCTTGATCTTTTCTTAGCTTACTTAGTTCTCTCCTTCTAGAATCGCTATGACTTAAATATATATCATTTTCAATACAATACCATGGTTCATGGACCATGGGTGAGTCTCAGAACTAACCTATTTACTTATCCAAACAAGGAGCTAAGACCCCTTTGACTCCTATCTACCTACGCGCTCTGCACCCACATTTCGCAGATACTTTACATATTTTACAAAAAATTCTACAAAACTTTGGTTAACTAACCCCAAAAATGACCCTAGGGACCTTATCCCAATAGGCCCCCAACACAAAGGTTGTGACTGGCCCTCGAGGCACTCACTTGGCACCTAGATATTGTTGTGCAAGCCACTAAGCTCAACCTATAACACTACAACTTTGACAATGCTCTGTGCCACAACCTCCTGTACTTATTCGACCAATTTCTCTGTTGTTAGGCCCTCCACTGCTAGGCGCATTGTCCTCTGTGTCTTCTATAACAACTTTAGCTTTTCCTGAATTGATAGAGTAAGATGGCAAGCTTCCTCTAGACATGGTTGTAATCTGGCCTTTACCAAGGCCTCCAACCTCTATAATTCTTCCACCTATGCTTGCAGTTGCTTTCCCTCCTATAGCTTTCCAAGGCATTGCGATAGTGCCAAAGTGAGCAGTGTCGCTTGGACCTCATCATACTTCCATTATGTCTCTCTAACATCAATGTTCAACTTTTGTAGGTTCGGATCCTCCTGCAGATTTGTCCATAATTCCATAGCTGCATCAAACATTGTTTCATAGTCTATGACTGTGGTATCTAATGTATTCATACCACCCTTGATTGTTGCTCCATGTTGCTCCTGAACCTCTCCCATAGTCGTTGGCTGCAACTTCAATTGCAACTCTAATATCTTCATCTGGAAGTCAAAAGTCACCATGCCCACTTCCTCTTTTAATCCACGTAGTGTAGACACCAATTTCCTTACTTTTGCTGAAGCTTCGACATCTTCTGGTATGTTCAATTAGGTATTATTTTGGAAGCATGTTCTATCGTTGTCTCCAAGCTTTGACATCTTGTCTGCAACTCCTCCTCTTCCTTTAGCGTGTGAGTTTTCTCCATGAAGATCTATTCATTGTTGACTGTAAAATCACTTATGATAGTGAGGGTGTAATGTTGTCATCCATGATGGTGTGCATGCACCTCATGGTGATATCTTACGGAAGCAAACTCTTGCCTCTATTGCAACTGGTGCATTGGTTTGTCCCCTTCATCCAACTCGTCTGCTAACATGTGCATGGTATTCTTGGGTATGGTTGAACCAGCAAGACATTGATGCATAGTGTCTGTGCTGATCTTCAAGTGTGTGTTGGTGGTCATGCGCGTCAACTTTCCAAAGTGCATGTTCAACCCTAGTTAGACTTGCTTCTTTTATTCGCCTTGGTGAGTGATCTGAATGGAAAATGGCATCAACCCATGGTACTCATCGACCCATATTATTCATCGACCCATGGAATTTACCCATGGTATTGTAAATGGCATCCGCCAGTGGTGTTGTAAAATCTACCCATGGTATTCATTCACCCATGGAATTGACCCGTGGTATTGCAACTGAAAAATACTATAAGTAACAAGTCACATTTTGTAAAAGGACAGTTTGTCCGCCACAATGTAGCCTTTACAATTCAGAGGCATGTAGCCACCACATATCTTCTCAGAGATAAGCTACCATCGCCCTAGCTGGTTTATTTTCATTACTATTTTAAATAAAAGTTTCTTTGTGGTTTTGTTTATTGGGCATTCTCCTATTTTTCTTCTGGCAATTCAAGTTTTCAGATCTTGGGGGTCTCTCCTCCCAAGATCCATTTCAATCTTTTAGATCTTGGGGGTCTGATCCAGATCTTGAGAGGAGACCCCCAAGATCTAATAGATTGAAATAGATCTTGGGAGGAGACACCCCCAAGATCTGAAAACTTGAATTGCCAGAAGAAAGATAGGAGAATGCCCAATAAACAAAACCACAAAGAAACTTTTATTTAAAATACTAATGAAAATAAACCAGCTAGGGAGATGGTAGCTTATCTCTGAGAAGATATGTGGTGGCTACATGCCTCTGAATTGTAAAGGCTACATTGTGGAGGAAAATCTGTCCTTTTACAAAATGTGACTTGTTACTTATAGTATTTTTGAGTTGCAATACCACGGGTCAATTCCATGGGTGAATGAATACCATGGGTAGATTTTACAATACCACTGGCGGATGCCATTTACAATACCATGGGTAAATTCCATGGGTCGATGAATAATATGGGTGGATGAGTACCATGGGTTGATGCCATTTTCCATTCGGATCATTCCTCCCTCCTTAAGAAGCAATGGTCCCCATTGCGTAAAGTTCCCTCCTGCGAAGCCTTTGTGGAATATGAAGAGCCATTGAAGATAAGGGTTTTATGTGGTTAACCCAAAACCCTGATAAACGAAGATCTGAGGATAGAGATACCCTATAATGCTTGTGACCAACTGTGATTCTGAGAGTGTGCGGCCTAGCAAATGGACTTCGATGACAAGGATTTTATGCGGTTGACCCATAACCATGATGTTGGTTGTTGATGAAGTAGCAGGTGCCTACATAGCCTGGGGTGGGAGGGCACGTCTCCAAATAACCCAAGCCGAATGCTTCTATGTTGAAACTGATGAATGTGAAGCAGGTGCCTACTAAAGTGGGGTGGGAGGGCACGTCTCTAATGGAAACCCACTCCGAATGCTGCTCCAAAGTTAAAATGGACATAACTCGGCCAATAACTCAGAATATTTATTATAACCTATTTTTAGAAGCAGAAGGATCATTTTCCATCTTCCCATGAGTTGGAAATCCCTATCTGGACACTCTAAGATCTCAGATTCGTGCTGCAACAGTTCCGCCGTCACAAAAATTATGATAAAATAGTTGATTTTAAATCAGCGATATTTCCCACATCTGAACTCCGATTCGACCCATTTGTTTTTTGAAATTGGGTGATTTTTCGAGAGGAATCCATATCTGGTATTTGTTTTTGTAAATTTTGTACGAAATGTTTCATATCTGATCTGCAAAGTCGCCGCCCAAAAAAAAAATCCTGCAAAAAATGAAAAAAGAAAAATTCTTCCTGCTTGACCCAAGAAAGTGCTCTGTGGAGGTTGTAGCATATGCCTGAAGTTTGTTGAATATTGCTGCAAAATTTGAAACTGAAATATGCATCAAACCCTCATTCCCATGGAATCATAACCTGCTCTGATAGGAGAATGCCCAATAAACAAAACCACAAAGAAACTTTTATTTAAAATAGTAATGAAAATAAACCAGCTAGGGCGATGGTAGCTTATCTCTGAGAAGATATGTGGTGGCTACATGCCTATGAATTGTAAAGGCTACATTGTGGTGGACAATCTGTCCTTTTACAAAATGTGACTTGTTACTTATAGTATTTTTCAGTTGCAATACCACAGGTCAATTCCATGGGTGAATGAATACCATGGGTAGATTTTACAATACCACTGGCGGATGCCATTTACAATACCATGGGTAAATTCCATGGGTCGATGAATAATATGGGTGGATGAGTACCATGGGTTGATGCCATTTTCCATTCGGATCAATGAGTGTGTTGAATGGGCTGGATTACATGTGTGCGCTCAACGACATGCATGTTGCTAGATACTTTGCATAAGATCAGCAACGTTGTTCACCATGTTTTCTATGTGTCAGCTACTAAGATGGATCCTTAACTTGTACTGGTGGAGTTTCATCCGTGAGTGCATGTTGCGCCAACTGTTGTTCATGTTCCCGCTGCAACTCATTGGACTATCTGTGCACCTTCATGTTCTTATTGAGTTGCTACTTTAGCACATGCAACTCCTTCTTTCTTCCATCTTCTACCTTCGCGTGATCTTCATGATTTCTCATCACTTCATAGCCTGAGTCTCCAAAGTTGCTTTCATTATTAGTGGATCTACTTGATCTTGCAACTTTCCTCTGCCTCTATGTTGTCAACAACCTTCCTCTTGCATTCGCTACATTTGCTACATTCAGTATGGTGCCTTCATCTTTTGTTCATGATGGTTCTCACTGTGATGTTGCTACTTGATGTCCTTGTCCACAAACAACTTGATGTCTTCATGAGTAGGTAAGCCTATGGACACTTGATCAACTACATCCCCAAGTGTGCTCTACATGGTGTCTTCGTCTCTACTCCCTTCGACACCATTGTACCTGTACTGTTGGGAGGTAGATGAACACTTATGGTACCTAGAGACATGGAAACACTCATAATAAGCAATCTGTCAGTCGAAAACCAAAATGAATGTGAGAACTAACTTGCAACATACATGGGTGAATGATCATGAAGGTTGCGTGATTTCGACTAGGAGGTTGAGAGGCCGACTTCCAAGACTGCACAAGGCACAGTCTGGGTTGTTGGGAGACTAACAAACTACTAGAATTTCAAAATGTACAATCTAGTTTAGTAGTTGGTTGTTGGGATTGCATAATGTGCGATTCCAACTAGGAAATATTGTTGGCACAGGGACAAATTTGCACAAATGTTTGGGCCAAGCAACCACTGACCTCAAGAAATTCCCAATTCAGTCAAGGAGGCTAGCGTTGTGTTAGAATGCACAAATCTGGAGAGGAAGGTGAGCCTTCCTTCTCCAGATTGCGCAATGAAACCATGGTGAAGGCAGAGACTGGGCCAAGGTTGGCCTGACTCACCAACGGGAAGCTAAAAGCAGGTAAGTCGATGAAATGCATGGCGACACTAAGTGATAGCAGAAGTGATTAACAGTGCATGCAAAACATGAATGAAAGATTTGGTGAATAGATCAACATGCATATGGGTGAGGCAGTTTTCCGGTTGGGTGAACATCTGTGAAGAATAGTTTCATGCATGCCACAACATTGAGAAAGCAACAAAAAATGAAACAGAGCTAGGAAAAGCTATTATACATGTCAATGAAAGCAAGCATTTAAATAAATCAAGCAAACAACACTCACACAAGAGAATACACAAAAAGCAACATAAATGCAGCACAAGACATGGGAAGCGAGCTTGCCTGAAAACAGATGAGTTGAATGTGCTAACTACTCCTGCATATGATGTGGAATGTCAGAGCTAAAAGGATGAGGTGAGTAATGAGCTTTGCACTGTTCGGTTGATGATTTTTTCTAACATTGAGGTTATGATGCGCATGCCACAAATCTAGGGGAAGCAACACTTGGAGGAAGGTTTCTGAATTGTTCCTTGCATGTAACCTCCAATTGCTAAACATAGATCACTAAAAAAGGGGATGCCTTTGCATGCTTCCTTGGGAGAGACAACCCATGCATGCAAGTCTATTTTTCTTAGTCTCGGAGCGAATCGTCAACTCAGCTGCACATGCAAGAGACTGTTTGACTAGGGGTGAAAAATGCACATTCTTGACTATAATCTAGGTTGACTACCCAAGGGGATTGTACAATTTCTAGGCTCAACAGCTGACTGATGCCCAGATTTGCGCAAATCCTGAGTTGAACTTCTTGTTGATGGGAAAAATTGTGCAAATCCTATTGGGAGGTTTGGCTGGCAGGATTGCGTAATCTTGCAGCCCAGTAGGCTGTTAGAGGGAATTGCACAATTTATGGAGGAAAGGCTAGCTGCCCTCCAAAAATACACAAATTTCATTGGGAAGCTACTCAGCCTACTGTTGGGCCAAGTTTAGGTGAGCTGCTTGTGAAAGCAAAAGATCAAACTGTGACCAACAGGTTGCCTTTGAGGAAGAAAGATATTGAAGCTTGAGGACTTAACGAAGCAAGGCAAGCTACTGTGAAGGTTGGTAGGGAGGCTCCAAAATAGGCTAAGGAAAAATTTTGGAGGGTGGTTGTAGCCGCTACAGAACTTGGAGACACACTGGTAAAACGCCATCTCTTTGAGTGTACCTTATTCTTGAAAAGAAAGTCTAACACATTTGCAAGTATTGTTCACCTCTCAACTCGTCTTGGCTTAACACTAGCTTGATTTTAAGATGTAACATATGCCAGACTCTTGGCTGTTTGCCACACATTCCAAGCCAAGGAAACACAATTTTTTCAATTGGTGTTGAGGGGTATATAAGTGCACAAGCAATATAGTCATCAGAGTCTAAGTTTCATCTCTAGTGTTGCTCCATTGTCGTTAGGCCTGGATGGTAACCCGATGGAGTCACATAGGAACACAAGCATGGCTCTACTGTGAGCGAGCCTAGTTAGTACCCTAGCAGAGTTACTTGCATCAAATCCCTATGCAGGAAGCCTTTCTCTTCTTTTTCCCCTCACTTTAATCTACTTGACTGAGCTAATAATGGTTAACCCAAAAAAATCGACTAGAGAAAGTAACACTAGTTAGCGCACAAGTGTTATGTTTACACCAAGGTTCACTTCGAAGAGTACGTATTTTCCTTCAACGTATCATGGAATAAGAGTAACATGTTCATCATATAGAGGCAATATGACAGATATCCAAGTAGTGATAATTGTACAAACCATCTTGTACTTTACCCAGCTCGTTTCATGATCACACACGGTTTCATGCAAACTATCCTATGAACGAAACAAGTTAAGTAATTAAGAATCAACAAAGCAAAGCAAGAGAAGAAGAGAAAATGAAAGCGAAAGAAGTAAACAAACAAGTAAGCAAACAAAGCATGTAAGCAAACAAGCATGCAAGCAAACAACTGAAAGAAAGCACTACTCCTACTCCTACACTAATGGTGCAAGGGCCTAATCACATTAAGTGATACTTCCAATGCAACCACCCACGCATTGGTAGACCCATGTGGGTGAAGGCTTGATCCATGAGTAACCCATTTGTGTGGACCAACATACAAGAAATGTATAACAGTGAATACAACCACACTTCGTGTTTCAATGTGCCCATGGGACATAAGTGAGTGCATGTGCATGATGGACACTCCGTGGACTTATCATTGTGTTGTGTGACACTACATGCAGCTTTGAAGCATAAGCACGCTCTTGACTGTGACATGTATTAAAACGAAAGAAACAAATATAACTTGCATCGTGCAGGAGTGCTTGCATATAAGACTCCTTCAATGCATGAGCAATAGGATCATGTAGTTCGAGTGGAGGAAGTGTGATCTGAGTGTTTTATTGATCTTGAGTGAATACAGATGAGTGATGAGGAGCCTTAAGTGTTTGAAACATTTCCTGATCAGAGGTGAAACCAACCTCAGGATGACGAGGGCTTGATATAACCATCAGCTCAGGCTAAAGTGCCTCAACAGTCTGTGGGGTTTCGACTTCGTTGACAGATGGATCTTTATAGACCAATGGCTTAGACAGATTAGAAATGAGTGAATCAACATCATGATTGGATGATGAGGTGAAGAGATCATGAAAACCAAGATCATAAAATTCAGGATGTTGGTCTGCATCCTCATGATTTGACAAATCACATAAAGGGGTATAGGAGAAGGAAGGATGTTCACCCTTTGCATTTCCAAAAAGACCAGATGGAAGATCAAGTGGATTTTCAATGGATGATTGGTCCTCTCCATTGTTAGATGATCGGTTAACATAAGGTGTGTCCTACAAAATGTCAACAATGGGTGCATCCGTAGATGAAGACACACATGCAAAATCATGGACGGCAGGTTCACCAATGATGTTAGGGAAGAACAGAGGGGGATCGAATGGAAGGGAGTCATCATTTGCTGAGTGTTCATGCTCAAGCTCCCACTCATACTCTTCATGAATGACAACGCATGTTGGTTTTCCAACACTAACTCCATTAGTGAGTTGTTCGTCACTCACAACGAGTGGGGAGCTTGGAATGGACAAACACAAGACAACATCATCCAGAGAAACACCGGGGTGGGAAGACAGAGGTCGAAAAAGGAATTCATATGAGAACTCGAAGGACTCACAACCAAATCTGCAAGAAAATTGTGTGGTTGGGAGGGTGTGAAGGTTGAATAGGTGTGCGAACATGATCCTCAACATCACTGGGCGATGGTGGAACTATTGAATGAGAGGGAGGTAGACAGCCCATTGAAACAGTGCCTGCTTCCACATGAGATTGTGCAGTTCCATCAATGAAGAATTTTGAGCAAGGCTTTATATCAAGCTTCCTCTTGGGACGGGCTGACTTCTTAAGACAGTACTCAAACTAGTCATAGAGATAAGTTAACTTCATATGGCTTCTCGAAGCTTGAAGCTATAAGTCATGGAAGCATTGCCAAAAATCAATAATGGATTCATGCAGAGCCCTCTGTTGTTGTAACAGTTTACAGACAAGATAGTCTGAATCAAAATGATGGAATGTGTCTTCAGTAAGATCATAGAAGTGCTCACATGAGTGCACGGTGTCAAATGGTAGGCTGAGCACCCAATGAAATTTATATTTTCGAAGTGTGTATGCGAGCAACAACCTAGCCTATTTGTCAATAAACTCATGTTCCTCATAAATCATGGAAAGAAAGTTATGTAAGTGCTTAGGCCAGGCAACCTTACCTTCACAATCTTATGTGTGAGTGGACAAGAGATTGAAAATCTTCCCAAAATGGAGACATATTTGGGAGAAGAAGAATGCAAGACTCCATGAAAGATATGCAAAGGTTCAAAACTAGATGAGAGGACACTACATGTCATCGGGCCCTGCTTCTAGTTCCAGAAATGTTGACGGTGTTGGACCCACCAACATGTCAAGGGGATCTCCCCGGTAAAAAGTCTCAATTAGACCATAGACCATTTGGTGTAGGAGTCCCAGGAGTGGGTCGTAAGGTAATGCATTGATCATGATGTCGCACAAAGACAAGTAAGATAACTCTGTCAATAGCTAGGGTGTGATTAATGAATTGAGTCAAGGAATGACTATCAGAGATTCCAACACTTCAAAGGAGAGGAAGATGAAGGTGAGTTCCAGGTTGAAAGGGATCAGTCCCAACTCGTCTAGGAACACACAACACAAATGACATACATAGCTTCTAACAGAATAGTCAACACAGATGCGGCAGTCACAACATATAACGAAAGATAACACAAAGAGTACTCACGGATCAGTTTGAGACAAGTGTGACAATTGATATAACAAGGTTCAAAGGGGTCTGTCTGATGTCCAGTAGAGCACTCGACACGGACGGTGACAACATTAACAACATATGCAACGCATTAATAACAAGATTCATATAATTTCATACAAATCAATTCATATATAAGTACATAAGTTAAACAACATATATCATCGACGCAACCAGAGCAGTCCAACTACAATAACAACATATGCATGAAAATGTGTTGCCTTTTATTATATAAATATGTGTAAGCCACAATCATACAATGCACCATGTAAACCTACTAGCCCCATCTTTGGAACGTTACAACCTCATCTGCCTACTCCTCCAAAGAGATGTACTGGCTTCGTGCAGTGGAGAAGCCAAGGCGCATTACAATATTGTCCAAGTCTTCTTCAAGATAGTCTTAGTAGAAACTTGGGTGACCATAAGCCCCATACAATGAGTTATGAGGGACCATTTATAGCAAAGGGTGGGGTGACCCTTGACATTCCCTTTTGTGATAGTTCAACTACCCTCATGACTCTTGACCTACTATATGACTGTTACATCCAATTGTTGACACTCGACTTACACTTGACATGACTCAACATTACAATGTACATGTACTAATGTAAGACAACATGGCTTGAGCAAGCCTTGTAGGGCATCACTGACACTAAGTCCACTATGGTGAGACCAACTCTTTGACATGATTGTGATGGTGAAGCTGGTGAGATGATGCAAAGCTTGGTCGTCTGTGATGGTGTGCATGCACCTCATGGTGACATCTTGATGAAACGAACTCTTGACTTCGTTGCAACCGGGGTATTGGTTTAGCCCCTTCATCCAACTCATCTGCTAACATACACATTGTCTTCTTCAGTACAGTTGAACCAGAAACACGCTGATGCATAGTGTCTTTGCTAATATTCAAGTGTGTTTTGGTGGTCATGCACATCAATTTGCTAAAGTGCATGCTCATCCCCAGTTGGATTTGCTTCTTGTCTTTGCCATGGCGAGTGTGTTGAATGGGTTGGATTGCATGTGTGCACTCAACAACATCCATGTCGTTGGATCCTTTGCATGAGATCAACAACACTACTCACGATGTTTTCTCTGTGTCAATTGCTGGGATGGATCCTTAACTTGTACTAGTGTAGTTTCATCCGTGAGTGCATGTTGCACCCACTTCTATTCCTGTTTGTGTTTCAACTCATTGGATTATCTGTACAACTTCATGTTCTTCCTTAGTTGCTACTTTAGCACATGCAACTCCTTCTTTGTTCCATCTTCTACCCTCGCGTGATCTTCATGATGCGTCGTCACTTCATAGCTCGAGTCTCCAAAGTTTCTTTCATTATCGATGGATTTTCTTGATCTTGCAACTTTTCTCACCTCTACGTTGTCAACAACACTCCTCTTGCATTTCTTGTGTTCGCTGCATTCAGTATGTTGCCTTCAGTTGTTGTTCATGATCCTTCTCATTGTGATGTTGTTGCTTGATGTCCTTGTCCACGAACAACTTGATGTCTTCGTGAGTAGGTAATCCCATGGACACTTGATTGACTGCATCCCCAAGCATGCTCTGAATCGTGTCTTTATCTCTGCTCTCTTGGAGACCATTGTACCTATACTAATGACAGTAATATGAACACCTGTGATACCTGGAGACATGGAAACACTCGTAGAAAGAAATATGCCAGTCGCAAACCAAAATGAACATGAGAACTGACTTGCAACATACCTGGGTGAATGATCATGAAGGTTGCACAATTTCAATCAGGAGGTCGGCAGACCAACTGCCAAGACTGCACAAGGCATAGTTCATGCTGCTCGGAGATTGACTGAATTCTAGAACTGCAAAATGCACAATCCAATTGGGGAGTTGGTTGCTGGATTGCGTAATGCCTGATTCCAACTGACAAATACTACTACCCTAGGGACAAATTTACATAAATGTTTGGACCAAGGAGCCACTGACCTCCAAAAATGTGTAATTCATTCTAGGAGGCTAGTTTCGGGACATAATGCGCAAATCTGGAGAGGAGGGTGAAACTTCCTTCTCCAGATTGCACAATGTAGCCTTGGTGAAGGCAGAGACCAAGCCAAGGCTAGCCTAAGTCGCCGACAGGAAACTCAAAGCAAGTAAGTTGATGAAATGCATGGCGACACTAAGTGATAGAAGAAGCGATTAACAGTGCATGCAAAACATGAATGAAAGATTCATCAAATAGATCAACATGCATGTGGGTGAGGGAATTTCCAGTTGGGCGAACATCTATGCAAAACAATTTCATGCATGCGACATCAGTGAGATAGCAATGAAAACTGAAACAAGGCTAGGAAAAGCTAGTATACATGTAAACGACATCAAGTGTTCATAGAAATCAAGAAAAAATACACACACAAGCGAATACACAAAAAGCGACAAAAATGTAGCACAAGGCATGGGAAACAATCTTACCCCAAAACAGTTAAGCTGAGTGTGCCAAATACTCCTAGATGTGATGTGGGATGTTAGAGCTACAAGGGGTAGACGAGGGATGAGCTCTACAACATCTAGTTGATGAGTTTTGATAACATTGAGGTTGTGACTCGCATGCCATAAATTTAAGTGAAGTGACACTTGGAGGGAGGTTTCTGAATTGTTCCTTGCATGTAACGTCCAACTACTAAACATAGATCCCTGAAACAAGGGATGCCTTTGCATGTTGCCTTGGGAGAGATAGCCCATGCATTCAAGTCTATTTTTCTTAGTCCCGGAGGGAACCGTCAACTCAGCTGCACATGCAAGAGACTGCCTGACTACTGGAGAAAAATGCACATTCCTGACTGTAAGCTAGGCTGACTGCCCAAGGATTTGCGCAATTTCTGGGCCCAACATCTGAATGTTTCCCAGATCTGTGCAAATCCTAGGTTGAACTACCTATTGATGGGAAAAATTATGCAAATCCTACTGGGAGGGTTGGTTGGTAGGATTGAGCAATCCTAGATCCCAGCAGGCTGTCAGAGGGAATTGTGCAATTCCTGGAGGGAAGGTTGGTTTCCCTCAAGAAGTGCACAAATTTCAGTAGGAATTTGTTCAACCTGTAGCTGGACCAAGTCCAGGTGAACAGCCTATGAAGGGAAAAGACCAAATTGTGATTGACATGCTACCTTTAAGAAAGAAAGATATTGAAGCTTGAGGACTTGACGAAGCATGACAAACTAGTGTGAAGGGTGGTAGGGAGGCTCCGAAAAATTTTGGAGAGTGATTGTAGCCGCTACAACAGATTGATACATATTTGACTTGGTTATTGTATTTATACATGAATTTCCGTCATGGTTTTGAATATTAATAAAGTTTTAGTGACTTTGAGTAATTCATATTTCGTATATAGGCAAAAACCAACAACCTGAAAGACAATTTTGGGTTGAATTTCTTAAAGATATGAGGCAGAAGTTCTGTCATGTTTTTCGATTTTCAAATTTTCAATGAAGTTATGACATCAAAATTAGTGTTATAGATAGTAATAGATTTCTATGGTCTAATTGAAATTTAAATTAGTTCTTTTTTTTTAATATTCTTTTATAATTCGTTATCTCATATCCACGCCATCAATTATGATCATCCTCACTTCATCACAACTGGGCCCACTCTCTCGGGGGTTTCCTAATTCCATGTCACCACGAATTCCTTATATGTCTTTTTGTGTTCCATTTTCCTACTTCAACGAATAAAACCACTCTCCCGGGCTTTCCTAATTCTATTTAGCCACGAATTATTTATGTCTTTTTGCGATCCATTTTCCTGATTCAACGAATAACCCATGACTTCAATGTATAAATCCCCAACAAGTTCAAAATGCATTGAATTATATTTAGATAGCCTACCCATCTTTATTTATGTCATTATTTTTATATTTCGCCACGTTGTTCCAATGGTACCCTTAGTAGAAGTGACTTTTATGAAGGTGAGAAATAATTATCGTTAATCTGGCGGATCTTATTAGTATGTAAATCACGCTGATCTTATCTTGGTTTCACATTGTTTGGGCTTGTCGACATGGCAAGCAGGCCCTCTCCGTCTCAGTTGATGCCCATTCGCATAAACGAATAAACCCATCTGGCTACCGAAGTCAGGAAACTAGTGGATTGCAATACAGAGCGCGGTTCGCCTTGTGTCTCTTCAGTGTACTGCATAGCCTGTATCCATTCAACCACGGTTCGAGATTTTCGCCAACTCCCTTCTGACTCAATTAAAGCGCCCAGTAACCTCTCATTTGAAATTTGAACACCCCGTGCGCCACATGAATACTTAATAGGCTGGCTATTAAAGCACGTAGTACCTCTCATTTGAAATTTGAAGACCCCACGCACCACATGAATTACTGGCTAGTTGGCCTTATAGCACTATGTTTTTGAGCTAGCCCGTAACCATAGTATGAACATATTTTGGGTTTATTGCAGAATAATTGGCAACTTCTTTCATTATTGCCAACAATTTCAAATACAACATGGGGCGTAAATAATCCGAATAAGGGTTGCCATTTTGTCCAGCAGGCTTCCAGTGAAAATGAAAGTGCTTCTTCACACCAAAAAATGTATATGGTGGAAACATATTTGAGAAGTTGGTGTTTCAATTGTTGAGGAGAGAGCTTTGGCTATGTAGCAGGAATCCTCCAGACTGTTTATATGTTTGATATAACTATTATGCCCACCCTATGGACCTGCAAAGATGCATGCAAGGAAAGTACTCAATACAAACTCTCCTAGGAAATTTTCATATACAACCAGAAGTGAGTCCTCTCATGGCGCGTCTGCTAATGGATCTCAGAGTTGTAACAAAACAGACTGGACAATGCAACCGTGGCTCAATTTCTATCGTGATACTATGAATACGATGAGGCATTTCCATGGAGGATGTCAGGTTGGGGCTATGGTTAACCAAAACTATAGGTAATTGATAGTCTAAGGATCATGGATAGCTCAACACTTAAAGAAGGCCTCGAACCAACACACGCCACCACCATGATGCTTGCATTTATAATTTTCTTAATATTTTTTTATATATAACAATGTTAACCATAACGTTTTATTTTTATTGTTACAAATTGTGATATGTATGTAGATATATGGGAATGAAGGTTCTAAGGTTCTTCAAGAAATATTCTAAACAGAGGGACATTCGAATTCCTTCATGTAATTGCCTTAGTTAAGACTTTGGAAAATTTTGTGAGGTGTAGTCATCGGCGAGTTACTTGGGTAGTAGGTCGATATAATGTTAGAAAAGTTAGACTATAAATAGCGTTATTGTGTATTGTAGCGTTAACTATAAATAACGTTACTGTGTATTGTAGTATTAACTATAAATAACTTTATTACATGTTTTTTATTTCTTTTTAATCTTGTAGTTATAGAAATTTTATTATGTTTATTGTTTTTTCAAAGTTTTCATAAATTAATATTGACGTTATTGAAATTTTATCAAAATTTTCATAATGTTCATATTTTCCAGAGAAATCACATAGAGAACAAAGGGTCTACGCCATCATTAGGACCAAGATGAGGAGCAAGATCAACTAACCAAAATATATAAAAATCTCAAGATCAACCGACCAAAATATATAAAAATATCAGAGATACAATAGTAAATTCCCAATGATTAAATATTTCATTTCATTTTTTTTAATTTATGAACGTTAAAGAGCCAAAGTAAAATTTCTTAAATTTGAATTTTAACTTAATTTAATTTTGTAAAAAATAAATAAGAGGAAAAGATAATTATATATATATATATATATATATATATATATATATATATATTCGGCTTGGAGTATGCCGTAAAACTGCTTCTGCTTGGCTAAGAGCTCGTCTTCCTCGGACGTAAGGAAACAGGTTAACGGCCCAAGACCCAGAGGCATCTGGCAGGAGTGATGAGCCTGCTCCCTTACGGACCACCAGCGGGTTATTTCACGTGGCGTGGTTTTCCTATCTAACTATGATGAGTCAAACCGACATTCGCGGATAGCAGCCAGAGATGGTTGTCCTCACTGTTGGTTTTGACACCTGAGTTGATAGGTTTTTCCACCTAGGTGAAAAAAAAAATATATATATATATATATATATATATAATTTGAATTTGAATTGTTTTATTTTTTTTTTAAGATTCTAATATTTTGTTATTAAGTAATTTTATATTATAATTTATTTATTATGTTAAAAAAAAAATCAAGATAGAAGAAGGAAACTAATGATGGAAAGAACAAAAAGAAGGGATCCATGCGCTACTTAACTTCAGTTCCATCATCTCTATTAAGAGATTTACTCCTCTTTTCAATTTCAATGGCTTCTTTTAATCTTGGGTGATGGAATTATCAACTCTTGCGAGGACCTTAAAATCCTCTAAGCAAATATGGTGTTTCATTAGTTCAACATGTTCAGAGCAGAGGAGCGGGTCCTATAGTGCCTAAGGTGTGTTGCGTGCTCCTGAATCCTTTGTGAAATGGAATGACCAGTCTCAACGATGTAGGGGGTTCCACAAGAACACAAAATTAAATAAACATCTTCCATGCATTTGGGATCAATAATGTCTAACAGATCTTAAAGAGTTAGGAATGGTTTTAAAAGGTCTAAAGGTGGAGCCAATCTTTTGCTTCTTAAATATTCTAGCAATCTCTTCAATTGTCCCTTGGATAAAGGGAAGCTGGACATTAGAAGTTGGACATTAGAGACCACCCTAATAGTAAATAAATTATAATATAAAAATTTTTAATAACAAAATATTAGAACCTTACAAAAAAAAATTCAAATTCAAATTCAAATTATAAAATTCTCTCTCTCTCTCTCTCTCTCTCTCTCTCTATATATATATATATATATATATATATATATATATATATATCTATCTATAAAATTCTCTTTTCCTTTATTTTTTTACAAAATTAAATTAAATTGAAATTCAAAATTAACAAATTTGACTTTGGTCCTTTAACATTCATAAAAAAATAAATAAATAAATAAACTAAAATAAAATGAAATATTTAACCATTGGGACATATATATATATATATATATATATATATATATATATATATATATATATCGATCTATTTTATTCTCTTTTCCTTTATTTTCTTACAAAATTAAATTAAATTGAAATTCAAAATTAACAAAGTTGACGTTGGTCCTTTAACATTCATAAAAATAAAAAAATAAAATAAACTAAAATAAAATGAAATATTTAACCATTGGGACATTACCGTTGCATCTCCGAGATTTTTATATATTTTAGTCAGTTGATCTTGCTCCTCATCTTGGTTCTCATGATGAACCTAGATCTATGTCCGAAATGTTTCAACATATATATATATATATATATATATATATATATATATATATATATATATATATATATATATATATATATATATATATATATTATTCTCTAAATTCCTTTATTTTCTTACAAAATTAAATTAAATTGAAATTCAAAATTAACAAATTTGACTTTGGTCCTTTAACATTCATAAAAGTAAAAAAATAAAATAAACTAAAATAAAATGAAATATTTAACCATTGGGACATTACCGTTGCATCTCCGAGATTTTTATATATTTTAGTCAATTGATCTTGCTCCTCATCTTGGTTCTCATGATGAACCTAGATCTATGTCCGAAATGTGTCAACCCTTTGTTCTCTATGTGTCAGTCCAAGTATGCCTGTGATATTCTATGCCACTTTCACATGGAAGACTGTAAGCTAGCCCCTTCTCCCTTTCAGTCTGGAGTCAAACTTTCAGTCACTTGTACTTCTCCTAGTTGATGCTACCTTATACCGTCAACTTGTAGGAAAAATTTTGTATCTAACCCATACTCGTCCTGACCTTTCCTTTGATGTTGGCCTTGTTGCTCGGTTTATGCAAAACCCACGTGAAAGTCATTGGAAAGCAGCTAAAAGAATACTTCGTTATGTTCGAGGTTATGTGTTCACTCTTGGTTCAGGACCTATTACATGGGCTCGCAAGAAACAAGGTGCCATTTCTCTTTCTTCAGCAGAAGCAGAATATCGTGGTGCCGTAGAAGCTAGTAAGGAAGCCTTGTGGCTTCGTCAGATCCTGTCAGAGTTTGGCTTTCAGCAGCAACATCTGACTACACTTTGGTGTGATAATCAAAGTACCATTCAACTATGCAAAGATCCAGTTCAACATCAGCGTAGCAAACACATTGAACTGCACATGAACTTCATCAGAAAGCTCATTCATGACCATGTTCTTGAAGTGCAATATTGTTCAACAGATGATCAAGTTGCAGACATCTTTACAAAGGCTCTCACAGAGGCGAAGTTCACTAAAATTCGATTTATGGTTGGAGTTTAGGAAGTTGTCACTAAGGGGGGATAGGCTCTAGTGCCTCCTTCCTTCTCCTATTGTGTCATATTTGTAAATCCTTCAATCCTATCCCAAGTTGTTCTTAAGGGGGGATGTTAGGATATTCTGACACATAGGAAATAGTTAAGTACAACTTGATTTAGTATAGAGTTAGGTATAGAGTTAGGTAAAGTGTGTTTCTTTACCTTGTACATTTTGTAACTTACAATCTGACGGTCACAATATGTAGTGATCCGATGGTTCATTCTCTCCTCAGTATTACCGACACTTGATCCGTGGCTTAACACCCAATTGGTCCATGATTTCTATTTAAAGCGCATGGAGGGTCATTTATAGGGTAATCCGTCTATGAGAGAAGCTTATGTAAATTTTCATTCGTTTATTAGTAAATTGCCTGAAGTGACCACGTTGGCTCAGGCCGTGGACTGTTTCCCTCTTTGAGGGTTTTAACCACGTCAAAAATACTGGTGTATTGATCTGCGATCTGGTTGTGAGCGGTGTCCTTTGGTGTTCTGTCTGAGGAACTTACCCTGCAAATTCCTACAGATTTCTCAGGAAAATATGATCATTATATCATGAATCGCAAAAGCATAAAATCTATAAAAAAAATTCATAAATTAACATTGAAATCTTATCAAAAAACTTATTTGTTTTCATTTTCTAAATATTTAAAAATGTTTTTGAAATTACATCAATATTATAAAATATAATATTATATTATTTTATAAAATCTATTATTTTCATATTTTCCATATAAAATATCATAATATATTGTTTTATAAAATCTATTATTTTCATTTTCTCTATTAACATAGAGTATATAATATTTTTTAATAATTTGTTATTAAAAATATTTTTCATTTTCCAATTTTAGAAAGTTAATACACACACACACACACACATATATAATGATAATTATAATTATAATTTTTTTATATTATTTTGATGTTTAAGTCAAAATGTAAATTTTTAAGCAAAATTAATAGAAAAGGGGAATCAATTTTTTCAATTCATTATTGACAATGAAGTTAAATGTTATTTTAAAAGTACATGATTCTAATATGTTATTGTAACATAAAATTATATTTTCACAATAAGATGGACTTAGTGCTTGGGGGTTATGCGTGGGATAAAGTTGAATGTCATTTAAAGACACATGGTTCCATTACTTTAAATTAAGATAACGTTATTTGTTGTTTTTGAAGGTTTATCTAATTTTTCATTAAAAAATTGGCTTTCTAAAATATATATATATATATA
Organism: Pinus tabuliformis; assembly: GCA_031772625.1. NCBI lineage: Eukaryota > Viridiplantae > Streptophyta > Pinopsida > Pinales > Pinaceae > Pinus > Pinus tabuliformis. Next base: position 908,468,436 of record CM062809.1, on the reverse strand, counting down.
TATATATATATATATATATATATATATATATATATATATATATATATAAAATTCGAACCACAAATGGAGGATCATTCTGAGCAGCCGAAAATTCCACAGCTGGAAGTTAGTGGCAACAAAAGAACTCATGGATCTGAAGGATCAGAATCCGGCAAAGAACCTCCAGTGAACACATAAGAATACCAACAGGCCATCATTGTTCCTCCTTCGGACTCTCAGGGTTGGCGTAGGGTGGAGAAGAAGAAGGGCAGAAAAGTATAGGCTTGATGTAGTTGTAAACATATTTTTTATATTTATTAGTGTTTTTTGTCCTTTTCCTGGACAACTATCTGCATATGCTCTAAGCATCTATATAAACACCCCAGGATATGTAAATGTGAAAGTTTACTGTGGTAAAAGACAGTAATACAGTTGTTGTTATGTTTTAAACAAAACTGTGACAAACTATTTCTTTTATTTAAGTAATTTAAATATTTCTTGAAATGCTGGCAGCCTCTAAGAGGTGAATCTTAAAGAAAGAGATCAGTTGTGATAACTGATGGAAACTACCCTCCAAAACAGGAAAAGTCCTGACTGAGGGGGGGGGGGTTCTGTGCTGTGAGGACAGACAGAAGAAATTCTTTTTCCAAGAACAGGAAAAGGAAAGAAAAATAGAAAGCTGGTTAAGACTGGTTAGGACCAGATAACCAGGCACAGAGAGTGCACCAATCATGTTGAGGACTGGAGGCCTGCAGGATGGCTCGGGGGGAGAATTTCGTCTGAGGGATGGATCTCATGGCTGGGTGGACGAGCAGAATTAAAGCTCAGGTGACTTGTTTTGTTTGAAAAACCATTCCTGACACTGGTAATCAGGTACGGTTCCAAACTGTGAAGTCCCTGATTGAAAATAAATGTGCATTGAAGTTACAGTAGTTGAATAGGAAAAAGTCTGTTTATTTTTCGTAGATACTGTCACCATGATTAGCATAATGTACAAGTGTAAACTTTAAATTAAGGACAGACTGTCATATAATGGACAGGGTCTGGGTTAGTACCCCGGTAAAGAAAGTTATACAAAAAATATTAAACAAGATTGAATACGGTTATAAGGAAGCATTAACCGAGGACTGGTTACTGTGTAACAGTCTCGACCCAACCTTATTAGCGAGGTAACGAATAGTTACATGTGAAACCAAACAATAGTGAACACTATGACAGTTAACCGAAACGAATGCTGTGAAATGGCATTGGAACGAGGGTTTAAACCTCTGAATTTGAAAAGAGGAGCACCGACTGTAGTCGGGTGTAACCCCCCTCGACGGAGGAACAGTGAGACAGTGGTTAGCATGAATGATTAATAACCTGTGCATAACCGATAAACTACTCTATACAGAGATTGTTGGTGAACTGTAAAAATAGAGAATGGAAATCGTAATGCATTTCATTAACATATGCTACCTAGTCTCAGTACCCGCCGGTACGAATATAAAACAAAACCCTGTGTTTGTAGAGCTATAACGGAGTACAGAAAGGATATGTATAAACCAAAATCTTTGTGCATTTATAGTGATAAATGATAATAGTGAGTATACATAAATAAGACACTTGTGCATGCAACTGTAATGAAAAGATATTCATATTAAACTAGAGAACCTGTGTGATAATAGTAAGGAGAGACAGTAAGCATGCATGAATTGCAATCTTTTCCATAGAGAGAAGAGTCAACTAGCAACGCTTTACAACCGCCGAGGTCATATTGTACAGATTAGCAATATAAAGAGCGTTTAGAAAATACAGAGCACGTAAACAAGATTATCTTCATAACTTGATAACATATAGGCGAATGCCGTATGAGAATAAGTAAAACCAGTAGCAAATATAAACCCCATGCTCGGTCTCTTGAATATCAGAAAACGAATCAGAAACATTCAATATGCAGGCGGAAATGCCTGAGGGTTAGACGAGTTTATACCCTGTTACAAATACAAATAGCACCGAACGGTGAAGTAATAAACATAAATTAACAGTACACTTTGATTAAGGGAACAAACCCCAATTTGCTCATGACCAGATCTGTGCGTGAAGACCAGATCCAAAACCCATATAAACCCCAACAAATGTATCAAGCTTGCCGCAAGGCAGTATCGTAAATCAAATGGGAAAAACGTAACATGTATAAAAGAATCCAGAACTTTCTCTGTGAACAACAACACTAATCAGTGAAATCACTGTCATGACCAGTCTACCCAGCGAAGGCAACCGTAAGGGTTCTCTACAGAGAATACCCAGCAACTGAAGCGAGAAACCTGTGTAGGGGGCAGTGGTCTGCACCAAACCACAACAATGGTAGTTTATGACCGTAAACCAGTAACTCCACTATGCAGACAGGGCTTCAAATGCCGAGGACATACCTGTGTTCACCGCAGGGTTGCATCGCAGTGTGAAGCCACCATGATTTTGTCCGAAGAGTAGGAATTTCCAGCTGCACAACTCGGCAAGGAAATGTAAAAGTCCGTAAGAAATCCTCCATGGAAATCAAAACAATTAAATCATATGGTAAGACTGATAAAAAATAGCTATTACCTATGAGGGTTCGATAATGGACGGATTGTAATCTCTGGAGCATTGTAGAATGAAGGGATAATGTTGTTGGAGTCGAGCTAGAGACGGAGAATTGACCCGGGTCCGGAAAGACCGCAGACACAAATAATCTCTAAGACTGTGTGGAGACGCTTAAGTATCGCATAGAACCCTTGCTTTATTTTCAACCATCCGATCTCTGGATGAGATCCGAGCCGTCGAAGTAAGGCGGGAACCAAAGGCGATAAAACCAAAATCTGCGTTTCCAAGGTGTCACATGGCCGGGGAAGCCAGACCATGCCACCTGCCCCGGTAAGGACGGCTGTCTTAAAAGCAAGGATGACTTTGCACCTGTAAATACTGCGGCAGGACCATCAAAGCCCATGCCCCATTAACACATCACCGTTGGTAATACCTATAGTTAGGTTATGTCATATGGGTAGGGCTTATACCTAATACATAGTTGCTAATACATTTAATGCCGCGTGGAATATGGGAACCAAAGATCAGCAGAAATAACAATTATCGATGATATATATATATATATATATATATATTGTATAATGTATGAGTTATGATTGTTAAATGTAATGTGCACACGTAAGTCCAGGGTATCATATAGTGAGCGTTAATTTAGTAGGTTAGACATATATCAAAATTTTTTTTATGTATATGTGGAAATAGGTGTGACAAATTGGTATCAAAGCCCAGTTTCAACACTGTGGCCTCAGGTAGAACATGTTTCATTGTGCAAAAGGGTACACCATGCAAACATATGCAAGATAACAATGTACTTAACTGTGTTCTGTCTATTTGGGGTGAAATACAGAATTACAACAGCTAGCAGTTAAGCCAGAGAAGAGACAAAATGCAAGGAACCAGCAGTAACCCTCAAGAGAATCCAGAGCTGTGGGTACAATTGGGTGCAGAAACACGGAGTACCAACCTTGCAATCCTGGAAACTGTCCAGGAATTGAAGAATGAGATGGCATGGTTGCGAGAGGACAACGCGCGGTTGACAGTTGAACAAGAACGAATTTTGAAAAGTTTGTCGGATAGGCAAAATCCGCCTCTGTCCAACCCCAATGCGGAACAACAGAGGATGACAGAAGAACAGAATTATCAGATGGAACCTGAACTTTCAGAAGGCAAGGAGGATCATTCTGATAATGTACCAGAACAGAAAACTTCAAAACGACAGAAAATGGAGTTGCAGGGAGAGTTTCGAAAAATTAAACCCCCGCATTTTGATGGCGAACAGGAGGAAGCAGCTGAAGCTTGGTTAATAAATATGAATAAATATTTTCAGTTGTACGAGTATGATCATAACCTGAAGGCAAGATTAGCTATTTTTCAGTTACAAGGTAAGGCAACCTTGTGGTGGGAGGAAATCAAAATTGTCAAAGGGGTAAGTGAACGGACCATTACCTGGGAGAAGTTTCAGAAATACTTCAAAGAGAGGTATCTAACTGAACGTTTTTATGATGAAAAGGCAAGGGAATTTCATGATTTAAGATTGGGACAGCAGACAATGGATGAGTTCATTAATCGCTTTACCTCACTGCTACGTTATGTACCTTACATCAAGGAGGAGAAAGCCAAGGTCCAAAGGTTTGTGAGCAGCTTACCTTCATATATAAGGGAAAGGATTGAGTTTGACAATCCTAGAACCATGGATGAGGCCATTCGTAAAGCAAGGATCTGCTACCAGCAGAGTAAACAGAAGGGGGACACCTCGAACAAAAGATGGAATGAGAAAAGAAGCAGTCGGATGGTTGGGAGCAGCAAAGGAGGTCGCAGCAGTGGGAGTAAAGGTGCTGGTAAAGGACTAAACAGTAGACCTGTTGCAAGGAATGCGCCCCGGTCCAGGCCAATGAGCGAATCTAGAGTAAATGAGCAGTCTGTTAGACCAGAAGGTGAGGGGATGACCAGACCGCCAGTTCAATGCTGGGGTTGTGGAGGACCTCACTATGTTAAAAACTGCCCACAGCGAAAGGGGACAGACCAGATATCCCAAATTCATGAGGCATCGACCGTTGGGACGTGGCACGCAGTGTACCCAGAATTAATGCGGCTTTGGAAGACCGACAAGCGAAGTACCAACCATCTATGGTTGAATTCGAAGGTAAAATCTCAAATCTTTCTATAGCTGTTCTTATTGATCCAGGAGCTACTTTAAGTTATGTTAGCCCAAAAATAGTAGAACAGTGTAAACTACAAGCTGAAAAGTTTAGAAATCCATGGCTGGTCCAATTAGCTACAGGAGCCAAGAGACGAGTTTTGGCCAAGCTAAATAATTGCTCCTTAACCATAGTAGGACAACCAATAGTGGCAGATTTAAATGTACTACCGTTGGGTTCATACGATATCCTGATTGGGATGGACTGGCTGGAAAAACACTGGTCCTTAGTGAATTGCAAGACCAAAACCATCTACTATAAGGATGACCGTGGAGAGCAGCAGGAGTTACAAGGAATCAGACACCCTGTACAGATTCGACCCATTACAGCATCTCAGCTAGCTAAGTGCATCAAGAAGAAATGTCAAATCTACGCTATTCAGGTGGGATACGCAAATCAGAAGGATAAAACTGCTATGCTGGGTAGCATTCCGGTAGTACAGGAATTTGCAGATGTTTTCCCCGAGGAAGTGTCGGGATTACCACCTAAAAGAGATGTGGATTTCACTATTGAGCTGATTCCAAGGGCAGCACCCGTATCACGGGCACCATACCGCATGGGTGTACCAGAACTAACAGAACTAAAAATGCAACTGCAGGAGCTGTTAGATAAAAATTATATTCGTCCGAGTGTATCACCCTGGGGAGCCCCAGTGCTGTTCATCAAAAAGAAAGATGGAACCTTTCTGATGTGCAATGATTATCATCAGCTGAATAAGCTCACGATAAAAAACAAATATCCTTTGCTTAGGATCGACGAACTTTTTGATCAGGTGAAGGGAGCGATGGTATTCTCTAAAATCGATCTGCGATCTGGTTACCATCAGATCAGAATTAAAGAGGAGGATATTGCTAAGACCGCTTTCAGAATGCGGTATGGGCATTATGAATTCGTGGTGCTACCTTTTGGTCTGACGATGCACCTGCTACCTTCATGTGTTTGATGAACAGTGTGTTTCACCGGTTTTTAGACAAGTTTGTGCTGATATTCATAGATGACATTCTGATTTACAACAGATCAAGAAAGGAGCATGAGGAACACCTTAGATTGGTGTTGCAAACTTTGCGAGAACATCAATTATATGCAAAGTTTAGTAAGTGTGATTTCTTCAAGGAGGAGATACAATACTTAGGCCATGTAATCACAAAGGAAGGAATCGCAGTAGATCCTGAGAAGATCAGAACTATAATGGAGTGGCCCATACCAAAGGACGTGGCAGATATTAGGTCCTTTATGGGGTTAGTGGGGTATTATAGAAGATTTGTTGAAGGCTTTTCGAGGGTAGCATACCCTATCACCTCCTTACAAAAGAAGGGAAAAGTATTTAAGTGGACCTCAGAATGCCAGAAGAGCTTTGAACAACTCAAGCACCTACTCACCACCGCACCTGTATTAAGTATAGCTGATCCTAATAAGGATTACGTGGTCTGCACGGACGCAAGTAAAGAAGGTGTGGGAGGAGTGCTGATGCAAGAAGGAAGAGTCATTGCTTATGAATCTAGGAAGCTGAAAGAACATGAGCAGAAATACTCTGCTTACGATTTGGAGCTGGCAGCTATCACTCATGCCCTGAAAATGTGGTGACACTACCTATTGGGCAGAAAATTTCTGTTGCTAACAGACCACCACAGCCTAACGAACTATTTCAGCCAACCCACCTTAAATACGAGACAAGCTCGTTGGGCTGACTTCTTAAGCGGGTTCGACTTTGAAATTAAGCATCTAAAAGGGAAGGAGAACCGAGTAGCGGATGCATTAAGTCGGAAGGTACAGTGCGTGTGCAAGATTTTGGTCAGTAAATGGCAAAGTACTCTGTTGGAAAAGATAAAAACAGCAGCTGAACAAGATGTTGTTTATCAGCAAATTAAACAGCAAATACAGCAACAATCTGGTAAGGAAATACAACAAGGGTATGAACTAGATGATGCCGGAATGTTGTACTTTAATAAAAAGCTGTATGTACCCAATGAAGACAGTCTTAAGAAGTTGATTCTGGACGAATTCCACATCAGCCATTACACCGGGCATCCAGGATACCAGAAAATGGTTACCGCTCTTCGAAAAGAATATTACTGGCCAAAAATGAAGAAGGAGGTAGCTGAGTATCTAGCACGATGTCTAGAATGTCAGCAGATCAAGGTGGAGCATTTGCATCCAGCAGGGCTGCTACAACCCTTACCCATTCCGGAATGGAAATGGGAGACTATCTCCATGGATTTTATAACCGGATTGCCTCGGACGAAGAAGAATAATGATTCCATTATGGTGGTAGTGGATAAGTTGAGTAAAGCAGCACACTTCATACCTGTGCAATCAACATATAAGGCTGTGCAAATCGCTCATATTTTCATGCAAAATATATTCAAATTGCATGGACTTCCAAAGGTGATCATTTCTGATCGTGATGTTAAGTTTACATCAGCCTTTTGGAGGACATTGTTTGCTGAACTGGGAACACAGCTGAACTTTAGCACAGCCTATCATCCCCAAACAGATGGCCAAACGGAGCGAGTGAATCAGGTTGTGGAGGACATGCTAAGAGCATGTGTTATGATGAAGCCAACCCAATGGGAAGAATATCTCCACCTGGTTGAATTTGCATATAACAATGGGTATCACTCCTCAACACAGTTGAGTCCTTTCGAGGTCATGTATGGGCGGAAGTGCCGCACACCCTCAAGTTGGGGTGGACCTGAGGACAGGTTACGAATTGGTCCTGAAATGCTCAAGGAAATGGAAGAAACGGTAAAAAGGGTGCGTACCAACTTAAAAGCCGCTCAGGATAGACAAAAACGTTTTGCTGATCGAAAGAGAAGGTTCAAATAATTTCAAGTTGGGGACCATGTGTTTGTCAGAATCCAACCCAGAAGGAGTACTTTGCAGTGGAGCGGGTGTGCCAAACTTGCACCTCGTTATTTTGGGCCTTTCCAAATTTTGGCAAGGGTGGGGCCGGTAGCTTATCAGTTCACCCTACCAAGCCATATTAGGATCCACAATGTTTTTCACGTTTCCGTATTAAAACAATACGTCTACGATCCTAAACATGTGATTCAATGGCAGAATGTTCGGGTAAGAATTAATCTGGTCACTCTAGACAAGCTTTGTTCCAAGAAAAGAAAATAACTAAATCTGTTGCTGATTGCAAGTCGAGCCGAAAGGCGAGGTTCTGGTCGAACCACTGACCATTCTCGACCGGAGAGAAGTGCAGCTGCGGAAACGGGTTATTTTCCAAGCTAAAGTGCAGTGGCAGCACTATGGGCCGGAAGAAGCCACTTGGGAGGATGAAGAACTCCTCAGAGAAGCTGACCCGAATTTGTTTAAGGGTGACAGACATCGGGACGATGTCCAATCACAGGAGGGGGAGATGTAATGACCCCAAGATATGTAAATGTGAAAGTTTACTGTGGTAAAAGACAGTAATACAGTTGCTGTTATGTTTTAAACAAAACTGTGACAAACTATTTCTTTTATTTAAGTAATTTAAATATTTCTTGAAATGCTGGCAGCCTCTAAGAGGTGAATCTTAAAGAAAGAGATCAGTTGTGATAACTGATGGAAACTACCCTCCAAAACAGGAAAAGTCCTTACTGGGGGGGGGGGGGTTCTGTGCTGTGAGGACAGACAAAAGAAATTCTTTTTCCAAGAACAGGAAAAGGAAAGAAAAAGAGAAAGGTGGTTAAGTCTGGTTAGGACCAGATAACCAGGCACATAGAGTGCATCAATCCTGTTGAGGGCTGGAGACCTGCAGGATGGCTCGGGGGGAGAATTCCGTCTGAGGGATGGATCTCATGGCTGGGTGGACGAGCAGAATTAAAGCTCAGGTGACTTGTTTTGTTTGAAAAACCATTCCTGACATCGGTAATCAGGTACGGTTCCAAACTGTGAAGTCCCTGATTGAAAATAAATGTGCATTGAAGTTACAGTAGTTGAATAGGAAAAAGTCTGTTTATTTTTCCTAGATACTGTCACCATGATTAGCATAATGTACAAGTGTAAACTTTAAATTAAGGACAGACTGTCATATAATGGACAGGGTCTGGGTTAGTACCCCGGTAAAGAAAGTTATACAGAAAATATTAAACAAGATTGAATACGGGTATAAGGAAGCATTAACCGAGGACTGGTTACTGTGTAACAGTCTCGACCCAACCTTATTAGCGAGGTAACGAATAGTTACATGTGAAACCAAACAATAGTGAACACTATGACAGTTAACCGAAACGAATGCTGTGAAATGGCATTGGAATGAGGGTTTAAACCTCCGAATTTGAAAAGAGGAGCACCGACTGTAGTCGGGTGCAACCCCCCTCGACGGAGGAACAGTGAGACAGTGGTTAGCATGAATGATTAATAACCTGTGCATAACCGATAAACTACTCTATACAGAGATTGTTGGTGAATTGTAAAAATAGAGAATGGAAATCGGAATGCATTTCATTAACATATGCTACCTAGTCTCAGTACCCGCCGGTACGAATATAAAACAAAACCCTGTGTTTGTAGAGCTATAACGGAGTACAGAAAGGATATGTATAAACCAAAAACTCTGTGCATTTATAGCGATAAATGATAACAGTGAGTATACATAAATAAGACACTTGTGCATGCAACTGTAATGAAAAGATATTCATATTAAACCAGAGAACCTGTGCGATAATAGTAAGGAGAGACAGTAAGCATGCATGAAGTGCAATCTTTTCCACAGAGAGAAGAGTCAACTAGCAACGCTTTACAACCGCCGAGGTCATATTGTACAGATTAGCAATATAAAGAGCGTTTAGAGAATACAGAGCACGTAAACAAGATTATATTCATAACTTGATAACATATAGGCGAATGCCGTATGAGAATAAGTAAAACCAGTAGCAAATATAAACCTCATGCTCGGTCTCTTGAATATCAGGAAAACGAATCAGAAACATTCAATATGCAGGCGGAAATGCCTGAGGGTTAGACGAGTTTATACCCTGTTACAAATACAAATAGCACCGAACGGTGAAGTAATAAACATAAATTAACAGTACACTTTGATTAAGGGAACAAACCCCAATTTGCTCATGACCAGATCTGTGCGTGAAGACCAAATCCAAAACCCATATAAACCCCAACAAATGTATCAAGCTTGCCGCAAGGCAGTATCGTAAATCAAATGGGAAAAATGTAACATGTATAAAAGAATCCAGAACTTTCTCTGTGAACAACAACACTAATCAGTGAAATCACTGTCATGACCAGTCTACCCAGCGAAGGCAACCGTAAGGGTTCTCTACAGAGAATACCCAGCAACTGAAGCGAGAAACCTGTGTAGGGGGCAGTGGTCTGCACCAAACCACAACAATGGTAGTTTATGACCGTAAACCATTAACTCTACTATGCAGACAGGGCTTCAAATGCCGAGGACATACCTGTGTTCACCGGAGGGTTGCATCGCAGTGTGGAGCCACCATGATTTCGTCCGAAGAGTAGGAATTTCCAGCTGCACAGCTCGGCAAGGAAATGTAAAAGTCCGTAAGAAATCCTCCATGGAAATCAAAACAGTTAAATCATATGGTAAGACTGATAAACAATAGCTATTACCTGTGAGGGTTCGATAATGGACGGATTGTAGTCTCTGGAGCATTGCAGAACGAAGGGATAATGTTGTTGGAGTCGAGCTAGAGACGGAGCATTGAACCGGGTCCGGAAAGACCGCAGACACAAATAATCTCTAAGACTGTGTGGAGACGCTTAAGTATCGCATAGAACCCTTGCTTGATTTTCAACCATCCGATCTCTGGATGAGATCTGAGCCATCGAAGTAAGGCGGGAACCAAAGGCGATAAAACCAAAATCTGCGTTTCCAAGGTGTCACATGGCCGGGGAAGCCAGGCCATGCCACCTGCCCCGGTAAGGACAGCTGTCTTAAAAGCAAGGATGACTTTGCACCTGTAAATACTGCGGCAGGACCATCAAAGCCCACGCCCCATTAACACATCACCATTGGTAATACCTATAGTTAGGTTCTGTCATATGGGTAGGGCTTATACCCAATACATAGTTGCTAATACATTTAATGCCGCGTGGAATATGGGAACCAAAGATCAACAGAAATAACAATTGCCGATGATATAT